>LVTN01000353.1:114407-130463 GCA_001649415.1 Musa itinerans
ATTTGAAATTTAAAATATGCTATTCTGAATGATTTAAAATTTGACTAAATTATGTTGAAATTTTATATGTATTGAAAGCATGATTTTTATTTGAATTTAGAATGTTAAAGCTTATCTCCTGTCTTTTTATATATTATTATTTCTATTCAAATTTAGAATATTATTTCCTTATATTAAAGTATATCTCTTTATCTATCATTTAATGCGTTATTATGTTTCTGTTTATATTGCTAATGAATATATGTTGCGGTATGAAATTAGATATTATTTGAATTGAAATTGCTCACAAGCCAAGCCCAACCCATAGGTCAGGCCATAGCCCATTAGCTAGGCCTAGTTAGTAGACCAAGCCCGGCCCGTAGGCCAGGCCCAACCCATGGGTCAGGCCTTGGCCCGTAGGCTAACCCAACCCAACCATCATAGGCGATCACATGTGACACACATGACCAGTCCATGGGCCAGGGCTGGGCCGGCTTTGTGTAATGCATGCTCAATTATGTATAATGCACATGACCAGTATGTGGGCTGGCCCAATCTAGTCAAATATTATTATTGGATTTGAGCCTAAATATTGATTGAACTAAACTAGGCTTGATTAGTCTAGATCAATTCAGGGTAATTCCGAATTGATTGACTTATTCAAGTTAGTTTAACCTAAATTGAACCTAATCTAGTCCAAATTATACTAGTCTATGGTGGTTTCAGACCAGTTAAATAAGGATTAGAGATCGGTTCGGTTATGTTCTAATAAATTGAGTTCAATTAGATCAATTGAACTAGAGTTCAAATCAATTGAGGGCAAATTTGTATTATTTGATATTGATGATGTTTGAAAGAAATGATTTAAATATGTTATTTTATCCCGATATGAATATGACCAGTGTGAGATTATGTTATTTCCCTGCCGAGAGCAGGTAGGGCGATTCCCTTCGGGGATTAGCGGGCCGTCAGACGTGACGTCTGGACTGTTCCTCCATCCGCTGTTGGGAGGAACGTGTCTCCACTTTGGTGGGTGTAGGACACCACTTCATCCGCTGTTAGGAGTGCGATATGAGTTTGCCTCCATCTGCTATTGGGAAATACAAACTCATCCCATAGGATAAAGTCTCTCCATCCGCTGTTGGGGGAGTGCTCCTTCGGGTATTTGATATACGCCAATGGGATGATTGAATTTTGATCATGTATACATTTTGAGTTGACTTTTGGGGTTCCTACTCAGCGTTGCTGAATTTTCTTTGTTTTTTTTATTTTTCAGAGCAGCCTCCCTCTAGTACTAAATCGGATTCCAGTGGAGAGCGGACCTTCCTCTACTGTTAGGTAGAGCCACTTGGATGATTCTTGAAGTTAACATCACTTTGTTTGTTTTTTTATTTATGATTCGATGAATAAATGAATTGTAATAAATATTTATGAATGGTGAATAAAGTGATGTTTAGTGGAAAGACAAAAAAAAAAAATCCTATGACATAATGACTCGTTTAATCCATATATATACTTCCAAAGTGAGTGTTAATTGTACTTACCTCTCTTAAATGTTAATATGCATGTTCTTTGTACTATTCCATAATTATTTCTCTTAAGATAGATTTACTATGAATTGAGTATTTCAAAGATGTCATCGAGCTATAAGAGTATTTGAAAATGTTTCGTCTTTTATTTTATGAAAATGTACTCTTATTCCATTATTTGGGGGAAAAAAGGGATCAAAACACGAGATGAGCAACATCCGAGTAGGGTATTATTCTGCAATCGCCTCCACGACAGAGACCGAGACTCGAGAACAAACGACGTCGATCGTCCATGCTGCCTTCACGCCAACGCATCAAATTCCATGTACGATAACATCACGCAGTTGTGGTTCTTCTCTTCTCGCATGTTCCATCATGCTCTCGATTTCGATCCCAAATGTACTTCTCAAGCTGCTGCTGTTGCTGCCAGCTTTGATCGAGGCCGAGAGAAAGTAGGAGAATAAGAACAAGGCAAAATGGAGGATATCGCTTTCCAAACGCACTCGCAGAGACATTAAAGACGATGACGACTAGGAGCAACCTACGAAGAAGAAGCCTTTTCAACAAAGAAAGGCATGGTGGAAGAGAGAACACTCGATTCTATTCTTATCCGTCCTCCACGTCAGATAAAGACTAAAGAGGATGCCTCTCCCTCTCTTTATCAATGATGGAATATGTTCCTTCTTTTGGGGTTCATTTTGATTCTTTTATCTTGAAGGGATAAATATATAAATAAATATATATATATATATGATTTTGTGAAACAATTATTCATCAAAAAGACTAAAGCATACTTGTGCGGTTTGATCACGACTTTTAACACGAATCAGATGTTCGTTATGTAACCGTTAATGGTATAACGGTACTGCGTAACCGTTATGTTATATGTCGGCGCGGGACCACGTCACCCCGGCGAGGTGATACGGTCAGAATGAATTATAACGGCTGGAGGTCTTTGTTACAGATTATAACGGAACGAGCCGATATGATGTGTTTACTGTATATATTCCCCGCGCGCGGGTGATCGATCGGATAGACGGCGAGAGACGAGGGGAAGCGGAAAGAAGAACAGAGAGAGCCACTTCGCCCCCGCGAACCCTAAACCCCATCTCGATCCCTAATTCGTTCCTCCAAAGCATCCATTGGAATCAGTCTTCTCCTTCTCGATCCTTGCCTTTTTGCTTGTTTCGCGTGGGTTTTAGGAGGAGAGATCGAGGATGCCGATAGACGCGGCGTTGTTGGACGATATCATACGGCGGCTTCTGCTGTCCAAGGGCTCCCGGCCGGCCAAGTATGCGCAGCTAACGGATAAGGAGATCCGGCAGCTGTGCATCGCGTCGAAGGAGATCTTTCTCAGACAGCCCAATCTGCTGGAGCTCGAAGCCCCCATCAAGATCTGCGGTAAAGTGGCAAAAAGATTTAGTGTTTTCTTACTGCAGTTTTGTATTTGGAGTAATATTCTTTGATCATAGAGTAACATTCTCAAGACAACATAGTATGTTTAGCTACCTCTTGCCTAAATTAGGGTAAAAGTTGATGCTGACATCACAGAATTGCATGTTCTTCAAGCTATTACTCATCAGCTGTTCAAGATTCTAATGGGTTGTTTTGTCAATACCATTGCTTGATTTGCTTTATTCTAGCAACTTAGTTGGCATTTTCGAATATATCATCATCGGCTTAGCAGCAATGGCTGTATGGTATACAACATTCCACATCATGCGGCTTCATGTAGTCTTACCCTTGCAAGTAAAGATGATATTTCGCAGCTCGAATTATGGTCACTCATGGTACAGAGGAGCAACCTTTTCACGGTGGCAACATATATTCAAATCTAGTTTGGGGTTAGTGTTCTCTACCTTCATGAATCTTTTGACATGGTGTAGTCATGTTGATTGATTCTAGATTCCTAGAAGAGGATTCATATTCAATCATCCGTATGGGTTGATGAAAAAAAGGTAATGGATGATCTTCTCCGTGATAGATTTTTTTCTCTCATGTTTTATCTTGTGCCTTCTAAAATGACCAGTAATCAGTGTTCCTGGGGTGAATGTTGGTAAAAGCAGGTTCTTGTAATATCATGTAGTCTACACAGATGAGCATAGGTTCTCTTCCTCCGGTGCTAACCCTACAAATCCTTCAGACCTATCATTTACTGCCTGGATTTTGTTTGTGTGATACCGATCTGAATCCTTATATTAACAATTTGGAACTTTAATTTTGTCACTGCAGGAGATATTCATGGTCAGTATACTGATCTTCTTCGGCTTTTCGAGTGTGGAGGATACCCCCCACGGGCAAATTATTTGTTCCTTGGGGACTACGTTGATCGTGGCAAGCAGAGCATAGAAACCATATGCCTGCTCCTGGCATACAAGATCAAGTACCCGGAGAGCTTCTTCCTTCTCAGGGGTAACCATGAATGTGCTTCCATTAGTCGCATATATGGCTTTTATGATGAGTGCAAGAGGAGATACTATGTTCATCTATGGAGAGTCTTTACTGATTGTTTCAACTGCCTCCCGGCTGCTGCACTTATCGAGGACAAGATACTCTGCATGCATGGGGGTCTATCTCCTCAATTGAAGAACTTGAACCAGATACGAAACATTGCACGGCCGGTGGATGTTCCAGACACCGGTCTCCTCTGTGATCTGCTATGGTCGGACCCTGACGAAAACATCCAGGGCTGGGGAGAAAATGATAGAGGTCTCTCTTACACATTTGGGCCAGACGTGGTAGATCAGTTTCTTCGGAAGCATGATATAGACCTCATCTGCCGTGCCCACCAGGTTGGTGGTGTCATCTAGACGGTTCATTTGTGGTTTCGACACATTTGCCATGAGCTATGGTGCTTCTCATTGCTTGACGATGAACTGGTCACTTGGGCAGGTCGTGCAAGATGGATATGAATTCTTTGCGGGACAACAGCTGGTGACAGTGTTCTCTGCTCCAAACTATTGCGGGGAATTTGATAATGTCGGTGCTATGATGAATGTGGATGGAAATCTGGCATGTTCGTTTCAGATTCTAAAGCCAACTGAAAAGACTGGATTCTGGAATAATTTTTCACGATCTCCTGGAAAGGTATTAAATATCAATCTCTTTGCAATTTAACCAGCCATAACTATAGTACATTGGTACAATGAATAGTCATGTTTGAGATAGCATTGTATATTCTTTTTCTCAAATCGTTTTCCATCAGAAATTGCACAAATTTTAATGGGATTCTTCTCTTGCAAATTGGAGGCATGTTTGTAGTCGTTTCTTCTTCATCCACCAGAGGCCAGTGATGTAGTCGTACATATTTATAAGAGAAAAGAAAAACAAATATCATTTATATGTCAGGTAGCCTAAGGGATATGGTGGTTTCCATATTAATTCATCCAATCATTTAATAGGCTTGAAGTTTTGGGTTTATAACCTGTTGACCTTTTTTGATTGGAATAGATGCCACAGTCGAACGATCCTATTATTGCAGGCTGACATAATAGCTTACAGGGGATATCTGTAACTGGTGACCTAAATCTGAATCATTTAACCAAATGTACATTATTTTATAATCTAGTCTTTTTTCTTTTTTTCTCTTTGCCTTTTTACTTGAATTTCTGACCATGGTCTAGTCACATTTGGCTCGTTAGAAAGTCACCGCTCTTTAGACT
The DNA here is from genome assembly GCA_001649415.1 of Musa itinerans. Lineage (NCBI taxonomy): Eukaryota > Viridiplantae > Streptophyta > Magnoliopsida > Zingiberales > Musaceae > Musa > Musa itinerans. The sequence goes on from LVTN01000353.1 coordinate 119,578, forward strand.
AGCAGCATGGGGTCTTAAATGCAAGTGATTGCTGCAAATAGGATACAGTTCATGTGGAAATATGGTTTAGAACTGGTATCATCACTCCAACTTGTTCTTTGGATGCATGTCTGTTATTTTCGTTTTGTAGAACAAATGATTAATCTTCTTATAGACAAGACATTCTGCATCAGGCAAAGTTGTATTAATCGATTTTTTTTTTCCTGATCTATTAGTAGGTTTTTTAAGACCCGAGTCTGGTTGATCAATTTTATTTGACCTAAACTATTGATTAAAATGATTAAGTTTAATCTATCAATTTTATTTGATTTTAACTACATATCAAAATATTTAAATTAAATTTGATAATAATATATTCATCAAATCCACATAAGTTAATCTTAATTCAGATTAATCTTTATCAGTTTTTTCTTGCTCTATAATCAAATGTTATTGGGTTTTGATGTGAAGGTTTACACGTAACCTATAGCCGGGTTGATGTGAAGCACTCTGTCCGGGTATGAAAGGACATCTGCAGTCCTTTTTAGTTGATCTTGAATATTTGACAGACCTTTTGAAAAATGTTGTTGTCAAATATTCAATATTCAATATTAAAAAAATTTATTTTTCAATATATATATATATATATTGCATATTCCTTTTATGATCTGCTTATTGATATTGTCAGACCATGCCACTCATAAGGACAGACAACGCTTTTAACAGACTCATATTCAAAGGTCCTTGGCAAAGCTACTGTGCTCTGTTCATTGTGGTACCATAGATCATGAATGCCGCAAAGTGCAACTTCCGTATTTATTTGTTTCCTCACATCTAATGGTTCATTATAGCTGTCCTGAGTTGGCATTGTCTTCATAAATGCTTAGATTTGTTGTGGGCCAGTGGTGATGTTGTCTTTGTCTGGTATTTTTCAGGTTTGGAAAGATTGAACTTATTTGAAATGGGTTGAATAGCTGGGAGGTGCAGTCGTAGGACGACATAAAGCTGACAATACTCCTACTTTGCCAGAGTGCCAAATCTATAATTGTATTTCCGCTATTTCATATGCTTTGAAGTTTGTAGTCTGATACTGTATGTATGTGGTCATATTTCTATTTCGGGCTTGATTCCAACGGCTTCCACTGATATGGAATGATATTTACTTCAATCATTTTGGCTCGGGTCTTTTCCATAGATGTTTAAATTTCTTCGGGATTCGCCTATCTCAGTAAAACGTGTCATGTGGATGGACTACGGGAGAGTGGGTGAAGTCAAAAACACAAAGAAAAGTTATGATCACTGGTGCCGATTAACAATATAACACAATGAATCTAACAAGCGCCACACTACCCATATTTTATTGAGTTTAATCATACAACTTACCCATGAGGACCAAAAATCATCAACGCCGGATGTCAATACTCCCATTTCTTAATCTCCATACCATCGGGCGCGCTTCCCTCCACCTTCTTCGAGCCAACTTCACCCCAGTTCGTGGACAAGACCGTGCCACTTGATTCAACCTGTTTTCAGGTGCCAAATCAGATGAGCCTAACATCCTATGATCATAAGAGAAGAGTATGCTCTTAAGAATGCTCTTAAGAATAACAACTTACAAACGACTTGCTCATTGCCCGTCTAGTGTCCTCGTCAGCATCTCTGTAGATGTCCTGGAAGAATTTGTTCAGTGCTGCATCACCATCCAGCTTCTCATCTTTCTCCTGGGAGAATCAAAACAGGCAGTTAAAAGGACTGGCAAGGATTTCTGATCTTCATGGGATTCTCCAACTCGACACAAATACGACATACACAACAATAAACAAGAAACAGACTAGGCTAAAACAATTAAAGGCATTTGCTAAACTGAAATCGTAGCAACAAACAAATGTCTCATCTGCCAATTATTCGTATACCTCTTTCTTCACTTCAGCTTCCAGCTTATCCCAATCAACTTTTGACTTCGAGGATGGATAAGATGGTCTTTGCTGCTTTGTAGCTGCATATTCAACATTCAATAAGGAGACCGTAAGTAGGATTATCCAGTTATAAATATGAATTATGAGTCATCAATGCTGCACTCATAGTATGCTTTCAAATTTCATAGTACGATTCCCACCCAAAAACAAGCAAGCAAACAAAAGAACGTTCTTAACCTGGCCGTCGATCACCAAAAGCTTTCCTCCCCCAGTCATTCAGCAAATTAATGCCAAATGTGAAAAGAAAAAAAATGAGCAAAAAAAGATGTCATCATGAAGCAATGCATTGATGGATAGAAAAAAGAAAAGGAAAAACAGTGCTCGTCTCAAAGATATGTAGTCAGTAAACCAAAAACAAATGAAGAATACTAGACTAATAATCAGACTCAAAAACGAAAGAGGCAACTGCGGTCCAACAGTAACGAAAACAGTGGAGCCAACTGTGGCAGTGATGAATGGTGGAGACGTTGGAAGTTGTAAAGGCTGCAGTAATGATGCTATTGGTGGTTACCGTGCTGTCACGGACAAAGTTCTAAACAGGATGTTTGATGCAATACTTGTGTATGTCCGTGTCTTTCTGTTTGTTCATGCTTTGCACAGCATGTAGCGGGACGGTCGAAGGCATAACAGCCTCGTTTAAGTGGGCTTGATGGCCGTTTTAGGCTTGTAAATAAAGATTGTGTCATGTGGACACTAGTGAGAGAATTCGGTCTGTAATGGACCATTTTACCCCTTTGTTGTGCAACTATTCTGAGCTTGTAAAGTCTATTTGTAATTTGCATTGTCAATGAAGTGTTTTCGGAGATATTTGCTTGTGGATCCCGAGCGAGGCGTTTTTCCTAACCCGTTTTCTCTTTTGTAGGTCCTAAGGGACCAATGGGAGGTTTCGGGGAGGCTGACCTTTGCGGACGGACATGCAAGGGTGCCACACGACTTAGGCAAAACCAGCTAAGTCCGTGACAGGGTGGCACAGGGCTGGATGGGGCTTTCGTATAGCAGGGAAGGTGCTGCCCCATGCTTCGCTCTTCGTCCGCCGCTCGCCGCTCGCTCGCGCGGCCAAAAATGGCCTGTTTTGGCCCGTTTTTGGGCTGTTTTGGCCTGTTTTTGGGCTGTTCTGGCTTGCTGCGGTGACGGAGCTGAGCGGAGCAAAACGTCAGCCATCTCAGCACCCTGGAACCCCCCGGGTTGTCACGGACAAAGTTCTAAACAGGATGTTTGATGCAATACTTGTGTATGTCCGTGTCTTTCTGTTTGTTCATGCTTTGCACAGCATGTAGCGGGACGGTCGAAGGCAGAACAGCCTCGTTTAAGTGGGCTTGATGGCCGTTTTAGGCTTGTAAATAAAGATTGTGTCATGTGGACACTAGTGAGAGAATTCGGTCTGTAATGGACCATTTTACCCTTTGTTGTGCAACTATTCTGAGCTTGTAAAGTCTATTTGTAATTTGCATTGTCAATGAAGTGTTTTCGGAGATGTTTGCTTGTGGATCCCGAGCGAGGCGTTTTCTCTAACCCGTTTTCTCTTTTGTAGGTCCTAAGGGACCAATGGGAGGTTTCGGGGAGGCTGACCTTTGCGGACGGACACGCAAGGGTGCCGCACGACTTAGGCAAAACCAGCTAAGTCCGTGACAGATGGTATCAGAGCGGGACAAGCACTCGTTGAAACACTTGGCATGCAAACGTGGGGGACCTAGCTGGGCTGCGAGGAGGGCAGCCGGCACGCGCGACCGTTTTGGGGGAAAACGGGCATGGCGATGTAGGGAAAAGGAGTCGCTCAGAGGAGCGGGCATCCGAGTTTGGCATTCAGAGGAATGGCCAACTCCTTCGCGCGAGAGGCACCACGAGGACAAGCAAGCTGGGAAGAATGTGGAGCGCACAAAGGTTGGGATGGCTGAGTTCGAGCTACGACTCGACGTTGACAACTATACTTGATGGTGCTCAAGGCAAGCGAGGCGCTTGGTAAAGGACGAGACCATGCAAGGTTGAATTAGTTGCTCAGCGACCGAAAGAGTTGTGCAAAGCTCACAGAGGTGAAAAACTAGTTGGCTTCCCCTTCTGATTGCTATATTATCCTTGAGACAGATAGATGCATGGAAGGATGGGGAGGCATATGCAAATGGAGGCCCAAAAGGGGCGACCTAAAGAGCATGGAAAGAGTATGTGCGTATGCCAGCGGGAAATTCAACCCAATAAAATCAACAATAGATGCTGAGATGCATGCAGTCATGCGAACGCTGGAAGCCCTAAAAATCTACTTCTTGGATAAAAGGGAAATTCTGATCAGAACGGACTGCCAGGCCATAATCAGCTTCTTTGATAAAACGGCCCAAAACAAACCATCAAGAGTAAGGTGGATGGCATTCACCGACTACATCACGGGCAGTGGTGTAGACATCAAATTCGAACACATCGAGGGGAAGGACAACATCCTGGCGGACACCCTGTCCAGACTAATCAATGTGCTAATCTATGCAGGATGGAACGACAAGAGGGAGGAACCCCTATCCCTGCTTGCTGGAGTACTGGTGGAGACAGATGTATTCTTCTTCCTCCAGATCTAATAAGGGATAATACGAGCACTTCTACAGGTGAAGTGCCCATAGTATTGTGCCCACAGTATTGGCACACAGTTTAAGGAAACCAGGGGGCGCACATTGTTTTGCGCACACGGTTTTAGATAGAAGGCTGAGCGCCCTCAGCTTATATAAGAATAAGATCAGCTCTTACTGAGAGTCAGTCGAGCACTGAGTCTGCATTTGAGCTTCTAGTTTCCTTCTAAGCAACTCCCACTGTAAGCAAGTTCAAGTTCATATTATTTCTGCAATCATATTTCCGATTCCTTTTGTTCTTCCGCTGTCCACGCTTTGTATTCTGGTATCAGAGCTTTGTTCGTTTCTTACTTTAAAGTTGAGATAAACTCTGTAGACTACTGAACTGCAAACGCAACCTTTTAACTGAAGAAAGGTAAAATACTTGTGAGACCAAAAGACCAGTAAGAGGCCACAGGGTAAGTCCTCTGAGCGTTGAGGGAAGCAAGTAAATAGCCTTAAATCAGTTACTTGGAAGGAATTGCACTAAGTAAATCTATAGTTGTATGTCAAAACTTTGGGAAGAAGCAATAGAGAAGTGGTATACAGAATCCCACACCTCCCAGCTTAACTATTTAGACTTAGCAGAAAGTCTAAACCCTACCAGAAAGGAATTGGCCCATAATATTGCTGTAATATATGATAGAACTTGCCTATCCAGTAGAGTTAATTTAAGGAATTTTAAGCTATTATTAGAAAAGACTCAAAACCTTGAAGCAAAAATTCAAAAGCTCGAAAAGGCAACAAAGACACTATCAGCCTTATACAGAGAAAATAAGCCATTAACCAAAGAAGAAATCAGGGACCTAGTGAACGAAATCTCCAAACAACCCAAAATTGTTGAGGAAGAAGCCCTGAGGCTTACACAAAATCTCGACCAAAAGATCTTGAGGGTAGAAACCCTACTATCAAAAATTGAGAAACAGATCTTTGGATGAACCATCTATTCACCAGGAACACTGACTCCTACAAAGAAGCCCTAAAGGCCACTGAATCTATTGACCCACCATCTTTGGGCTTTCTCAAAACCAACGATTATACCGGGACTTTAAGCCACCAGGCAGCAGTCATAAAACAGCACAATACCCAAATCCAACTGTTAACACAGATCACTGAAGACCTTAAGAGCATAAAATCCGAACTCCAGACGATAAGAGAGTTCCAGCAGGCCAAGGCACCAACTTCCCAAGCACTACCAGAAGATTTAATTACAAAACTTGCAAATCTGAATTTAGGTCCCTCTGAACGACCTAAAGAATCCAAAGGGAAGATTCTTGTTTTTAAAGATCCATTAAAAACATTTTTGGAAGCCAAGCGATGACGACAAGAGCACAAAGCGGAAACTCCACTTCCACCTCTCAGACGCTTGTGGAAGACCAGATCCGGGATTACAGGCGCAACCAACGCCGGATCCACAACATCAGACGCGCCACGGGGCGGATCATGGGAACAACAGGCAACACGGGTCGGATCCTTGAACAACAAATAGACCCGCAAGCCCAACTCCGCCTATCCATGAGGGAAAGGGCTACAATAGCACCAGCTGAGGTGCTATATCACTCTAGACGAGATGATGCACACCACAGGGTCTATGTGCATCGATCAGAAGAGTCTATGCTGGTAACAGACAACCAGATAGACAGAACATTCATCCAAGAGGAGAGCTTCAGCACCCTCCAGAGAAGTAGGATGAATTTTGTTCATCTAGGAGTCATGCAAGTAAGGCTCCAGGCACTTCACCGCCAAGAGGAAGGAACACTAGCACTATTAGTGTTCAGGGACAACAGGTGGTCCGACGATAGGGCCATAATAGCCACGATGGAAGTCGACCTGGCTAGGGGAAGCCAGCTGGTATATATTATCCCTGACATGATGATGACTACAGGTGACTTCTACAGGAACATACAGCTATCAATCCTCACTCGAGGATATGACACGTGGCAGAATGGTGAAGCAAATCTGTTGGTCACCAGGGGAATGGTGGGGCGACTTTCAAATACCCCGAACGTCGCCTTTGCCCACGAAGTATCAGGGTGGTAGAATACCTAACAAGCAATGGTGTACGAGCACTTCCAGGAAGAAGGTATTCTGCAGCAGAACTACAAGGAAGGGACTGGGTGATACAACCCACCCGAACGATAATTCCTACCCAACCAACAGAAGTAAGGAGCAGGAATTTAATTGATGGCAGGATCTCTATAAGCTTCAACAATTACCAAGCTGCTACGTCCTCAAGAGCAATCAACTATGACAGCAAGGACGAGGAAACGTTCAGCGACGAAGAAGAGATCAGGAGCCACACAATAGCCGCGATCATCCACACATCTGAGGATGAAACTGATGATTTTACTAACTTTGCGGACTATTTTCAGGAATATTCTGATGGCGAACACGAGCTAGAATACCCCCAGCAGGGTACTGAAGAAACAATCGCAGCGGGTATAGAAGGGCTGGAAATGGAATATCCCTTATTAAAAGAACTAAGCCAGCAAATATATTCATCATCAGCAATATCCAACTACAGGCCCCCAACGGATTCAACAATGGGACCAGTAGGATACCCACCAGCGATCAACATAGAGCCATCAAGCAGTCAAGCTCCGTTGTTTGAAGTACGCAACAAAGTACCCAAATTCAAAACAAAGGACTTCTCTGAGGCATGGAACCTGCCCTCAGCACTACAGACACAAGGAGCTATTCTGACAATACCTACGCAGCTAGGTATGTTCAACGACGTCTTCATGCGATGGGAATCCATTACAAAAAACCTGGTATCAGCACAGGGATTCACTGACGTCCAAGCAAAAGTAGAGTTTATTGAAAATCTGCTAGGAGAAGTAGAAAAACTGGCGTGGATCCAATGGAGGATGGCATATCCGGATGAATACCAAATGCTCCTCAACAACGCGGAAGGAACAGGAGGTACCCAGAATATCATTTCCCAATTAAGAACTATTTTTATTCTGGAAGACCCGTTTCAGGGATCCACCACCGCGCAAGAAGAAGCATACAGAGACTTAGAGAGGCTTTCTTGCTCAAATCTAAAGAATATAGTCCAATTTCTGAATGACTATATGAGATTAGCCTCCAAAACAGGAAGGTTATTCACAGGACCAGAATTATCCGAAAAACTATGGTCCAAGATGCCAGGAGATCTAGGAAAACGCATCAAAGAGGCCTTTGAGTTAAAATACAAAGGCAACACAATTGGGGTCATACCAAGAGTCATGTTCTCATACAAATTCCTGGAGAACGAGTGTAAGGACGCTGCATTCAAGAGGGCTTTAAAGGATTTATCTTTTTGCAGCGAAATCCCAATACCAGGATATTACAAGAACCCCGAAAAGAAGTATGGTGTTAGGAGATCCACAACATACAGAGGTAAACCCCACTCCTCTCATGCAAGAATTGAAAAAAGAAAGCACTTAGTGAGAAACAAGAAGTGCAAATGCTATCTGTGCGGCGACGAGGGACACTTTGCCAGAGAATGCCCCAACGAAAGGCAAAATACCAGAAGAGTGGCAATATTTGAGCAGATGGACATCCCAGAAGACTATGAAATCATATCAGTCCAAGAAGGGGAAGATCTAAGCGATGCCATCTACTCAATTTCTGAGGGGGAAGATATGGAAGGACTATACCACGGTATAAATTCTTTAACCCATAAAGTATTTGCCTTCGTAGAAGATAGCAGGACATGGTGGCTAGGACCAAAGGAAGGATACAGAGCACAGGTCCAAGTACCACAGCACCAAGGAGAATGCAGCCATGACTGGAAGAAAAATGAAGACCTTCCAGCAGAATTTGAAAAATGTGCCTGCTGCAAGACTACTACACAGATAAGGCACAGAAACCACTGCCCCAAATGCAAACTAACTTGTTGTGGAATGTGCAGCTTTTACTATTTCAGGAAAAGAGTAGCAGTGGAAAATGAAAAATGGCTGGAGGCATGTAGAAATGACGCCTCAAGCAGCGAACCAGTAAGTCTAGCTGGCAAATTCAAGAAACTGCTAGACGAAGAAAGGGCAAAAACAAGGGCCCTTAAAGAAGAAGTTCAGCAGCTGAGTCAAGATAATGAGGAGCTCAAAGAAGAAGCAAGCACGAATAGAGAACTCAGCGAAAAAATCCATCAATTGGAACAGGAAAACAAGGCGCTCAGAGAAGAACTAGAGGAAAAAAATGAGCGAATAGCAGAAATGATGGAAGACAGCCTGGAAGCAGACAGGATCAGCCTTCTGAAAGGAGACCTGGAAAAAGAAGTAGAAAAACTAAAGAAAGAAAAGGCTGACCTGCTGGAAGGAGTAAACGTCCAAGTGGCAGAAGAAACCCAAAAAATCCTCACTGCGGAGGCCAGGAAAACCAAGAATATGTTATTCAATCTGAAGGTACAAATTGACATTCCTGGTATTCCCACATTTTACACTAATGCCATTTTGGACACAGGAGCAACCACGTGCTGCATTGACGAAAAGACAGTACCAATAGCAGCCCTGGAACAGAATCCCTTCATAGTACACTTCAGCGGGATAACCTCAAAAACAACCGCTGATAAGAAGCTAAAAGGAGGAGAAATGACAATAGGGGAAAACAGATTTAGGATCCCCTATACATACGCATTCGAGATGAAACTGGGAGATGACATACAAATGATCATCGGATGCAATTTCATAAGGGCAATGAAAGGAGGAGTCAGAATTGAAGGAAATACGGTAACTTTCTACAAAAATCCGACTACGATTAACACTTTGCCCTATACTCCCATGGCAGCAGCAATAGAGGAATTAGATCTGGAGGAAGAAGAATACATCCAGATCAAGGAGGCAGTTTATTACGCCGAAAAACCACAAAAGGATTTCCCAAGAATTCAAGAAAAATTTGGGGAAATTATCAAACGGCTAAAAGCACAAGGGTTTGTAGGAGAAGATCCCCTCATGCACTGGGCTAAAAATGGGATCACATGCAAACTTGAGATCAAAAATCCGGAGTTCATCATTGAGGACAAACCACTAAAACAGGTCACGCCGCAAATGAAGGAGTCTTTTGACAGACACATCCAGGCCCTACTCAAGCTCAAGGTGATAAGACCAAGCACGAGCAGACACAGGACGGCGGCCATAATAGTAAACTCTGGCACAACAATAGACCCAATCACGGGACAGGAAAAGAGGGGAAAAGAAAGGATGGTTTTTAACTATAAACGTTTGAATGACATCACGGAGAAGGACCAGTATAGCCTTCCCGGTATCAACACCATCATCAAGAAGGTCGGAAACAGCAAGATCTACTCCAAGTTCGACCTCAAGTCAGGATTCCACCAAGTCGCTATGCACCCGGAATCAATCCCCTGGACAGCTTTCTGGGTACCATCTGGGCTTTATGAGTGGCTAGCAATGCCGTTTGGGCTTAAGAATGCCCCGGCCATTTTTCAAAGGAAGATGGATGAATGCTTCAAAGGTACCGAAGACTTTATAGCTGTTTACATTGATGATATACTAATATTCTCAGATAACGAAGAAGACCACTCAAAGCATCTGGAGATAATGCTTAAAATCTGCCAAAAGAATGGACTAATACTAAGTCCTACCAAGATGAAGATAGCCACGAAGGAAATTGAGTTCCTGGGAGCCATGCTCGGCAACTCTAAAGTCAGGCTCCAGCCACACATCATCAAGAGGATAACGGAGTTTAAAGACGAAGACCTCAAGACTAAGAAAGGAATGAGGGCATGGCTAGGCATCCTCAATTACGCAAGGAATTATATTCCCAATTTGGGCAAACTCCTTGGCCCACTTTATGCAAAAACAAGCCCAACGGGCGAGAAGAGGATGAATGACCAAGACTGGAACTTGGTCAAAGAAATCAAAGCCAAGGTAAATAAACTCCCAGATTTGGAAGTTCCCCCTTCTGATTGCTATATTATCATTGAGACAGATGGATGCATGGAAGGATGGGGAGGCATATGCAAATGGAGGCCCAAAAGGGGCGACCCAAAGAGCATGGAAAGAGTATGTGCGTATGCCAGCGGGAAATTCAACCCAATAAAATCAACAATAGATGCTGAGATGCATGCAGTCATGCGAACGCTGGAAGCCCTAAAAATCTACTTCTTGGATAAAAGGGAAATTCTGATCAGAACGGACTGCCAGGCCATAATCAGCTTCTTTGATAAAACGGCCCAAAACAAACCATCAAGAGTAAGGTGGATGGCATTCACCGACTACATCACGGGCAGTGGTGTAGACATCAAATTCGAACACATCGAGGGGAAGGACAACATCCTGGCGGACACCCTGTCCAGACTAATCAATGTGCTAATCTATGCAGGATGGAACGACAAGAGGGA
>LVTN01000353.1:133585-161709 GCA_001649415.1 Musa itinerans
TATGGCAGGGAAGGTGCTGCCCCATGCTTCGCTCTTCGTCCGCCGCTCGCTGCTCGCTCGCGCGGCCAAAAATGGCCTGTTTTGGCCCGTTTTTGGGCTGTTTTGGCCTGTTTTTGGGCTGTTCTGGCGTGCTGCGGTGACGGAGGTGAGCGGAGCAAAACGTCGGCCATCTCAGCACCCTGGAACCCCCCGGGTGGCACAGGGCTGGATGGGGCTTTCGTATAGCAGGGAAGGTGCTGTCCCATGCTTCGCTCTTCGTCCGCCGCTCGCTGCTCGCTCGCGCGGCCAAAAATGGCCTGTTTTGGCCCGTTTTTGGGCTGTTTTGGCCTGTTTTTGGGCTGTTCTGGCTTGCTGCGGTGACGGAGCTGAGCGGAGCAAAACGTCAGCCATCTCAGCACCCTGGAACCCCCCGGGTTGTCACGGACAAAGTTCTAAACAGGATGTTTGATGCAATACTTGTGTATGTCCGTGTCTTTCTGTTTGTTCATGCTTTGCACAGCATGTAGCGGGACGGTCGAAGGCATAACAGCCTCGTTTAAGTGGGCTTGATGGCCGTTTTAGGCTTGTAAATAAAGATTGTGTCATGTGGACACTAGTGAGAGAATTCGATCTGTAATGGACCATTTTACCCCTTTGTTGTGCAACTATTCTGAGCTTGTAAAGTCTATTTGTAATTTGCATTGTCAATGAAGTGTTTTCGGAGATGTTTGCTTGTGGATCCCGAGCGAGGCGTTTTCTCTAACCCGTTTTCTCTTTTGTAGGTCCTAAGGGACCAATGGGAGGTTTCGGGGAGGCTGACCTTTGCGGACGGACACGCAAGGGTGCCGCACGACTTAGGCAAAACCAGCTAAGTCCGTGACAGTGCGGTGGGTAATGGCATGAGATGGTTGTAGATGGTAACTGTGGTGGCAGTTGCAATCATGCAGGATGCAACGACAAATGCTAAGTGGGGGAAGTCACTTCCACAGTGGAGGCAGCCAATGGCAATGGTGGCAGTTACAAGAGTGGCCACAATGGCAGTGATGGTGATGGTATAATGGTGAGCGGTGATTGTCACATTGATAGCACTGTTAGTGGTAATGCAGCTTGCAATGGGTGATGGCAGCAATCACATAAATGGTGATGGCAACAAGGTGCGGTGAAGGTGGTGGCAGCTAGTGGTCATGCATGCAGCAGCTGCAACATGGGTATTGGGTCTTCAACCTTTTATGGGAAGCCATAGGGAGGTTCCCACCTCCCCAAAGAAATGACTCTTCAACCTTTTTAATGGAAAAAAAAGGTTAAAAATGGATTATCAAATAACCAAAATTTTGAAGAAGTAACTTTGATGACGGGGAATTTACAAAGGGTCTTCTCATAAAGTAAGTCAAATGCACCCTTAGATACACACAAGGAATGCATTCCATAATCACCATGAAAGATGAACTGTACATTAAAGCTTAAGAGGTTTTTAAGAGGAAAAGAGAAGATAGAAATAAATTGTGAAACAAGGTTATGACAATATGAACACAAACAACCTTATAGCAGGGTGGCATCAACAAACCAATTGCAGCTTAACTAAAAGGAATTTAAAACTAAAGAATGTAGTTGTCATTGCAATGCCATAATAAAGTGTTTGATGACCGTAGGTCGAGTATTGAGTATCAACCATCAAAATTCGCAACAAGTAAACAAAATTATGAAAACCCAGATTGAAGAACCTAGAACATCTAAGAAACTCAATCTGAATCCTATTATTACCATCAAAAATTCACACACAATACACGTGAGAGTTCTCTTTTTATGAAATAAGTAACCTAATTTCAGTGCTTAACATGAAAAATGTTGATCATGATGGTCTCTTCTTGCCAACTTCATGAAGGGACAAATTCTTCATGAATAACATCTTAAACTAGTTGCACAACACAAAGTGGAAAGTTGGAGGATGTTAAAGAGTCAACATATTGTCCTATATTTTCAAGGTAGAGTGGTCACTAGGACATCAGCAAGAGGATTGTGGGGTATTGCCAACCACAATGTAAGCATTAGAAGCAGTCCAAACTTCAGTTTTGGCTTAATAAAAACCCATATGCACAAAGTTATGTGAGATTTTTTTAATCTCATAATTTTAATCATTTGAATAATCAAGATGTCTTAAAAGTAGATTAATTAGTGGCAGTATTTCTTTTACTGAGCTAGTTATTCCACTAATAAAGTTCAACTTAGAGTCCTAATTGATTCAAATTTCAAATTATTCATTTATCAAAAGAATATCATTCTGCAATTAATTTAGTTCTTTGTCAGGTAGGAGTTCTAACTGAACTCGGCTCAAATGCTCATCACATCAATGTATAAGATAAAAACATCTAATTCTACAGTAAAAGGATGCTACAAAGTACAAAGACGCAAGTTTAATAAGATGATAGACAAGAATAGCTTCAGGGTATATAATTGCCTATCACATCAATGTAAAGAAAGTTAAAGCAACCTGGCTTTTGTAGTAACAGGAAACTATACAAACAAGGTAAATGTCCCTATAACCAACTAGAAAACACCAAAAATATCCTTATGGTTCCAAGACTTATTGTTCAAAAACATGCAAGTAAATATAAGAATTTACCTGAAAATGTATTTGTCTTCTGAGGGACTGCTTTTCCACTGTATTCCAGTGAAGTCCATGTAATGGTTTCTGCTTTTAAAAGTCGGATTTCCACTTTTGTAGACAAAACCTGATATCTGCAATTTGCTGGTACAATCTGCTGATTCACCAAACAAAAACCCCAAACAGGATGTCGATCACAATAAACAGACCTTTTTCTTGAAAAAAAAAGTGCATCGACAAGAAGCTCACCATTAACTAAAATAAGAAACTAACCCACAGAAAATGAGATAACTGACTGGAAAGAATAATTACGCTTTTTTTTTCTTCTACTGGTAACTTCAAAGTCATCTGAGTCACATGTGGTAAGTTAACATGTATTAGAAGTCGTCTCTAGTGTGAAAACTAGAGTTGCATGCCCATTCTGATGAGAGAAATGAAAGTGACAGACCACAGGCTTTCTACAGCCTCAATTTCCACAACTGGAAGCCTTGTTTCCCAACTAGAAAAAAGCAACCCTACTATGGCAGCAAGTGTCACCCTCTAAGTACATGTCAAATTTTACATGTATAATTAGATATATGAAATAGCTCTCGTCATTGGATATTTGTCATAAAGTATAAACAATCTAATATTTTCACATTTAATGCGTCAGCCAATCCATGTGACTTTGAATTGATATGTCATATCCATAAATGACCAATGAGACAAATCTACCGACATTTCGAACATAGAGGAGCAAGACAAACCCACATTAAGAAAGAGAGTATTTTCCAACAATTCCTTTAACAGAATACAAATACAACAGCTATGGAAGAAGATATATCAAGAAAAGCACACCTTTGCAAACAAACGACGTTGGAAATGATATTCTTCTCCAAGGGAATCTATTGTAACACTCAACTGGAAAGATGAAAATAACCATCATGTCAAAATCAAAAAGTTGTGCCAAACAAAGGAAGCATACTAACAATCACCAAAATTTCATCATCCAAACCCTTCATAGTAACATGGAGTCCAGAAAGAGCACAAATAAAAAGTGCAAAAATGCAAACGATAATTGACAGATTACTCAATTGAAAAGAAATTCAAGGACAGTTCCGATAAAAGAATGAAATTCATGGTAGTTAAGAGGGATGAATGATTTTGAACAATAAGGGCTTAGGCAAAAGCACAGAGACTTCTAGACAAGGCAAGTCTATGAAAGCGTCTAAACACAAATTTAGAAATAAAAATATCCACCTCCTTGGTTGTAGGATAAGCTCACACAGGCAATGATTGGAAATATCATCCAAAATTACCTTGTACAGAAGAATCAAGATGGAGGAGAAAACAACAAGCTCGCTATAGGACAATGGTCATTTGAACATCACGTATAAGCCGATAAGACAATGAGACACAACACCCACAATTAAATAAATAAATAAATAAAGAACCAAAAAGAAAAAGGAAATTGAGAAGATGGAAGAGCATACTGTTTGTTCGCCAAACTCAACGGTTACATTTTCAGCTGCAATACCTTTAGCAAAGATAGTTAAAACCACCTCCGTAGGAGTATTATAGTAATCATGTCTGCATTACAAACATACCATGCCCATATATAGTTAATTGAGACAAGGATTGCATACTAAAAGAGAACAAAAATAATTATATGCTCATATTGTCACATTTATTCCTGAAAATAAATGCTTCATCACTATCTCAATTCTCAACTAATATTAGTCATTACAGAAAGGTAGAATATGGAATTTAGGACACTAAGCACAAGACATGAACATCACATTGCTATTAGAGAAGTGCCTATATGACTTATTAGAAAAGTTCTATTTAAAACTCAAAAATAAACGCAAAAAATAAAACAATAATAACTATTCAACATTGCAAAGACACAAAATAGTATCAACAAAGAATTCAATAAATACAAAAAAAGGAATTACTTTAAAAGACAGAAAATAACATTTTCGCTGAACAACAGCAAGTAATGAATTCTGCAGATTGTGTCAAAATTATGAATCTTTCTGTACTGTTCCAAGTCAAACCGATCAAATTGGTATCATACATTGTGGTGTACCATGCGTCCCTCATAATGACCAGTGCAAGTCCAAAAGGTCTGGACCAGCCAGCCCAATATAAAAATAGCATCATAATGTGTTTTGGCCTAGATTAGGATTATATAATCAGTAAGAAAACATAATTTTGGATTATATATTGCATGAATAATGATTCAAAACATGTATTACAAATTGTATATGAATAAACACGTAGAGTATTAATAAATCCTAAACATGGCATGATGCATTTTCTAGAAACATATGATAATAAATCTGATGTCTTAACTTATAATATATCTACTGCCATCAAAACGATCACCTTGAGTCCATGGGAAGAAATTCAAGGTTCTGGATATGACTCGAGATTATAATTTTAGAGGAGCATGCAAGAAATTATTCCCACAGCAACTAATATTGTTAAAATGATATACCATTCAAGAAACAACATAGGTAGCAATCATGATATCATTGTCATTGATAACCCATGTTGTGGTAAGCAACTGGGACAAATATAGCTGTGGCAAGAATGGCTATACTGGCTACAGTATAGTGGAATTACACCTATGATCACCATGTTGCCATTGAGTCTTAGATTCTGATGGCCAACCATCACCATTATGTTGTTGGCCATAAGATGATCTTAAAATTGAACCATATTGCAATTCTGATAGCCAAGATAATCATGAATTGTCAATAACGACAGTTATTCAGTCGAGTTTAGAAAGCGAATTTGAAAAAGATTGCACTGACGAGTGGAAAATTTTAGGCAGAAACTGATCAATTTAGGTGCAAAAGGGTTTTTAGGGTGGGACAGGATAGATAACGCATGGAGAGCCTCCTCCACAGTATACCCAAGTATAACGGTCATTTCATTCCAACTGCCTGGCATTGGTAAATGGACTAGGTGATAATACTTATTCTGAACTTGATTGGACAGAATTGCATAATCCACATGTTGGTCCCTTACTGGACTGGTAAATTCCAACCCGTACCAGCCAATACATGAGATATTTTGAACTTGATTCAAACAATTTAGTCTAGTCCATCTTCTGGTCAGTGTCTAAGAATGTTTAGATTAAAATTCCAGCTATTTTACTTGGCATTTATGAATAGAGCTGCTATTAGATTATGTCAAGCTCAACAAATAAAGGCAAACCTTGGCACAAAAGGTTAGCATCACAGATTCAAATATTGGAGCATGAGAGGGTTATATAAATGGGTAGATGCGATTCTTCCCAGATCCACAAGGACAACAACACCATGTAGTGGACAATCTTTTTTTTTCTGATAAAATTCAACATATCTGCCGCTTTTGCAGGACAGGGGAAACACATAACATCATTCAAGGCTAATTTAATTTGACCACAGTACAGAGGCTAACCAATTACTATCTATATGACTGTACACTATTAATCATGACCTCTACTGTTATGCATTCCCTCTTGATGTAATCATGCTAACATATTGGCCACACTAATAGGCAGTATAACAATCACAGCTACAGAGTTGTGGGTTGAAAAACAACATGAACAAAACTAAGAATACAGCTTTTGAAGATGCAACATAGAATTAATCATGAGAACGAATGCTCGAGAAATTCGACAACATCAAGCAGGTGGAATATGGGATTGCAGCAAAAAGAACCAGCAAGTGTCATGTGACACATGCATTAACATATTAATGCTGGTGGAAGTAGAATTTTCCACCTACCTGAATTTTGGTTTATTTGGTGTTTCTTTTGTCTGATTTGGTAGACCATGTGTGGAATGAGAACTGTTCACTTCCTCAATGGTTGTATCAGATGAACGAGACATTGTAGTTGGTGGTGCATTTGGCATCACCTTTTTTGACAAGCTAACTGTTTCCTCTGTGCAAACAAGCATAAATAGAGAGGTAGTTTTTGTTAAGACGCATCTCAGAATGACAAAGAGAAAGGAGCAACAACGTGTAAGCAAACCTATAATATAAAAACTAAAGAGCACCTAGAACTCATAAAGCTTACCTATTTCACTTTTCTTGGACACACATACATACATACATACATACAGACACACACACATACATACATACATATATACATATATATATATACATATATATATATATACATATATTATATATATAACAAAAACGGCTTACAAAGAGATCGATGAGACAATACGGACGTTTTTTTACATGTCATATCATGTATGCAGGATATGAATAAACCTTCTCTAACATCTTGGTATTTAAGTTAAAAGACAACAACCACAAAGAAAGTACCTGCAATCACAACTACAATATAAAAAGTACCTGCAATTCGCTCATCACATTCCTTAATTAATTTGGTGAATCTAGAGTCTCCAGGTGCCAACAGCACACCAGCTTCAAGAGCAGCTTTTGCTGTCTGATACTCTTCTAGCTTGATACAAGCAGTCCTGCCAGTGATATCATATATTGTAATTATCTTTTATAAAATGAACAATGGAAGGTAACAATTTCTATAAAATGAGCATACAACTTATTACCAGCCCTCAATACAAAAACCAGATTTAGCAAACTAACCCAACCAAAATGATATCCACGAAAACTGTATGCCTCACTAGAACACTCACAAACACTACAAACATAAGCTCCCATAATCTTTTTATATTATTAAGCAAAATACAAAAGAGACAAAGCGTTCTTTGAATTCCATGCCCTCAGAAATCTAAAAGAAATCATATAATTTATTGACACCTCAAAGGAGAAGTATTTGGCTGACCATTCCAAATTAACCATCCATCCCCACTATCTAAGTTTAATTCACTGCTTCTAAGAGTATGTTAAAAACAAAATCATGCAACATCTTCTAACAGTATGTTAAGGAACTAATTCTTCATGCCATCAACAAAGACTTGGGAACTTAAAACACCTATAAATATCATATGTATGTTATTACTAGATATCCTTAGGTGATCCAAAATCATATGATCTAAAGAAAGAAAAAAAGAAACACTACATGAAGTTCAGGGATTTAAACAAAGGGGTGGAAAAGTGGCCAGATTGTCACATGGAATATTTGAAACATTGGTCCAAAGTCCAAACCATATCACTTCATATAGTCACATGCTACAGCTCACGGGAACCAATGTGAATCCACATGCTACAGCTCACAGGAACCAATGTGCATCCAATAATTCAATTAATAAAAGAAAACCATAAGAAGATGCAGAACAGAGAATCAACAAGATGTACTGACCCCTTCCGCAAATAGGCTTTGGTCATTGATGGATCAAGCTCTATTGCCTTATTCGCATCTGCAACTGCTTCTGCAAAGTTTATTACAGTGGTATTAATAACCTAGCAAGAAGAATTGGAGCACCTCATGATGCATAACATGCAGTCTAATGCGAGATACAAAAGTTTGTTAGTACCCACTAATACAGTATTCAAAATTTGTGAGAAAGGTTTTGAAGAACAGAATTGTAACAATAAAGCCTATGCATAACAATATTTTAATCTAAAATAGGGAAATCAACATCGAGAAACAAGTTATTAATGGTTAAGTTGTCCAGGACCATCTTGATGTTTAAGAGCACCTGTTAGCTGATTGTGAAAATGCAAGACTCCTTTTATCAAACAACATTCCATGATATATTCCTCCTCCTTCAAAATCTAGTAATAGTAGGCTTTGAGTTTTATAAGCATCGAATGAGTCAACACTGAGCCTGAGATTTAAGTACTTCTAACTATTGCCTTTACTCAAACAATGTTACTAGATGCAATTGAATGCAAATGTTTGTTTTTATGTATTTTTAAAAGCCAGTGTTGGATGTAAATGTCCACCAGATTCTCATGGGTTACCACATTCAAAAAAATATGTGAGCAAATATCTCTAAACCAGCCAACCAGATGACATGCAGTGTCAAGCAAGGAGATCCTAGGCCAACATAAATTTAAGTCTAATCCGTTCTTTTCAGGCACATGAAGATCACACAAAAACAAAACAAAAAACCAATGTTTCTCTTAGCATTTATATTTCAATTTTGTGTGTTGCAACATACTCTCGCCTTAACTTTTCAGAACCACAACTGCATAATTCAAGACAATAACCTTTAGGCCTGCGATAATTCAAAGCCTCCTTTATTTCACCAGTCATTGCTTGAAAGGGGGATCATTTATCCAAATCAATTTTAGCAAGTGGTTTCAGGCACAAAAAGTGTACGACTAACTCATCAGTAACTAGAAGTCGAATTTATTGGCCGCTCCCATTAATTGTCAGTTTCCCTAATATTTAGTCGATTCATCATCTATTTGCCCTAACAATTCACAATCTATACCGAACTTATCGCACGACGATAAACAGAAGAAAGAAAAGCTTGAGAGCGTCGGACTGGGGAGAGGCAAGGTAGAGACGTTACCGGTGAAGCTCTCGAGCTTGATGTTGGCCTGAGCGCGGTCGGCGTAGAGATCGGCGTTCTTGGGGTCGACATCGAGAGCCTGCGTGTAGAGATCGACGGCCAGATCGAAGTTGTCGTCGACGAAGGCCTCCTTCGCCCTCATCTCAAGATCCGTCGCCATGGATCGTTGGGGAGATGGAGATTGGCAGAAAACGACAAGCAAGCGAGGAATCGGAGAGAACGGAAATGGGGCGAGAAAGTGGGGGAGCGGCGGAAGATACCCTGGCGGCTAAAGAATTATAGAGACTTCCAGGTGACGGTTTCGGACTTGGACTTGGATCTCAACCCAGCCCGACCCGAAATGAAGCACTTGGATATCGAGGCGGCTAAAGAATTCTAGAGACTTCCTGGTGACGATTTCGGACTTGGATCTCAATTCAGCCCGACCCGATATGTAGAACTTGGGCCATCGGATCGAGGCCGCGTTGTTGGGCTTCTTTTGTCTACTCGGGTCGATCGTAGCCGTCCATTTGGGTAGATGAGCCGTACCAAAGTATGATTTGATGTAATTTTCTTTTTTATAAATATTAAGTGACAAAGACGAAATTAGATCCGTAAACGCTTAAGATTTTTGCTAACCCTATTTTACAAACGATCCACAATCAAATAAAAGGCCTTACTTATATAATAAATATACATAAGATTTATTTTTTTTTGTATTGATAGCAATCGACACATCCCAAAATGAATAATTTATTATTGATATATTCTTCTATAACAAATATTTGACAAATCATAATGTGTCTTATATGCATGTGATGCATCCATCTATGTCAAAAAAAAAAAAATTATTCAAAATGCTTAATATATCACAAAACATCTTATGTTTCCGTTTATCATGAAAAGTATCTAAGACATTTGACATATCCTAAAATATTGTATTTGTAGATATAAAAAAAATTATCTAAAATATCATGTACATATATAAAAAAAACATGGAAAGTGTTTGAGATAACTAATTTATTTCTTTGTGTATGATCGATGTATCTACCAAACTAATTAATTATCTTCTGATATAAATAATAATTATAGAGATTTCGAGGCACATATTGTGCTATGAGAATAACAAGTTCTTGCCCCGAAACATAATAGGGGTTCCAATAATATAGTCATTATTTTTAAATAAGTATAACTCTGATATGTGCAATTAAGTGAACGGGTATTGCATATGCCACATTAATTGATATCTAAAGAGAATATTCTATTATTAAACCAATGATTTATAATAATATTATTATATAAAATAAATTTTGCGTTAACAAATATAGAAGTTCTTGTATGGTTTAGATGCCCAGCGATGTTGTTTCAATTTGCTAGTAATTCTAACTAAAACATAAGATCGATCAGAGTTGTATAGATCTTCATAGGTATCTCATCGACTTTTTAGATAAAGAAAAATATGATATATATATATATATATATATATATATATATATTAAGGAAAATATGATATATATAATTTTTTTTAAGATTTACTATATTATCGATTAGGGCAACTAAATACTTAGAAAATTTATCAAAAAAAATTATTATATTGACTGATTGATTTCTCCCTCCCTCTATGTTAGGGACTCCCAAACATTGAGGATGTGTCATTCGTGATAAAGGCTCTACATATCCGAGGAAAGAGGGGTGCAATGCTCTTAGTATAAAACTTTATTATCTTCGTTTTCCTAATATCATCTTGATCACGTCTTTAACTTAATATATGATCGTAAAGTATTATTATCTTTTTAAAATTTATCATTTATTAAATTTATTATTGATCTAAATAATAAAAATTATTAATATAAACTTAAAATTTTTATAGCATCACATTGTATACTTAGAACGAGGAAAGTAAAGAACAATATATTCTAAATGAAAACCCTTTATGCAGCTGGAGTCCTTCGCCAAGTTTAACCCATATTATTTTATCTCTCGGTTTGTATTTAGATGATAGTTAATCAATCATATGATGAACCTATTGTTTTCTTCATGACTGAATGTTGTCTTTCATATTATCTTTGATCATTCTCTCATTTAAAATTGAATGTGTTAATGTGACTATTGACATGTTACCTTTAAGTAAGATATTGTGTTGGCATCTCACTATTCACTTGGGCCTCCTTTGAGTTATCTTCCCAAAATATGTGATTTATTGCACATGAGTTCTATACTATTGATCTATGATTTATAATTTATAATTTTATTTTATTATAATAATATTTCTTTTTATATACTTATTTAGGACTAACTTTTCTCAAGAATACTCTATCTTATACAGAAACAGATAATATATTATTCTATCACAAACAAATACCCCCAAGAATACTCTAGATTATGATACTTCGCCTCTATTACAGTCATAAGATTTAGCAGTGTGTTATACCTACTATAAAATTTAGGCATTGAACTTTAGTCACCTTACGATGGCCACGGGCATCCATAATCCATATACAAACCATCCATAATCTATATACAAACTATTATGTAAGTGTCAAATTCTTCAAGTCAACGATTCCCCTTAAGTATTTGAACCTTTAAATAAATCTATTGATTGTCGATCAACACATCATCATCACTTGTATTGATCACTATCAAATTAGGTTACGATATCAATCATATATTGACCTCAACCATATCAATCATTTTATGCAAATATATTCTTCTTAATATGTTTATCCTCATGATGCCTTTCGTATGAAGGGATTAATTATTCCTCTGAATGCTAATTTCGAACGATCATTCCTTAAAGCGATTATATTCTTTATATGTAGATTGCCCTCTATATAGTATTATTGGATCTCTAGTCAAGTATATTTTAATATGTTTATCTCATTATGATAGCATGCATCATAAACTTAAATTGTTTAGCTTTAATTCATATGACATCTTTATGCATTGCACACTTGCCATATTCATCCTTAAATTGTCATCCTTCATATAACATAACCTTTGGGTGCTACTCTCAAACCCCATTCAATCCTATGCCATTTGTAAATTCTAAAATATTGATATTTTGATCATATACTCACAATTTTAGTAAGTTACAAGCTAGAGTTGTGATAATAAGATATAACAATCATAATATCGAATTGATATTATTTTAAATAAATGAGAATACTATTTTGGACACCAATGATCTAATTAGTTTCCAATTGATTTCACTTGATTTTTTTAAATATTATTTTACTTGAGGATTCATAATTCCCCTAAAAGAGAAGCCCTTCAGAAGTCAAATAAAATTTGTATCATGTATATCTTATCCCTTTCATGTAAATGATTGTGCATTTATTTGACAAAAACTCTCCCGCAATCAAGTTAGTCATCAAAAGCTGGTAAGTTTAGCATGAAGATTTATGTATAAAGACTATTTTATATATTATTATTCTCTTAATTATTGGTCTAACGAGAGAATATTCTACTTAGATCTTTATCAATATGTCATGTCGGGTAAATGCCTATCAAGTCACAACTAATAAAAAATAATGGTCAAAATTACTAAAATATAAAATTTTAAAATAAATATACAAATATTTGATTGTCAAATAAAAGTAAATATATGTTTATAGATAATATTTTATCCAAATTGCAATGGATTAATTTTCTAGTTAATATAGAATCTTATCGACCTTAACATAGGATTTCTTAACGACTCGATGATATAAAAACGGTTCCAATCTAACAAATTAGAAAATCAATTATTTTATCGATATTTTCACAAAAATAAATTCTCATTATATAAAATAAAAAAAATCAACTTACAAATATGATTTTAAGTATGTTTGTTTATTTTTGCATCCTCACATGCTGACATTTTATTAAACAAATCCAGACTAAAAATATAATTTAATAATTTAAAATAATATTGATAAAAACCAGGAAAATAATTATTTGTTCATATGTGATAGCAGCTCAGCTAATTTATTCTCAAACGTACATTATAATTGCTCCTATGATCTCACAGCTTGACCACCACGTGTCACTCACGAATTGGCTGGAAAATAGTAACATGTTTGTTGTGCTACAGGTGGGCTCGAGCTGGGCCAAATTGTGGGCCTTTGCCATCCAATAGTATCCGTACGCAAGACGTGTACACGTCGTATCTCACTCACGATATAAAAGGCGCCTGCCGTCGTCGCGTTCGAGGCTAGGGTTTTGTCGAGGGCACCTCCGATGGTAACCGCTGCCGCCGCCTCTCCTCCCCTTCCTGCTTCTCCGTCAATCCCTCTCGAAACCCAACCTAAACCGTAGAGTGTTTGTTCCTCCTCGCAATTTTGCAGGGGAAGGGTACCGGGAGCTTCGGGAAGCGGAGGAACAAGACCCACACTCTCTGCGTCCGCTGCGGCCGCCGCAGCTTCCACCTCCAGAAGAGCCGATGCGGCGCTTGCGGCTACCCTTCCAGCAGGATCCGCAAATGTGCATCATCTACCCCGTCGATCTCTGTCCTTCATGTGATTTTTTTGGAATTTTATCTCTTATGATGAATTTTGGTTCGCTTGGATTAGACAACTGGAGTGTGAAGGCTATCCGTAGGAAGACGACGGGAACTGGGAGGATGAGGTACCTCCGCCACGTGCCACGCCGCTTCAAGAACAACTTCCGCGAAGGTTGTCTCCTGAATCCTTTTAGAATCTCTTCTTTATTAGGTTTCGTCTTGCAATTTGTTAAGGATTTCTGTTCCTTGTTGCCTTTAGGTACGGAAGCAACCCCAAGGAAGAAGTCCGTGGCTGCGGCGTAGCTGTAGTATGCGGAAGGAGAGATTGGTATTGTGCTTCTACCGTGAACCATTTTGGATGCTTTCGGATGGATTTTATATGTTTATTTTTTATGGAATTCCATTGGGAACTTTGCATTATGAAACTTAAAGATTGTCTTTGGCATCTATCTAGTGTGACATAAATCTAGATGAACCTAATTCTCTGATTCAACTTTCATTGCTGTACAGTATTCTGGTAGTTCAATAGTCTGCTCTCTAAATGTTTTACTTGAATTTTGATATGCAATGTTGTACTAGTTGAGCATCATCCCTTAATGTGTATGCTCTCTAAACACTTATCATGGAGTTTCTTTGTGTCCAAGAGTCTTGAGTTGGACTCTGGTAGGGGTAGTCAAGCCCTGTGTTTAGACCAGAAAAAGTTCAGTACTGACCGTTTAACATGGTTAGTAGTATTGTAAGAGCAATTTATTTTTCTTCCTATCTCTGAGGAGCAGGTAGTTGCTGTATTCTATGCATGGTCAAGTGCTTAGATGTCGGTTGTTGATGTCTAGGGCACAATGGTCAATGTAATACTCATATATTTTCTGATCTTGGATCTAGGAACATGGCTGGCTCCATACATTTCTACTGAATTTCAACAAATATGAGTTGATTACTTTGTGGGATTGATCAGTCCATGCTATTTTGTTCATGCAGTCAAATTTTATTTATAATAGGACTGGTTAGGGGGGTTTTTTAAGAAAATGACCACTATATATGAATTGATTCTTTGATTCTTGACCAATGAATGGATTTTCAGTTAGATTGAAGGTTTTTATTTTCGAACTTAGATGCCACATGAAGGACAGATGGATGATCGAGTTAATTATCTGAACTAGTATCTATATGAGTAAAATATGTCAAGTGCAACACCATCAGAAGTAAAATATGTCCATATTAACATGAGTCAACAGTGATTTTACATTGTTGACATGATGATTGCTTTCAAGAGGTTATGGCTTGCAACATTCAAGTGGTAGCCTAAGATCAGTACTATAAATTTAATGGATCTACATTTGGGCTCTATTGAAAAGGTTATGGATTTCAAATGAGATTAAAACTAATTAAATAGACATCCTTGTCATCCTAGCAAGGTGAAATTTATTGTCTACTGCTAGTTTGTGTTGCACACTCTCATCCGAGTTCCTGGAAGTTCCTGATAGAACAATTCATGTGTAAAGAAAGCTAGGAGGAGCTTCTGTAATTTGTTAGTTTATGTACCTTAAGTTTCAAGTACATGCACAAGGGGTGCAACAACAGGGCCACACTGTAACTATCATTAATGAAGATTATAATCTAAAAGGGTACATTAGATCAGTGTTCTGCAGAAGGTCTGCTTAGAAACAGCAGTTGTTTCGCTAGCAAGATTAGAATTTACTATGCACGCAGATTTCAAGCATCAATATTGCATCAAATTTAGGATAGGTTGGGGAATTATGCAAAGGTTAAGATGGATAACACCGTCTTACGTAACATTAATGAAGCATATGAAACCCCCAATGGTTTTCTCAGGTCCTGACATGGAGATCATATGCTACCTTGATGTAGCATGCATAGTAGTATGTATGTACATATAGGAATAATCTGTTATCCTCTTGTGATGGTTATGGACTTGATAACTAGTTATTGCAGAACCTTGATAGATAAGATTGCAGAAGAGTGATCTGAGAAATTAGATGTGCTGATATATGATTAGAAGTCCAAGAAGGTTCTGAAACCCTATTGAATATTTGATTGTGGAAACGATTGGTTGCAAATTGTTCATTACTTTCTATGAATATATATTTGTATTTAAAATCTTTTGGATTTGCATATCGATTCTTTGTTCTTCATATTTGAATATCGATCACGGTGCATTTAAATCTCTCTGCCCGTTTGATTCAATTTTGGCATGGTTCTAATGCTCGTCCATTTCAAATCAAGATTCGAGTCTTTGAGTACGTTCTTCCTAAGCTACTCCATTACATCCGAAATAAATCCAACTGCTTGTGGTCACTCTCGTGCCCAATGTGCTCATCGATTCCGTGTCGTCTGCGTTAAGTGCTTGTTTCGATCCTCTTTACCATGTGTGCACGCACGTAACTCTCGAGTTTGGTATGGGCTGACCGCTAATTTGTGTTCGCCGGCTCTCATGCTTTGTTTTAAGGTCTATATATCTGCGGATCAGGACCCCGATCCCGCTTTTCGTAGAATCCTGACCGTCCATAAAGGTAAACATCGACTCCAAGTTCCTTGCGGATGGAGCAGGCAGCGGCCACACGCCAGAGCCGCGGGCGCCTGCATCTCAGCCGTCCAGTCATGCCAAAGTGAACGGGCGTGATCGTAATTGCACACACAAGACGCCTGCCTCGATGATCGCAACGCGTGGAACGGCGACCATGGCCGCCCATGCGAACCTCGGTTATGTAACGGAAAAGCGACTTCGATGGCGGATGACGTGGCCTTCTGAGCGTGGCGACGACGGGTTTCGGCTCATCTGGTCTGGCCTCAAACATGGTTCAGTAAGTTTACCCAACTATAGGTGGTAGTCTCGCCACGTAGATGTCCTACGTTGTGGGACCCGTCTGCTACCGAGGGGTTGAAATGGCTGAACCCTGTCGTCGATGAGATAGTTGGGCCTCGACCAAGATACCTCGGCTTCCCTTAAACGTGTGGTCTTCACCCTCCTTGCTTTGCTTGTGAGATTGTTTCGCCCTTATATTTACCCATCATTTGTCCGTGGTGGCAGCCAATGCCACCGCCCCTCGCCATGGCCACCGGCGCCGCCCATCTGCACATCTCGCCCCACCCCTTCAATCATCTGGGCTCCAGGGACGTTGCCCGACGCGATCACGGCCCGAGGCTTCGGCACTGCTTCGACCGGAACACCGCGACGTACGACGGGATCTCCTTCTTAGGGCCGGGAATTTGCCGCCGGAGGGCGATCCCACCGTTTCTTTGTCGATCCTATAGTTCCGAGAACAGAGGGGACGAGACCTCCTCCTCCGACTCACCCTCTCCCGAGGGCGATAGTAGGACGGTCGTGGTGAAGGATGAGAGCGAATCGCGGCAGCTGAAGCGCAAGGGTCCTCTTTATTCGCTTAAATCGATGCTCCTTAGGCTTTCGGGTTCAGATTCGAGACCCGTGGGGCAGAACAGGAAATTGGTAGAGAAAGTGGAAGAAATTTTCTTCTTGGTGAGCTCTTATCTAATTACTTCTCTTTCTAGTTCTTTCCTCTGATACCTTTAGTTTGGGTCTCTTATATTACTTCGTGAGGAACTTTGACTGGTAGATTCTTCGGTGATTATATTAATTATTTCTACCCTTATGTGTGCGTGCGCGCCTCTTTGTGAGCGTGAATGTAAGTACAAGTGTGATTGTGTGAGTATGCATGTGTGTGGGCATGGGCACATGCACTTGCCAATTTCCTGGCTTCATACCCATATAGAAATCTAAGGATGGTCCAGGTTGCTCAGATCTTCAAACTGAGGACAATCCAAAACTTAAATCTGGCTTGAAACTGAGCTACTATTTTCAGAAAAAAAAAAGAAGAGCTGGTCAACAACTTGTTGACATACTGGCATACCCAGCTCTAACTATATGTTGGTTAATGGTTTCTGAGTTTTCAACAGATTTTCAGCCCTATATTTGTGGACGAATTTGAAAGATCTTTTATGGTTTGTTGCTAAATTCTACAATTGGTCAAAGAAGCATATATATAAACAATAAGATATTTTGAATGTTTTAAGATGCCACATGCTTCAAGATTGTAAAATAAGAATTTTTAGTTCTGACAATGTACAATGCCATGCCTTAGTTGTAGTGTAAACAACTTCTAGGCTGGAGGTAAAACCAAAATGTTTGAAGTTGAACATCCTGCTTGTTCTCTATCATCCTTTTTAAAGGTATCAGTACTATACTGTTATCGGCAATAATGTCAGATCTGGTTGATCCTGCTTGTCCACTGTAACTTTTTCATGTATTCACTCTCTTAGTCTCTTTTTCTCTATTTTTTAATTCTTTTATTCATTTTCTTTTTGCAGTTTGCAACACAACTAGGAAGATATCTTGTCACCATGACGAGTACTGGTGTTATTCTTGCAATTGGATTTCAATTATCAGGTTCGTCAGTCAACTTTACCATACATAAAAGCTCCCTTTTTCTTTTGTAATTCTTGTAGATCACAAAAATCTTATGTCCATGTTTTTCTTATCGTTTTTGATGATTATGAAGGCGGGGACAGTCAAATGAACACACTGATTTGGTATAGCTGGCTTGGTGGAATTATTATTGGAACAATGATAGGCGCAAACATGGTTTTAGAAGAACATTGCAAAGCTGGACCGCGAAATGTTGTTATTACTGGAAGGTAGCTTATTTGTATCATTGTTTTAATTGAAGATGATGACTAGGAATGATATATGGATTCACTTAGAAAGTAGTTCTGAAGTCACAAACGAGAAGGCTAATCGTAATTCTCAGCTAAGTCGTCATTGATTCCTAAAATCATATTGCAGACTCCCAAAGCATGAAAAGAATTATCATGTAGAAATATGAATAGATTAATTAGCTATGAACAAACGCATTGATGGTTCACACAGAAAAACTCTGTCCTGCCTTTCTTTGTGCATATAGTTAATACAGTAATTTTCCAAGGGTATTCAATTTTCTAAATATTTGGAGCTAAATCTCTAAGTTCAATTAACAGCATTATTGGTCAACAATCATCCTGTCTTCTTCATATGGTTTGATATAAACAATAGTCTATAGGTCTTCAACTGATGAATAAATAGTTCTATTCACTTGGATTAACAGTATTAAGGCCTAATTGATAATTGTTTTAGTTAATACTCTGGGAGCAGTTATTTATTGCAGTTTTAGATAAAATTTCTGCTTAGGCAGTGAACCAGAGATGATATCTCTTAATTTGTTGGATATATTTTACAGCACAAGGGGATTAGGAAAAGCTCTTGCTCGTGAGTTTCTTCTATCAGGAGACCGGGTTGTCATTGCTTCTCGTAGGTCGTATTCATTTCCTTGAAATCTTTATCAGTATATTACTATGCCGTCAAGTTTCCTTCCGTTTTTGTTAGCATCTACCTTCTATTTCAGTTTCTTGTTCCTAACTATTCCAATCTGATTCTTGAAGGCAGCCCCGAATCAGTTCATCAGACAGTGGAAGAACTGAGGGAAAACCTAACGGATGGTTTGGCTGTTTCTAAAAACAAAGCCAGGACAAAGCTATCTCATGCAATGGTTGTTGGTATCGCTTGTGACGTTTGCAAACCAGAAGATGTTAGAAAGCTGGCAAACTTTGCTGTAGATGAATTGGGTTCAGTGGACATTTGGGTAAGTCTTTACATTTTGGACATTCTTAGCACTTAAGTTTATAATTCACTCCTGCTTTTTCTCTGTATTGTTACTTCTGAATATTGTTTCTTCCTGCTATTTTATTGTGATATTCATGCATCCATGGCTCAAGAGATTCATTGTCACAAACTCTCAATCTGTCTGTTAACTTTATAATTATCATCTTTTTTTTTTCAATGAAGTACTATTACCTTTGTCTGATAGCCTCTTCTCCAATGCTGTGAACAGATCAATAATGCTGGCACAAACAAAGGTTTCAGACCATTGCTGCAGTTCACAGATGATGATATTGATCAGGTTTGTAATTTTTCGTCATACATTCTAGTAACTTAATGATTTTAACACTTAGGAACTTCACCAAAGTATGTCTGCTTATGCAAAAATTAGTTTGCTGTGAGGATGTCATTGCCTGTTCCTGATTTACCCAAAGATATGGCTATGGTTTTTGGGTAATAGTGATAGTCAGGAAACTAACATGTGGCTTGTATGTTTTTCAGTTGTTCATTACATTCTCTCTTTGCCTAATAATTAATGAAACATTTTACAATGAAGCGGAGATGCTCAAAGATCAAATTTAGGCTGTTCATCTGTCTTTGTTACAAATAGCTCTTCTGTGATGAAAGGTTGAGTGTGAGAATGTTGGTCTTTGGATTATTTGAGGGTACTGTCCTTGAGGTAAATGATTTGGAAGGATCCATCTAGTTGATCCAAAATAATTGGCCGAACTTGTTTTTGTTATCATATCAGAGGCCTCTAAACATTTCCTAAATATCAAATTGTAGGTTGTCTTTGACTTTTGTGGGGATATGTTCATATCAGGCAAAATGTAGGTTGTTCTCATATCAGGCTTCCCTTTTATTTCTGACTTGTTAGATTGTCTCAACAAACTTGGTTGGTTCTTTACTCTGTACGAGAGAAGCAATTCATATCATTGGGTCCCAAGACAAGGGGGGCCACATATTCAACATGGATGGGGCAGGTTCTGGTGGATCAAGCACACCATTGACAGCTGTGTAAGTTTTACATGCTTATTTATGACTTAATCTTGTCTTCTGTAGACCTAAGATATGATGATATCCATCTTGCCTTATGGAACCAACTTCACCCTGACTACATACATGATTTGTGGTATCTCCTGACACGGAAGGTTTAGAGACATTCATTATGAAACATTGTGTTCAACTTAATGGCATGCATTAAATTATCAAAATGAACCCATATTCTGAATTGAATGATATGGAAGCTTGCCAGAAATCATTGGATTGGATCAACCTCTGATCTTGTTTGTTCAAGCTGTTTCTGAGGATAGATATAAGTGATCATGTACTGCAAGTACTACTATTAGAACAATCTGTGGTTGTCCTAATACACAGTATGAAATACCAGTGTACTGCACATCCTGCCTGACCAGGGCTGGTGCACTGGTATACTATGATACCAGCTGCATTTCAGCAATAAAATAATATTTTATTAGCTTTTTTGTTGTACCGACTGTCATCAGTAATTTGCTGAGCAGTAAATACTGATCTAGTAGGTTCTTGTACCTTAAAGCCTTAGAAATTATTCTTTCAACCTAGAGAATTCTGGGCATGGTGATTCATAAATAATTTCATTACCAATAATTCTGACACCTCCATATCATGTTTGTCTCTCAGCTATGGGTCAACTAAGTGTGGCCTTAGACAACTCCAAGCCTCACTTCTGAAAGAATGCAAGCGTTCCAAGGTTGGAGTCCACACGGCATCCCCAGGAATGGTTCTTACAGATTTACTTTTAAGGTAAATACAGATGCAGTAATGGTTCCATTTATCCTAAACCTGTTCCAGCTGTAATAGAATTTCTTTTTCTAGTTGTTCAAAGCTTCAACATATTTGAACAATTAAAGGAAAAAAAATCATCTGTGTGTGGGAGCCTCAACAAGCATCAGCTGTTCCTTTGTTCAGCTAATTTATCTTTACCTGCATTATTGGTGTTCGAGAAAGAAACTGCATCAAGCAAACAATTCTTAATCATCCGTCACTATTCTTCCATTATTTCATTAAGATGATTGTCTGGTTAGCTCCCATAGA
Organism: Musa itinerans; assembly: GCA_001649415.1. Classification (NCBI taxonomy): domain Eukaryota; kingdom Viridiplantae; phylum Streptophyta; class Magnoliopsida; order Zingiberales; family Musaceae; genus Musa; species Musa itinerans. The sequence continues at coordinate 154,797 of LVTN01000353.1, forward strand.
GTTCCATGTGTTCTTTGGAAGGTTTTGTTTCCTCATCAACCTCTGTACCTGTATGGGCCTTTGCAGGCTCTTTGTCAGCTGGTACTGGTATTATGGCTTTCTCTGTGATATGTTTACTTGTGACCTTATAAGTTCATGATCTTCGATCTATGCAGTGGTTCATCATTGAGAAACAAACAGATGTTCAATATAATTTGTGAGCTTCCAGAAACAGTGGCCAGAACTTTAGTGCCAAGGATGCGAGTCGTTAAGGGAAGTGGAAAGGCAATTAATTACCTGACACCACCTCGAATCTTACTTGCTTTGGTTACTGCTTGGCTTCGTCGAGGCCGATGGTTCGATGAGCAGGTAAATCTAGTTCTTAGCTCCATTAGTTGCTCATTCTGTGTTATGTCATATTCATCTCTGTTCTTAAACATTTACTTAAGGAGGTACCCATGCTCTTGGTAAGCACAATCAAGGGGCTCATATATCTAAATGGAAGAAACTGCCACATGCAGGCAGTTGTTCTTCGTACAGTATTCCTCTTGTGAACTGTGATTATTTCAAGGCCTCTCTTTGTACAGCATTCCTCTTGTGAACTGTGTACAGCATTCCTCTTTGCAAACTCTTCTATAATTGAATTTTGGACCAAAGAAACAACTAATGTTTGGCAGATTGAACTAAGCGTTCCTATTGTTGGTTCCTTCTGCATATCATTTCCACTTTCTACATTAATTTTTCTTCCCATCATCAGTTTCAGGATATCTGTACTTTGTTTTATCTACAGGGAAGAGCATTATATGCAGCCGAGGCTGACAGGATCCGCAACTGGGCGGAGAGCCGTGCGCGCTTCTCTTTCACGGACGCTATGGAGATGTATACCGAGAACACATGGGTCTCCGTCTTCTCACTATCAGTGGTCTGTGCCTTTATAATCCTCTCCAGTTCCGGCAATGCTTTTCACGGCACATGAATTAAGGGCATGAAACCAAGTATTCTTCCTACCTGATGGTTAACTTTACCTTAGTAAACTACAAGATGATTCAGGCTTGGTATAAGGCAAGCATGGAGTTATGAGTCAGGTGAGACACCAGACTGTGGAAGTCATACTGCTCACCATATGACCTAACCATGTAAAGAGCTTTGTTGTAAATGCTTAGATTGGTGATTCACTGCACATTTTTAAGCCCTCTCTTGCAGACGCTATTTGTGACTATATTTCAAGGGATGATTAATGCAATGCACTCTGATGTCTTAAGCTAATACAAAGTGCGGACTGCACAGTATATGCTTGTGATAGGATGCCTCATTTCCAGCAAAACGCCTTTGATGTTCATGGAATCCGATAGCCCGAAAGTTGATCCGAATCCGGTCTTAAACTTCGCGTACGGATCCTCATTTTGCATCCTACGAGCTTACCTGTATTTTAATTCCGGAAATTTATCCGATTCGGGCTTTCGTTTGGGATCGGACGGCTAGGAGAAGCCCATCCGAGTTTATTACGATTCGCGCTGGGTTCATCTTATCGTCATGATAGCGTACCGTTGGTCGGGCGAGAAACCCACTCGAGAACCTCTCGAGAACCCTAGTTTCGGTCTGTGCAATGCTCCAAAGATGCTCTGCGTCCTCCGCCCCTCTCCTTGCCTCCCTCTCCGTCGCTTCCTTTGCAAGTGCTCCGCTCCGGACATGTCGCGGTACAGGGAGGCCTTCGCCCGCAGGATGGCCATGGCCGGAATCAAACCCCACCACCGAATTGGTGCTCGGAGATCCCATCTTTCATCCTCGTTTGGCGAGTTTTCGTATTGCTTGATCGAACGGATTTCTTCGCGTGCTTGGCAGCTTTGGGCGTCTCTGGCGGACCCGATAGCATGGCGCTGTGCGTCTTGACGGCGGGATGGAAATTGGATGGTTCGGTCGCAAAGAACGAGTGTTCGGGCTTTATTGATGGGCTTCTGGGGATTGTAGTGGACCATAGATTGCGTGCCGAGAGCACCGAGGAGGCGATTTTGGTGCGAGACAGAGTGAACAAAATGGGTAATCTCCGGTTACGTTTTTATTTCTTGCAATCTGTGTTCTTGGTTTTGAGCATATGCGTCCGCTAGATTGTGAGATGTTTTGGTTTAGGTGTCAAATGTGAGATTGAGAATTGTAATTGGTCGGGTGGTCGACCAAAGCGTGGTCATTTGCAAGAGGTTGCTCGTGAAATGAGGTGTGGTATTTTTCTTCTGGAGTTGCATTTGCTGTCTGAACTTTTATGCAGTGTAATTCTTTGAACTTATATTACAAGAGCCGAGTGCTCTCCTCTGTACTTTATGTGGCACTTTAGGACTATGAAACTCATATTGCACTTTGTATTTTGAGCATCTGAAATTTGATCAATGCTTTGTTAAGTTCATTGTATCAAGAAAATTGTGATTTACATGTAAGTGTAATTTATTCTCATGTACCTGTTTGGTTTTTAGGATTCTAGCAAATAGGAAAATTTTAAATGTTTCAGTTTTTGAGAACCGTGGCATGATTTACTTTGAAAAAAGAATGTATTTTACAATAAGTTAATAATGCACATAAGTTATGCTTTTTGTTTACTTTGGATGATATAAATGAATCATTAAAAGTGTGCAAATGCATATATTGATAACCTATTGTGTTGTAAAATGAATATAAAGATTGATGCAATATATTTGTAATAAAGATTAAATTAATATAACATGAACACATACTAGAAGATAATAAATATAACGAAGAATTTATATAATAAAAGTTAATTTGTGATATAGTTATCAAGGATTGGGAACATTTGTGGGTTGGGCCAGTATGACTGATGCTGTGGTGCATTGTGTTGATTGAAGTAAAACTAGGAGGGAGCAAAAACTGATTATATTAGCATAACAACATATCAATCGACAATGTTTTCAGGTCCATTTCACCTGATGGAGAACTATTAGTTCTTGCCATACAATTGATATATGAGTTACTGAAATTCCACAAGCACTTCAAAACTTATTGCATGTACCCATGAAGTTATGTCTTTGTTAGGATTTTGTCCAAAAAATAAATAAACTGGAAGCTATAACTTATTTTTGAATCCTTGCATAGATTATATCCTGTTTTTATTTGAGAGACTTTCATCTGTTTCTTAGTGTTAGAATCCATAACTCCTATTGGTATTAACTTCAGGTACCAAATCTTTGAGGATGTTTGCATCAAGCAACACATTGGAATCCTTCTCATCGCACACCATGCAGATGACCAGGTCTGAGTTTACTTTCATATACTTGAAATTAAGTCTAACTTGAAAATTAAGCTTTCTCTGATGGCATAGGTAGTGTCATCTTGTTGCACAAACAAGGGACTGTACATGGATCCTTAATTTTGGGTTTCTCGAATATTTTTCGTTACCTATCTTTTTTTTTTCTTCTTGTGGTGCATTACTTACAAACTTGGTTAATAAGGTTTGCTTGGTTTAGATAGTTTCATTTGTTAAGAAATGTCTATGTTATTTCTTAGTAACCCTAACTGAGAAGAATGGGAAAGAATAGTGTGGGATGATTACAGCATAAATGACAGTTCAAGAGATTGCAATATTGGGATAGTATCGACATGTTCTTTGCTTTTGAGTGCCAAAGTTTAAGATTTCTTACAAAACTCTTAATTTGAAGAATATATACAGGAAATTGCCATATTGGGATAGTGTCCGCAATATGAATTAACAATGAACATGATGCGGATGGGGATTATTGAGGGTGGTTGAGAGCATGAGGCTCCCACTAATTCTGGGATTGGAGTGGTTTGCAGCTTTACCCTGACAGGTAGAGAGGTGAAAGGTTGTTTTTATTTGCTTCAGAATAAATGAATATTTGGCTAGAGGATGTTAGACTTGGAGAATTGTACAAGGTAAAGATGTGGGATTAGTGTTAATGTTTTTGATAGTTGCATTATGAAAGATAGTTTTTGACACGCAGCTAAGAGCTTTTAAGGTGATCGACTGGTAAATATGAATTACTTATTGTTGTATCGGTGCAGGTTTGGAGTTAGATTCACTTGAATGTCATGGGGTCAATTTAGTAAAAACAAATAATTAGGTTGCATAATAGTTGAAATGTATGCGTGAGCAAGCCAAAATGGATGGAGATATGCCATTACCTTATGCACTTTGCTTGAGATGCAGGGTAAATAGTTTATATTCTGTTTTGGCAGCAGACAACATGGATGGCATGAGCGCTACATTTTTTTCACATGGCGGATTATAAATTTTAGACACGTCGGACCAAAAAGGAGAGAGTATCTGAGATAACTGTTCAGATGTATCTTGTCACCCTTCTCTTCGACACCAGTTCTCTTTTATGACATCTAGAAATCTAGGGGATAAAAGTTAGATGTTAAAGTTTTCTTAGAAAATAATAAAAATGATAGTGAAGTTATATCATTGTTCTAGTTTTTTTTTTAATCTTAAATTTATCAGTTGTCAAAAATTCTGTTACTGCAGGCTGAGCTTCTAATCCTAAGGTTGTCTCGTAATAGTGGAGTTCTTGGTCTTGCTGGCATGGCATTTGTTTCACAATTGTTTCCTGTGTCTCTAAGATATGGAGAGAATCCAGCTTATGCTGGTATTTTGCTGGTGCGACCAATACTAGAATTTACAAAAGATGACATGTACAAGGTTAGTTTATATATCTTAAATCTTTGGGAGATTATTGTACAAGTTCAGACTCGCATACATTGGCAAAAGTTGGTTTTGGACTTGTTGTATTCATATGTTCAATATTTCTTATTATGCCTAGAGCATATATGCTTGTGGCAACCATTTCTTGGATCTTTGAGGACTTATAAGTTATCCATGGATGTGAGAATATGTTATGTTTGATTAGAGGGGACATGCCTATCTTATTTTACAGTCAATTTGCGGTCATTTCTGTACATTTGTTTGGCACTTCTTAGTCTTTCACCATTTCCTTTCCTTCTTTTATTCTCCAGTTTCTATATCTCTTCTGTTTCTTTTTTTTGTATTCATAGTCATACTTGTGCTTGTTTGACATATATGATGGAATAAAATGAGTTTGTAATGCTATAGTGGAGTGGAATCTGATTCGTTGTTGCTTAGGAAACATCAGTTAACATGACCATGAATTTCTTGTAGTCAGCTGTCTTTATTTTTTCCTACATGGTTGACTAGGTATTTTTGCCTTCTTCTTTTTTCCCTAGGAAGCTTTTGTACCTTGTTACATACAAAAATGTCTGGCACTATACAGGTTTGATTTTTGTTTTTAAGTGTCTGGGAACTGACCGAAGTTATTTATTATGTTCTTTCAAGGTTTGATTTCTTTTTGCGCATGCGTGTATGCATAGTGATGTATCATGACGCCTCTCAATAACTTATGACTGGTTTAATTTTCTATGCAGATATGCCAAAGAGCTAATCAAGAATGGGTGGAAGATCCGACAAATCAAAGTCCTTTATATGCTCGGAACCGAATACGCTCCAGTTTAAGATGCCTTTCATCGGGTAAGACATTGAAATTTATTGATATTTTCATATATAGTCAAAGCCATTGGACCTCTATTAAGACTTAACTAACATGAACGAGGTGGTTTTAAATTTAGTTAGCTTCATGTTTTCTTATTGAAATGTAATTCTATGGTGTTTAACTTTTACCTACAAATTGGAGATTAATCTACATGATTTGGAGGTTTTTTTTTTGACTGGGCCATATGTTAAATTAGGTGCTTCATTAATATTTTCATCACAAATAAATCCAGGATCCAAACTAACATTTGAGGATACTAAAAACGTTATAACATCTAACAATCCATAAAACCTGTGCAGTTTATAATCATACAACACATCGCTCGATGATTCGTAAAATCTGAATCCAACTCACTAAAATAATAACCACAACATAAATTCACAAGTGTGGGAGTCTATATAATCACAAAACCAACGTTTACCACAAGTTCATATCACTACACGAACTAAACTTAACATTCCAGAATCCTAAACATGAGAGGTCCCTTAAACTTATACAAAATAACAAATCCCACCGCCTAAGCCTCTCTGCCTTCATTCTTAAGGAAACTGAGAAGGCAACTTGGATGGAGAAGATAGGAAGAGAGAAAGAAGAAGAAAAAAAGAAGAGAAATTTGGGGCTTTGGGTTTTTTGCTCAAATATTCTCATTTGGGGTCAAAATTCTTAAAGGCAAGTGTTCTAACCCCATCCTACAGAAATATTAGTCTCTGTTCTCATATTAAATCTGAATAATCTGAAAGATTTCTGCTTAGAAACCTGATATTTCTCTTGTTAGATACAAAACCATGGATCTGAAATTTTTCGGTAAACTGACCCCTATACATTGTTTTAGCCATAACTTTTAGCACCAAACGTGGATTTAGGCAGGACCTAGTTCATTTGAAATTAGACTCTTATACCTTTCTTTTGACACTGATGTTGAAAATTTTGGACACCGAATACGCACCCAAATTTCTGTTGCAAATGAGCCTACGGATGCTGCAAAACAAGGATCATAATTTCTGACCTTTCGATACTAAAATGCCTATAAGTCCCTGTTGGAAATTCTGATTTGTGCAAAACTGACTTCATTTGAAACTTCATAGCAGATGGAGCAAAGAGTAATTGGATCATACATATCAATAGCGTACGAGATGTTCCGGAGCATATCAATGGCAAATAGGACATTTTAGAACATATCAGTTCATAGCAAATGGAGCACAGAGTAATTGGAACATATCAATAGCGTATGAAATGTTCCGGAGCATATCAAAGACATATGAAACATTTCAAAGCGTAACAATAACAGATGAAACATTTCGGAGTATAACAAAGAACAAGTACGAAACAGAAGCTCAAACGTAGCATTTAACGTTGCATTCATATCTTTTTTATCCAAAGCGCATACAGAAATACATAACCAAAGC
>LVTN01000353.1:163148-181455 GCA_001649415.1 Musa itinerans
AATTCATGGCTGAAACCATCTAAAGGGGTCAGTTTACCGAAAAATTCCAGATCCATGGTTTTGTGTCTAACAAGAGAAATATCAGGTTCTAAGCAGAAATCTTTCAGATTATTCAGAATTAATATGAGAATAGAGACTAATATTTCTGTAGGATGGGATTAGGACACTTGCATTTGAGAATTAGGACCCCAAATGGGAAGATTTGAGCAAAGAAAACCCCAAAGCCCCAAATTTCTCTTCTTCTTCTTCCCTTTTTTTTTTCTTCTTCTTTATCTCTTCCTCTGTTTTAACTGAAAATAGATTGATATATCTTTCGAAAATAGCCTTCTTGAGTGTATTGGAGCATAATTGACCGTCTAAAGTATTTGTTCAATGTGTCTCTCGTATTCTGTTAAAAATCGAGCTTTGGTCGATTTTCGCATATTTTGTTTTCATTTGTTTGGAAATAGATTTCATTCAGCTTCCTTCATTCATTTGAGCTTTATATTACTGCCTTGAATTCTTGTTTGCTCTTATCCTTAAATTATTCGCATTCTTAAAACTATTGTGTAACGTTTATGCTATATCGCATTGACTCATATAGGCACATGTATATCCCATCGTTTCCGCATTTGCTTTCAATGTGTGCCTATTCCAGTTTCATTCCTTCGGACATTGTATTCATCTAACCTTCTTATTTGAACTGAGTTATATGAGATTGCTTGGAATCCTTGTATGCTCTTGTTTTCATGTCCTTTCAAATCTGAATACATTTGTGAAAGAGTATGTTTGTATCGTATTGTCTTGTAAAGGCACATGTACGTTTTGTTGTTCCGCATGTGCTTCCGATATGTGCAAATTTTATTGTTCATACTGTTCTTTTGTACTCTGGTGTTTGTGGGATAATGTGAATCTTTGCCAGAAATGGTAAAGGGAGTTATGCATAGAGCCTGCGATGCTCTGCCGGCCCCCTCTGACTTCACCTAGACGTGGGTGGATGGAGCTCCTAGACGTGAGAGACTTCTGTCTGGTGATCATTCAGAAATGGATGAATCATATTCTGTCTGTGGTCCCACTACACCTTCTGTATGTTTGATATGATATCCAGAGCTTTGGTTATGTATTTCTGTATGCGCTTTGGATAAGATTGATATGAATGCAATGTCAAATACGACGTTTCAGCTTCCGTTTAGTATCTATTGCCTTACAGCAGTGACTTTGTTGGTTAAAAACCATGCTTCACCTCACAATTGGAATCTTGAGTAGTTTGAAAATAGACAGAAATCTTGATTGGACTTTGATTTATTGGGCATAACTAAAACAATGTCTAGTCTAGGAACCAAAGATGAAACTTATAGAATGGAGATACCTCTATTGGGACATGTTGGCAAATGGAGATATTTGATGTCAAATATTGCCTCAAAAATGTTGTTGAATATTGGTAGAATAAATTTTATGGTCATTCTTATACATATAGATTGGTTGTAGGTTGTTTGTGAGTTTTGTACAACTGAAATATCATTTGAGATTAGAGCACAAAATGTGTAGTATGAACAATAAGCTGAAACTGTACTTGTTAATTTGCTTGTCCAGAATAAGTTGGCCACTTTAGGTGCTACAAGTTTCAATTTGCTTGTAATAACTTGTCCTTATTCCAAGTTCCAGAATAAGTTTAGGTATTGTCCATACTCTACTTTGACCATACTCTACTTTGGTCACTGTATCTTGGCATCTATTATGTTGGAAATATCTGTACTAGAATAAGGATTCTTTTAGCCTTTAGTTCTGGAGCTTGTAATAAGACATGTTAATGGTGGTTTCTACTAGCTAAGCTTCCATATGCTTCTTTGTGGCCAAATTTGTAACTGTTGTACATTTGATGGGTTAAGTGTTTACTAGGTACATAATCAAGAATTAGTCCGACACTGAATGCATTGTTTTACAAGCCTCTATTAATATATGATAATTATGATCAAGGGAAAACCTTAAGTGTTGCATACAAAAATTTCATCATTTTTCTGTTAATGTATATTGAACTTTTGGTATGATAATGAATGTTGATTAATTTCTCCATTTATTTTGGTGAAAATGCTATTTTTCCATTCACTTTTTTCATGTTAGCTTTTACTGATTGTGAACAAAGGTATGTTTTTGATATCTTCGATTCAGATTTTTTATGTTCACAGAACTACATGTCTTCCAGATCTCTTTCAACTAGAACTGCAAAGGCTCATCTCTGCTTGTCGCTTAGCACGTTCATATGTTGAGAGTATTTGTCATAAGATGATAAAGCACTCTGTCACCATCATGGAGGTATGTTAACTCCTGTAGCAAATGCTGTTGTTTAAACTGGTTGAAACATATTGCCTAATATCAATAAGTATTTTGTTAAGATCATAGATGTTGGGTCTTGTTTGACAAGAAGCTATTAGATAATGGATCTACAGATAATTTTGTTGGTGTAGATTGACAAACTGATAGGTGCTCTTTATTTCTGCTGAAGCCACCAGGATAAGCCGAATAGTATGAGAGTCTTGGTTCAATATTTTTGTCAATCTTAGATTTATTTCACTTGGCCAAGTATTCTTGGTTTATACGCTTATTTTGTTATCAAACTTCTTAATAAGTACTGAGATCTGAGGCTGTTTTTTGTTGTCCAGATGTCCAAATGTTAGTCCAGATTGAAGTCTCTTTGGGGGCTTCGATATTTTGGAATAATGAACTAGTTGCCTTCAGACTTTCCAACGAGAGACGTGGCTTTTACAGGAACAACTTGAAATATAATAAATTTCTATACTATATGTTAAACTTCAGAGTTTATGCACCTCTTGAACTTAATAAGGCTCTTACTTTTGTTAGATTTTATTTCTGTCATGAGTTGGGTATAAGATTCATTGTTGAGGTGCTAACCATAAGAGATCTTGAAGTAGAAAAAATCCTGAGTAAAAGGACTTTGTTTGCCATAGACATGGAGTAAATTAGTAGATTGAGTGTTAATTAGGACTGAATCTTGTATTACTAAAATAGTTGGCTTAATAGTGGTCTGGAAGTGCAATAGTCCACCATTGATAGGGCTAAAGTAAAACATTCATGAAACTGTAGTTGGAGAAGCTGAAAAGCCCAAATGTTTTGTTCCCATTTGCTGAAATAATTATATTATTTTTTTAAAAAGAAGCTCAAATGTAATAAATTTGTGTTGTTTTTCATGATATAGATAGTAATATTATCATTTGCTTCTTGTTTGTGGTTGAATGAAGGATGCTTTAGATGATTAAGCATGATCACCTTTGAACTGTCTATACATGTGTTGCTCTTTGTAGCATGGATATGCAGTTATTGATTTAGAGAAGCTCAAGCCATCTAGTGTTGATGATCTTTGTTTATCGAGATATTTAGCATGGATTTTGCAGGTAATGTTGTTGCGTTTTTTCATTCTCGATTTTAAGATGACCCTTTTTGCAAATGAAAAGACATTTGAAAGACCAATTTGGGTATAGTTTCTTTATATGATGATATAATGAAAATTGATTTGATCATATTTTACAGTATATTTCACAAAGACACAGACCAATTCGTGGCAGTATTTCCCAGTTGCTCTTGGGTTACATCCACAACTTCCCATGCAAGGTTCATTCAGCTTCATTATTATGGTACCATATTTTGAATCCTGAGGCTGTCTTGAATGATCAACTCTTGTACTTTTATTTGTTTTGCATCAAGATATTAGCTAAAGTATTTTCCAAAGGAATACATTTGTTGTTGGATTAAGAGTTGCACTTCGGAATCAATACTAATCTGAATCTGTTGGTTTTAGCTGGAATGCTCTTGCAGTTATTAGAGTTAGTTCTTCACTTAGTTGCTGAGCAGGATTTAAAAATTTGCTTCTGACTGACATAAATGAGATTATTCGAGGACAACTAGTTTCTGCTTGGTCTTATCTTTGTTTATATATAGTGAAATGCAAGTCCTTTTATTAAGTTAAATTTCAATTATTATTTGATCAAGTGAGGCCAATTAGAGTATTGTGATCCTCGTACTGTTGCAGGAAGTGGTCATTCTACGGTATGGTGTCATAAAGAATACTTTAGTTATTACTAGGGAAATTTTGGATGAAGTGGAACTTATGGTTGTGGACGATATTAAAGAGTTTGAGGTCAAATAAATTGTTTCACTTTATTAGTCTATAAAAGAATAGGGATATTATTTCCTGAAATTCCCTTGCTGTTCTCCAACACATTTACCATGCTGTGATGATGTATATTATTTCACTTTTTTACTTTATGCAGTCATGTGCATCTGTGATACAAGAACATATTTTGTTTTTATTTATAAGCCCAGTAAATGTTGATGCGTAGATTTGTTTTTTTTTTTCATGTTAATAAACAATAAATAAGGAATCAGATCAAATCTAATGGGAAACACTGATACTAAAGCATCTGGGTGATGCTCCCTGTTATGTTACAAGGAAACAGCATAGGGCATATGCGATTAGCATGTTGAATATTCGGTTTATAATTAAGTTGGTAATTTTCCGTAGTTTTTTCTTCTCCACATTGATGGTCACAATAAGTTTGCTGAATTCAGTTGTGTTTTTTAATTCTGCTAGTTTGTATTTTGCAATCTTCTTACTGATTACTTTAGGACGTTGTTTTTCTGACAAACTATAATTGTCACAGACATTTGTTTTCCAAGTCATTTCTGTTCATTCATGCTTCTTCTTGGAATGCTACAGACCTCACTTACTGCAGCTGGTTGTTACCTTTCCCCTGCTCCACGGTCAAAAGGCACAAAACTTTTAGTGTGTTATTCTGTCGATTCACCTCAATCATCCAGGACAGAAGAGTTATGTTACAAATACTCACTCGAGGAAGAACATTTTATGCTCCCTAGTGAGATACATCAGATAGTCATTGATGCAAAATCATACTCTGATCAGTTTCTACCTGAGGCTTCTGGTGTACCTATTTTACATGCAAGATCTTCTATGGCTATTCTAACTGAAGCAAGGAAGCTTAATCTTATCAGTGACTCAACATTAGAAAGCATCTCCTCGTTGCAAGCAGAGGAATACAAGAAGTTTAGTTCACAGGGAGAAGTTAAACCTCCATATGATTTAAGATACAAAGTACAATGTGTCAGTCCTTCATGCGTAAATATACATCCTAGCCAATCGTGTTTATTCATGAACAGGTTTTTAGTCACATGGAAACACCATAACAAACAAGACCATGCTTGCCAGTTTTGCATGGTTGAACAGGAGACAAGTGTTGGAATACGACATATGGTTGATGCAGACTGGCTGTTTCTTGCAGAACTTTCAAAGGGCCAGGGATTGGAATATGATGAAGATCATGCAGAAGCTCCAGTGTCTAACTTGAATAAAAATGTAGAACAGAGAGGTGAAAGTTTGAGCTTTATTCAGTTGTCAGCACAAAGAGCTCTCAAGGCCTTGAAATCGATTCCAGTTCCTGCAAGAAAGGCCCTACCAGTACTTGTTAGTTCTAAAGGTTTACTACTTAGTATACCAGTAAGTTCATGTACATTTTATTTCTATGCATATCTCAGATGTTAGTACAATATATGAGCTTTCACACATTTTTTATCTAGTCCCGTTGACTCTTACAGCTAAATAAAAATTAATTAACTAGAACTTTGCATCTCTAATTTTTGCCTTTGTGAATATGATGATACTATAACTGTGTGCTAGGAAACTCTATTGCAAATCAATGGATTTAGAAAAATGTTAAAATGCTTATTTTGTTCACAAGTCTTTTAATTAAGCATTAGAATCATGATTCTAATTAAGAAGCTTATACTTATAGTTCTCATGGACTAACATGGTTCAATGTTCTTATTTTATTTTTTTACTTCAGTGCATTTGCTTCAGGCGTTGTCCTTGCCTTTCAGTGGCCACAGTATTCAAGCCCAGAGTACCTCTTGGAGGAGGCTACAGTTCATATATTTGAAAACTGCAGGTACGAAAAAAATAATAAGGCATTCTACATCTCAGATTGATAGTGAGTGATGCCTACCTTGATCCCACAAGATTGGGTCAAAGTTGCTCAGCTACCATAAATAATTGCACCTTTGGCATCTTATGGAATTATGACAGCCTTATCCAGCCTTTTGTCTGAGCTGGTGCAGAGAGCAGGAAGCTCTCACTGGAATCAATCACATGTTCAGAACACACCAGCCCACCAATATTGGGTGCAGAAAAAAAAAGGTTTAAATCTTGTCCACAGAGTAGTTGGTTGATCAGTACAATAAAATTAAGGGCTATGAGATTTCAGTAAACACATGTTTAAAAAAGAATTGCAAGGATCAGAATAGCTAATTTTCTCTTGTTCGTTGTATGCAAAATCTGCTACTTATCTATGGTGTCTTTCTGATATTTAGATCTGATTTCCTCAAGTCTGAACTAGGTAAACAATGTTGCTGCTGCTTTGGGTCTTCATCAAGTTTCCACACTGAGCTGAAACTCTCCCACAGAGGATAGATGGCTGATATGAGGTGGAGCTTCTCAGTGACGGAATATATGAGCTGTAGCTTATTCGGTTGTCCTTGTCCTTTTGTTTTCTTCTCTGATAAGATCTCTCCATGTGCCCAAGGCAGCTAAGCAATGGTGTGCAGGTCCTCTGTCAGCTGCAACTCCAACTCACCACTTGAATGTTGCAGTGGTTTCACAGATGGTGCAATAGTTCTTTCTCCAACTTTGTGTGGTTTTTTGTCATATGGACAACACAACCACTAATCAAGGAGGGACACAAGGACTTCTCAAGGTTGTATTTTTCTGCTTGTTTTTGGAATATAATTCTGTATTACTCTGTTTGCTTTTGGAATGCAATTTTCTTACAAGGCAAAAAAATTGAGGACTTGCATTGCATGATCGATATCTCAATTTCATGTGATGGTTTTCCTGGTAGGTGTAACTTCATTCATTTTGATGAAGAGAAAACGTGCATATAGGGGACCCCGACTCATCTGGTAGTTTGCATATCAGCATCAGTCTTGATACTTGATAGAGAATGAAGTTTTATATTCTGTGGTACATATCATCGCGTGAATGTAGTAGTCATGTGGTTCTAGAAGAATCCAACTGGTCTTTTTACTCTCTCACATTTTCACGTCTGATCTTATGTTCTAAATGAATTATGTGAAGAACATGTTGTAATCTATTGGTATTTTGCTATATGTATGAAAGAAAGCATTTGAAGGAATAGAGAGTATTAGGCATAAGCGTGTGTTATGATTGTTATATATTGTAATATGTCTATGAAAAGGATAAGAAAGAATATAAGGAGTTGACTCGCATTTTGATCGACCATGAGTTTTTTTGTTTCTTTGGTGATAGAAAGGAGACTGAAGGATTTGTGACAAGGTTGGGACTCAATAATATGTGGGGACATTTGTCTATCAAATATTTGAAGGCCAACATCATAGCAAAAATAATCTTAATTTTGTGTCTAGATTTTAGTTGTAATCAAAGAATTTGTCCCCACTGATTGATTGATGAGAGACTAGTCCAAAAGGTCACAAATGCCAGTAGTGCCAATAGGGATCTATAACCTTATCAAATGGAACCCCAAATGCTAATCTCACCTTCATTTCCTTTTATCATGTTGGATCTCCAAGAATGTTGGTACATTTGATCCTTGCAACACAAATCTATCAGTGATTAGTTTTTGTAGCATGACTCATGTCATGGACTCTTTTAAATAAACAATAAATGATTACTAGAAGTATTATGGAGTCCAAATTGGGCTGCACTCCATTCTCTGTCTGCCCAAATTAACATTTCTCATTTTCACATGCTGCATAAGGCCAAAATAGTGGCATCTGTTTCAATCAGCTAATCTATATTTCCATGTGAGCAAAACGTAGACAGCTAATAAGTCAAATGACTCGCATTACTTTACTAATATCACGGGAATTGATGAGGAACATGTGAAAGTTGATAGTGTAGTGGTCCTACCATTGCTAAGAAGATAAAATAGAGCTTAAATCAAGGACAAAAGGACAATTCATGTCTTCCATTTATCATGCATTCTCATGGCACTCAGGTTTATCCATCTCTTTAATTGATTGCAGGGTGGTGCTTTTAACTTGTTTGTGTTTCCTTCTGGTAAGCTTTAGAACCTACTTTCCTCACTTTTTCCTTTCTTGTATTCCAGAAAACTAACAGTGAAATGCAACCTTCTTGATCATTGTGGAGCTCTTCAGTCACAAGAGGAGATGCAAAGAACATGGAAGAATTTGTGGCCCCAAATTCCTATTAAATGTGATTGGTCTTTTGATGGAAGGAATGGAATTCTTGCATCTGGTGGGAGAGAGATCCTGTTAGGGTTAGGGAAGCCAAACAAACTTAATGTGTAGCTATTATCCAAGACTCAAAACTGCTGATCAACCAACCCCTCTCTGCACAAGATCAGAACTTTTTTACTGTATCCAATAATGGTGGGCATGTGTTTTCTGATCATACCATTAGGTCCACTGAGGTTTTCCTGCTCTCTGCGCCAGATCAGCCAAAAGGCTGGCTAAGGCTTCCTGCTCATAGTACACTATGCTTTCATGTCATTCTTGTTTCTCTTCTCATCCCATTTCTCTTGTAAAAGCTTTTTTTTCACTTTAGTTTGTGATATTTTGGCATTCTCTAATGATTATTTGATATCAACAGGAATGGCTTCTATCATCCACATGAATTGAATGCCTCACCACACTTTTGGTTGTCCCTCTTCATGTAAGTCTAATACAACTTACAATTTGTCCAAAGAGCTTCACAATGGTTAAAATGTTTGATGGCATTAGCATATGAGCAATATATAAATATAAATACATTTATATATATTGCAAGTTTATGCATTGTCACCATAATTTTATGCTTCCCAGAGAGATTTTACTTCTATGATTTAGGTTATTTTTATTTTATGTATTGTCACCATCATGGTACCGACATATCACATGCATATCATTTATCTTTAAGTCTATTCGTATTACTCATGTCATGATAAAAAGTATGTGCCGATAAGGATATGTTTTGACTTGCATTCTTAGTCATCATTAGAAGAACAAGAAAACCATCAATATGAACTCTTAGATCTATGTTTATTCAAGAAAAAAAATATATTTATCCAAAAAACACTTGAGTTATTGTCATTCTACATGATAAATTATTAGTTTAAAGATTTCTGGGGATATGAAGTATCTCTTTTTCCTTATCATGAGTGATAGTTTTGGCTCAAAATTGATGTCATCTTTCACTTCAGTATGCTAAAATATTCATGTGATTCTCTTTGGTTGGGACCTAATAATTTAAAAGGTAATCAGTTGTGACACCAACACACAAATGTTGACTTGTTAGTGGAGATGGAAAAAGCGTATATGAGCAAAGAATCCATAGCCATCCATAGTCCTATGTGGTCTTTGTCAACTATTGTCGCCATCCAACACCTAACACCCATTATTAGTAGATGGCATCCACAATGAACCATTGCATTCAACATATTGCATTGCTAGTGAAAACAACATGTAAAAGTTATTTTGGAAAATGAAATTTTAAGTAAAAAATAAATCTATTGCCTGACTCCCTTAAAGCTCAATCAATTCATCTAATGTATTAAATGTGTTTCAAATAATAAAAAAAAAATATCAGATTAGTCTCAATCTTTCACCTCACATAAGAAACACAAGAAATCGTTTTTTTATTATAATTTTATCGGAGAGATTACATATGATATTTATAGAATAACTCCTAATCCTTCGATAAAGCTGAATCCAACCTACTAAAACTCCTAAAATGTTGGTCATAGTCAAACGTCGAGTTCCATTGTAAGGTGAAGCAAATCACACGGATGAGGATGGATCTTAAGATGAGGGGAATCGATTAGGCCAGCTGAGGTGGCAAGTCATAGTTTTCCAAAATTGGCAGTCTTCGTACATTGAACGAGGGATGCAAAGTGGGCGCTGTTTCGTGTGCTGACCGCGTTCCCGTGGGCACGGGTGGTAAATAGTTCGGCCCCTATGGCGAAAGCTGCCAAACAGAGTCCAGGATCGTTGTCCACTTACGATGCCAAATATTCCGGACCCCATCGAAGCAGAACAATACTATGTGGGCAACATCCCGTATCCTGTACCCATTCGAGTATGAGATCCCCATCTCGACGGAGCCTTTTCTCGACCATTATTCCACTTGGAAATTTATAATTGCATCTTCCAAGTCACGTGCAAGGCACGCCGGTGGGCAGAAAACACCGAAGTACCGAAACTACCCCTGCGATCGTCCCATAATCACCACAAGGCCATACCACCCACGTCCCGCGTGGCCCCACGCGCGTCATATTATTAATTACATTGCATTCATGTTAATTACATGATCACATTAAAATAGACCACACGGCATGATCCGGTCATGCCCTGCTGACTCGTATCATATTGATTACATTTCATGACCCGCTAATCCACCTACCCCTATATTTCATGAAAGGCCAAAAATCCACTTCATAATCTGGCCTTTTTTGATGGCATGATCACAATCTTCACATGTAAATGCATGCATGACATGACACGGTCAGGTAATTAAAGATCCGAGGATTAATTATTGGTAATTAGGGGAACAGTATCCAAAGGCGTATTTTTGTCTCTTTCCGTGTGGGCCATTCGGGCCGCCGCTTTCCACGGCTTTCTTACGTGCCCGTAAATAGCAGAAGCTTTAGGGGTATTTTGGTATCCCCAAGTCCTATAAGTAGCACTGCCTGCGGTGACTCGTATGCCTTTATCGGATTCGGAGCCACAGTCCTCCGCGGAGTCCGATATCGGCCTCCTGTCTCCTCCTCCTTCTCCTTCTCCGGTCGACCGGAACACGGACCCGGGGTTACCGCAGGGTTCTCGATCTCCGGCGGGGGTCGCGGGGCAGTGAGTAGAAGGGTTGGGCCTGTTGGGAGGGTGAAGGAGGGAGGAGATATGGAGCTCAAGTGGGGGAGCGGACGGCTGTGGCCGGCGGCGCTGGTCGCGCTCGCGGCGGTTGCGGTGGTGGCGGCGGATCGTGGGCTGAGGCCCGAGGCGGCGGGAGCCGAGGCCGTCGAGGCGGAAGAGGTCGGGGTGTCGGATTACGTGCTCAAGGTGGTGAATTTCCTGTGGCGGCCCGATGAGTCTTCCTACCAACACGTTTGGCCGGTAAAGATGCCTTAAGCTTGTTTCCCATTTTTACGGTTCCTTTTTGGTCGTCTTTCCGTTTGATTTTTTGTTTATTTTGATTAAAATGTTCTCTCTTTTTCTTCTGTTGGAAGTCTATGAAATTTGGGTGGGAAATCGTCGTCGGAACGATCATTGGGTTCTTGGGATCGGCGTTCGGAAGCGTCGGAGGCGTCGGCGGGGGTGGGATTTATGTTCCTATGCTCACCCTCATCATTGGATTCGACGCCAAGTCTTCCACTGCCATATCAAAATGTGAGATCATATAGAGATCGATATAAATGAAGCATAGTAAACAACATTTCACTCTGTATTGTTAGGATGCTTTCTGTTTGTGTGGCAGATGTGTCTTTGTCCTGACTGTGTTCTTGTTTCTGCTTCATGCTTTGTGCTTGTAATTACTGCATTAGTTCATATTGCTGAAGTATTAGTGTAAATTTGGCACAGGTATGATCATGGGCGCGGCGGGATCGACAGTTTGGTACAACCTGAAGCTCAGGCATCCAACTCTGGATATGCCCATCATCGATTACGATCTAGCTTTGCTTTTCCAACCGATGCTCATGCTGGGGATTAGTATTGGAGTCGCGTTCAATGTCATCTTTGCTGATTGGATGGTCACAGTTCTTCTAATCATCCTCTTCATAGGTAACCGAGTCATTTCTTGTCCTTATCTTTGTGATTCGGTTCGTAGAAAGACTGTTTGGTTGAGAGATTTATGTCCTATGGTCACTGAACAGGTACATCAACCAAGGCATTCTTGAAGGGTGTAGAGACATGGAAGAAGGAGACGATAATGAAGAAGGTGTTTTTCTGTTTGTAGATCATTTTAAAATTGAAATGTTGATCCTAATTCAATTATATCATGCTTACCTGAACTTATGTTTCTGAATTTTAGGAAGCAGCGATGCTTAAGGAGTCAAATGGTACGCTGATTAATTATCTGTTGAAGTATACAAAGTTTATCGGAACTAATTGCTCATCAATGTCATGTCATGCAGGAAGGGATGAAATAGAATACAAAGCTCTGCCATCTGGTCCTGGGGGTGCATCAAAGAAGGCTCTACGAAAAGAGGTTGGTAGGAATCAACTCCAACTCCTTTTCGATGGCAGAATATCTAACAGGGGATTAACATAATCAGACAAATGTTGCAGGCCCCGATCATCGAAAATGTCTACTGGAAGGAGCTTGGTCTTCTTTCTTTTGTGTGGATCTCATTCCTTATCCTACAGGTTTTGAAGGTGAGTAATATGTTCTGAAGCATATAATCAAGTCCCTGATGTTACAAAATGATCGATTAGTGACACGCCTTGTTTCCATCTCTTTCCAGCAAAACTACACATCGACCTGTTCCCTATGGTATTGGATTCTGAACCTGCTTCAGGTGCAGTCCTATGCTCTTGTCATACAATGACTTCTTACTTAGATTAGTAATCCATAGATGAATTCTGTAGTTACATCTAATATGTTGAGATTTCTGCAGGTCCCTGTATCTTTGGGAGTATCAGGTTACGAAGCTGTTAGTTTATACAGAGGAAAGAGAATTATCTCATCAAAGGGAGTGGGAGGGACAAACTTTACCGTCATTCAACTCGTTTTCTACTGCCTCATCGGTGTCCTCGCTGGTGTAGTTGGAGGCCTCCTTGGCCTTGGAGGAGGGTTTATTTTGGGCCCTGTCTTCTTGGAGCTTGGTGTTCCACCGCAGGTGTGTGCATCTAGTACTCTTTTTCTGGCAGCAGTCAAATTTCAACTTCGCTTGTAGTTCTTGATCTCACTTTTGACAATGTAGAGAACACACTGCTCTGGAGGTCCTTTTCAATAGAATGCAATGCTATGTCTATGATAGATTAACATAATTCCCGATTAGGATCAAGAGCCATGTGATAATCTCTTGTAGAATCAGATAGGATTCTTCTTTCTTTGGATATTTTGGGTGAATTCCAATTTGTTGTAATAATTCATGATGTGCAAATGTGGATCTCACTGTTTCTGAATTAACATACTTGCATCTCATTCAAGCACAACTTAATCAAAAAGTCTTTCTCCAGGTCTCGAGTGCTACAGCAACTTTCGCGATGACATTTTCTTCGTCCATGTCTGTTGTAGAATACTACCTCCTGAAGCGTTTTCCCATCCCTTACGGTAATGTTCTTCACCTGTCGATTACTTTCTGCATGTAAAATGAACCAGTACCTCGAGTTCATCGCACAGCAATTCACTCCGTTTGCTTCTTTCACTTGCATTAAGGCGTACTTAATCCTTATGTCTCTCTTAACTGGGCAGCATTGTATTTTGTGTCTGTGGCATTGGTGGCTGCCCTTGTCGGCCAGCATTTGGTTAAGAGGCTGATCGAAATACTGGGGAGAGCTTCTCTGATCATCTTCATCCTTGCCTCAACAATTTTTATTAGTGCAATCTCATTGGGTACGGCGGAAATCTCTCATCGTTTATCTGAATCATTTTTTTGGATACGAACAGAGAGGATCATAGCGGCTTGATGATCATAGCATTGTCCTTTCTACTCTCTTGGTACTAAAAGCAATGTCTTCTAATACTTTAACAGGTGGAGTTGGCATTTCGAACATGGTTCAAAAGATCCAGCATCATGAGTACATGGGGTTTGAGAATCTCTGCAAGTATGAAGCATAGCATCAAGATCTAACGTCCAAATATTTAGTTGGTTAATCG
Source organism: Musa itinerans (assembly GCA_001649415.1). NCBI lineage: Eukaryota > Viridiplantae > Streptophyta > Magnoliopsida > Zingiberales > Musaceae > Musa > Musa itinerans. The sequence continues at coordinate 177,004 of LVTN01000353.1, forward strand.
GGGATTTTTTTCCCATCACTTATTTTGGGCAGAAGAGATTACCCTTGAGTGCTCTTTCACCAATTTATCGATGCTTGCATTCAATAAAGCTCTCGAAAATACACTGTTTTGTAGCATGTTTTCGGATGTCCTCTTCAGTAAGATGTTGAGCAACAGTCACTAATTCGAAGATGTCTTTTGAGCTGTAACAATGTAGCCACAGGATGGTGATCTGCAAAATTTATTCTTAATCCCATTTTTGCATGTGATTAGATTCTCGACTCACGTATGTTGTTGTCATTTTCTTTGGAATCTTATCATCTATTTACACCATTCCTGCTTGCTTATTACTTCCTATGAGTTTGGTTCCAATCTCAGATGTTCGAAGTTGCACATACCATTTGATGACTTAGTCGAATGAGAAGTTCTTGAAGTAAAGTTTAATTATTTAATTCTACTTCGGTTGGTTTTTATGGAACTTGCACTGAGAGTACATCTACCAATGCCTATTGATGATTTGATTAGCATTTATCTTTTACGACTAAAATAAACTTATAAAGATCTTTTATATCTCTTATATAAGATTCCAGATGAGAACATATATTAAGTACAGCAACAAAATAATATACATGTTTATATATATATATATTAGAATAAAAATAGAGATGGAGCTTCCTTACCGTTAGTATAGGGCAAATGTCTTGATGGGGTGATATTGTTCCTCGAGTCCATTTAGGACATGACCGATATAATAAATAGGTTTTCAGATTCCTTAGTTGTCCCACACTAACATCGTATTCACAGCTCGAGTTCATTTAGGACATGACCGATATAATAAATAGGCTTTCAGATTCCTTAGTTGTCCCACACCAACATCGTATTCACAGCTTGTTCAGTGGAAGCAAGATAGAGGCTTAGAGTTTTGCTCAAGGTAGAGGAGGAGAGTTGTGGCAACTGGGTGAGTTGGTGCTTCGACTATTTAAATACCTCCTAAGCCCTTTAGGTTCTTCAATGCTCGGAATAAGGGTAGACACATATAACTAAATTTGGATAGGAATTAACTTAGCATTACTATTTACCCTGTTAACTGTTGTACCTCTTTTACTGATTGAGGTGGGCACATCTCCAATATAACTCGCACCTTTTCGGGGATTACATCTATTCCTTTCTAATGAATATAAATTTAGGAAATTTTCTCGAGCTGACTTCGAAAGAACACTTTGATGAATTAAGGCACATGTTGTACTTCTTTATAACTTAAAATGTTTTGGTCAAGTCCACCAGATATGAGTCAACTATTCTACTTTTGACTATCATGTCATCTACATATACCTCCATGTTCCTTCCGATCTGGTACTTAAACATCTTATTCATAATCCTTTGGTATATCGCCATTGTATTTTTCAATCAAAATGACATGACTCGATAGCAATATGTGTCTCAGTCTATAATAAAGGAGGTATGTTTCCGATCCTATATTGTCATCTTTAACTAGTTATATCCTAAGAACGCATCCATAAATATGAAGAGCTCGTAACCCGATTTAGCATCAACTAGCTAATCGATTCGAGGGTGAGGGTAATCGTCCTTCTAACATACTTTATTAAGATCGGTATAATCAACACACTTTCTATAATCTCCATTAGACTTTTTAACCAGTGCAACATTAGCAAGCCACTAGGGGTACTACACCTCGATAATAAACCTAACAACTTGTCTACTTCATCGTTAATCACCTATTGGCGATCCGGAGCAAACCTGCGAGGCTTTTACTTCACTGATCGAGCCTCGAGAGAGATGTTCAAATGGTGCTATGCCACTTTGAGTCTATTTTCGGTATGTCTCTATGTGACCATGCAAATATCTCAACATTCTTCTTAAGTTACACTTGCTTTTCCTAGCAAAGTGTTGCCCCGACCTTGACAACATGATCGGGATGGTCCTTATCCAGAGGTGCATTGATCAGCAACTCTATCAACAACGAATGTGGGAGGGACTTGGTGACATTTCGAGGGTCTATCGGGGGCACCTCGGGTTGGGCCCTCTTCGGTAGAGAGACTGTCGTCAGATAGCACTAGCGCGACTCTCTTGGGTTGCTTTTAGCTCTTCGATGCCGATCCTTGTTGGGAATTTCATCACCATTTGGTAGGTCAACAAAATTGTCCTCAGTTTATTAAGTGTGGGTTAGCCTATGATCGCATTGTACGTCGAGGGGATATCGACCACCATGAATTTGATCATCATCATTTTGGAGTAGAGCTTGTCCCCAAACATGATGCATAGGCTCATGGTCCCAAAAAGGGGATAGAGTCATTAGTGAACCCCATCAATGAAGAAGTCATAGGGGTGAGATCATTAGCCAAGAGCCCAAGTTTTTGAAAAATATTAAAGTATAGGATATCGATAGAGTTACCTATATTAATCATAACCCTCTTCACCTTAGGCATTAATCATCCTCACGGAGATTACCAAGGCATCATCGTGGTTTTGGTCGAGATACTCCGTGTCTTCTTCCTTGAATGTTATTTTCGAGTCATCTTCTGACCTTGGATACTTTTTGATGATAGCTCAGGCATAAGCTTTGCGACTCAAGGACTTGTCTCCTCCTGAGGTAGGTCCACTAATGATAACGTCAATCTACCTCTTCACCACTCCTTAAGATCGAGGCGAAGGTTCACAGTGCCTCCTGACAAACCTCCCGAGGTGTCCCAAACGAATGAGTTCTTTGATTTGTTCCTTCATATCACGATAGTTCTCTCTATCATGACACATTCCCAAGGAAGTAGAACTCAAACTCCTTTGCGAGCTGAGCAAAGGAGCCAACTTAGAGCAGAAGTGTGTCATTTTCATGTCGAGCCTCTTAGCATTGTCAAGAAGGTGTATCACATCAGAGTGTCTAAAGTACCGTACAAAGACATTTAGGCATGAAAGACAACAATATACTCTATCGGGTTGGTATTATCATCAAAGGCCTCTAGCGATAGTAAGCAAAAGTTCATCTAGATTGGCCACTCTTAGATGTTTTGAGTGAACGAGGACCGATCCGATATGGGATCGACCAGACTTTTTCCTTTGGATTATTGGAACTCTCACTGCATCTCTTCTAGGTGTTAGTCCATTTGTCATAGTTGGATCCTCATGGAGTCATCTATTAAATTCACTAATTGGGTCTCGAATACGAGTAAAGCATACTAGTGGTGTAGCGATATGTTGAATTCCATGGTTAGGGGATCAATGTGCTCCCTCAGCTAATAATTCCATGGGCCATAGACAATGCTAAGATGCTGGCACCGCATCGAGTGGGGAGATCCTGACGGGTGCCGATGCTAATGGCGATTGAGGTATTAATTACGATTGAGATGATGGCATTGCTTTTTGGGTTAGCTGAGGCAAGAGCTACGAGATAGCTTGCATCATACCTATAAGCATATACACCTATTGGGTGAGGTTCAAGAACACTTCGGTAGGGATAAGTAGGTGGCTCGAGGTCATCCCTAGGAGCGAGAGGCCTAGGTCATTGAACATATGCTAGTGTCATGTCGACGTTTACGTTGAAGTGGACACATCTACATGTGCGAATGATGACAACTGCCCCCACTCCCCAAGTAAAAGTGCTATGGTTCAGAGACAGGGCCTCCTCGTTGGAGTATTTCTTGATAGGATTGATAAACGAATGTTTCTACGATATTAGGCCCTCCTTCTAGTGCCAAAAATATTAGAAAAATTATTATCAATATTTGAGTCAACTCGTTATGGTTCAAAACTAAGGACATAAAAATACTCGAGGTGGTAGTTGAGGTAGCTCCATGGTAGCTACAAGGTGTCTTTGAGGTGGCTTCAAGGTGCCACTTGCACTAAGATCGATGTCGGGAGAAAATTTTTGACTCAATCCCTCTGACGCTTAAGTTAGTAACCGAAGTCTCTTAGTGGGTGTGGGTTTTCCTTCGAAAGAAAGCCCTCTGGCATAGCACCAGAGATTAACTTTTATATCTAGGTTTGGAGGGGATAATCTTTAATCGCTCCAACGTCTTCCACTTGGTGTTTCGTCCACGTGGGCAATAGGGGGAAGATAATCCCAAATGATGTACTTTGGACTTTTGTCCACACGAACAAATAGGTAGAGGGTGACCTCAATCTTTTTCTTTCATAATAATTTTCACATGGCGATCATCTATCTGATGATGATTGATCGTTAATACATTTCTTATCACGTTTGAAAAGTATAAAAGCTTACACGTCTATGATTTACAAACAAACACAAGATATAATATATATCAAGATATCATAGACTATTGATTGCTAAATACATTCCCCATATATATATTAGATAAATAGATATAAAGTTACCTCTCGAATGCATCTAGTGTGACATTACTGTGTGAATGTGAAGGATACATTCCCCCCACGCAATCTCGATCAGTTTATGCTAAGAAACGATATATATATATATATATATATATATATATATATATA
>LVTN01000353.1:181594-216546 GCA_001649415.1 Musa itinerans
ATATATATATATTCAAGATCTACTAGATTATTGATTAGGATAATTAAGTATTTAAAAGATGCATGGATCATGGGGTTTATCAAAATAAAAAAAATCTTATTATATTTATTGATTAATTTCTCTCTCCCTATCATCGAGGAGGATGAGCCATTAGCCTCTATATCATCAAGAGAAGAAAGAGAGGTGCAATAGTCATCTTAAACTCTAGTCTGTAGTCTGTAGTTTTTTCTTTTTATATCATTTTTGCCAAGTCTTTAACTTAATCTATGACTCTGGAGTATTATTATCTTTTTAAATTTCATCATTTATTAAATTTATTATTGATCTAAATTATAAAAAATATTAATATAACTCTCAAATTATTTAGCATCACAATGTTTAGTTAATAACATAGTCATACTCTTGTAAATGCAAGTGTTTTACCCTTTATGCAGCTAAAGTCCTTCGCCAAGTTTAAACCCATGTTATTTCATCCCTCAATTTACATTTAGATGATGATTGCCCTTATGTCCATCGGTATATTGGTCAACCATTTGATGAGCCCAATGTTCTCTTCATCAACTCTCTAGATGTGAGCATTTGTTATCTTCAATAATTCCCTCACTTACTATTAAATACATTAATGTGTGATATTGTGACGATATCTCACCACTCACTCGATTTCGACCTCCTTCAAGTTGTCTTAAAGTATCTTCCCAAAATGTGTGATTGGCACGTGAGTTCTCTATCGTTAATCTATGATTATCATCTAGAAATTTATTATGTTGGAATAACTATTCTTTTCACATACTTTGTTCAAGAGTTTTGGAGACTAACTTCTCTCGAGAATACTTAGTCTTATAGAGAATAAAATAGTATATTATTTTGTCATAATAAATGCATTTACTATATTGTGATACTTCATTATAGTAACCCTCTAGTTGTATCCACTCCAAAATTTAAGTATCAAACTTTAGTCACCTTAGGATGGCCATGGGTATTCATAGTCCATATACAAGTTATCATATAAGTACCAAATTCTTCGAGCCAATAGTTTTCCTTACCTATTCGAGCCTTTATATAGATCTTTCGATTGTTGATCAACACATCACCGACTTGCATGGTCTTATTTATATCCAAGCACTATCACTTGTATTGATCATTATCAAGTTAAGTTACCATATCAATTCATATCTTGAACTTAACCGTGTCAATCTTTTTATGCACACATATTCTTTCTAGTTTACTTATTCTCGTGATACTTTGACATGAAGTGTTGATCATTTATCTAAATGTTAATATCGAATTCTTACTATTTTAAGTAGCTCTGTTCTCCATGTAGTCTTACTATGTCTCCAATATTGCATACCAAATGTATTTTAGTATGTTTATCTCATTATGATAGCATACATCATAGATTTAAATTATTTTACCTAAGTATGACAATCTTACGTTTGGCACACTTGCAATATTTATCCTCAAATTGTCATCTTCCATATAACCTCTTCCAAATTATTTTAGAGTGTTGAGATGATTGATATTTTGACTATATCTATTCTAATAAGTTGCAAGCTAGAAGTTGCAATTATAAGCTATAACGATCACAATGTTAAATTGATATTATTTTGAGTAAATAAGAATATTATTTTAGGCATCAATGATCTAATTAGTCTCGTGATTCTACTTAAACCGATTTTTGAATACTATTTTTACAGGCATCAATGATCTAATTAGGCATCAATGATCAAACCCCACCACCGAATTGGTGCTCGGAGATCCCATCTTTCATCCTCGTTTGGCGAGTTTTCGTATTGCTAGATCCAACCGATTTCTTCACGTGCTTGGCAGCTTTGGGCGTCTCCGGCGGACCCGATAGCATGGCGCTGTGCGTCTTGACGGCGGGATGGAAATTGGATGGTTCGGTCGCAAAGAACGAGTCTTCGGGCTTCATTGATGGGCTTCTAGGGATTGTAGTGGACCATAGGTTGCGTGCCGAGAGCACCGAGGAGGCGATTTTGGTGCGAGACAGAGTGAACAAAATGGGTAATCTCCGGTTACCTTTTTATTTCTTGCAATCGGTGTTCTTGGTTTCGAGCATACGCGGCCGCTAGATTGTGAGATGTTTTGCTTTAGGTGTCAAATGTGAGATTGAGACTTGTGATTGGTCGGGTGGTCGACCAAAGCATGGTCATTTGCAAGAGGCTGCTCGTGAAATGAGGTATGGTATTTTTCTCCTGGAGTTGCATTTGCTGTCTAAACTTTTTTTGCAGTGTAATTCTTTGAACTTATATTACAAGATCCGAGTGCTCTCCTCCTCTGTACTTTATGTGGCACTTTTTAGGACCATGAAACTCATATTGCACTTTGTATTTTGAGCATCTGAAATTTGATCAATGCTTTGTTAAGTTCATTGTAGCGAGAAAACTGTGATTTACATGTGAGTGTAATTTATTCTCATGTACCTGCTTGCTTTTTAGGATTCTAGCCAATGGGAAAATTTTAAATGTTTCAGATTTTGAGAACTGTGACGTGATTTACTTTGAAAAAATAATGTATTTTGCACAATAAGTTAATAATGCACACAAGTTATGCTTTTTGTGTACTTGGGATGATATAAATGAATCATTAAAGTGTGCAAATGCATATATTGATAACCAATTGTGATGTAAAATTAATATAAAGATTGATGCAATAAATTTGTAACAAAGATTAAATTAATACAACATTGAGCACATACTAAGAATTTATATAATAAAAGTTAATTTGTGATATATTTATCAAGGATTGAGAACAGTTGCGGGTTGGGCCAGTATGACTGATGCTGTGGTGCATTGTGTTGATTGAAGAAAAACTAGGAGGGAGCAAAAACTGATTATATTAACATAAAAATATATCAATCGACAATGTTTTCAGATCTATTTCACCAGATGGAGAACTATAAGTTCTTGCCATACCATTGATATTGGAGTTGCTGAAATTCCACAAGCACTTCAAAACTTATTAGATGTGCCCATGAAGTTATTGTCTTTGTTAGGATTTTGTCCAAAAAATAAATAAACTGGAAGATATAGTTTATTTTTGAATCCTTGCATAGATTATATCATGTTTTTATTTGAGAGACTTTCATCTGTTTCTTAGTGTTAGAATCCATAACTCCTATTGGTATTAACTTCGGGTACCAAATCTTTGAGGATGTTTGCATCAAGCAACACATTGAAATCCTTCTCATTGCACACCATGCAGATGACCAGGTCTGAGTTTACTTTTGTATACTCGAAATTAAGTCTAACATTGAAATCCTAGAGCAACATGACTGACTCGCATATGATGAATTTAGTCAAGATTTTTTATATTTTAAAAAAGTTTAACATATGTCTTAATCCAACCAAGTGCATCTTTAGAGTCAATTCAAGGAGGTTCTTCGAATTGATCATGCATCAAAAAGGAATAGGTACAAACCTCATGCATCAAAAAGGAATAGGTACAAACCTCGAGAAGATATGAGCCATATTAGAGATGCACCCATCTCGATCGATAAAAGATGTTCAATAGTTAATAGGTCGACTAATAGCGCTTAGTTGATTCTTATCTCAATTCGACAAAATATGTAATTTTCAATAGACCGAGGAGTGCTAGGATGCGTTGAAGAAATTGGAGGATCACCTCACAAAATTATCTTATGGAAATAATGGTTCAATTGCTTAGATACTATTTATAGACGATTCTATCATGGAGGTGGTGCTGGACTGGACTGGACTTGTTCTTAAAGGCTCGAATAGAACAAGCAACTTCGAAGAGCCAACATGTCAAGCCAATGGAATATTGTATTTTGTGACAACTTTGAGAGAGCCCTCGAGAGCACTTTTGGAGAACATACGATAGAGAAAAATATTTAAGTCCAATGAGAGCTTAACACATGATGATTTAATCAATACAAGGAGACTAAGCACAATCAACAACTAAGCAAGTGTTAGCGTTCACCGAATATAAAATATCTAAAAAAGTTTCTCTCAATTCAAGTCAAAATATTTTCTATCCATTCTTGAAACTATTTTAATATATTTTATCTTCTCACTCAAGTCAAAATATTTCTGTTGAAATGTGAATTTTGGACATTGCATGTGAAAGAGTGTGGATGGAACAGGACATACCAAATGTTCATTCTAGCTTAGAAAGTGGATAGCGTAAGATATTTCTGTTGCACGTGTTCTTCGCTATATGCACATGCAGTTGGGCTGGCTCTCAACCGTAGTCGTCTCGTTGCTACCAAAGCCAACCATCTTTTTGCTTCCCCATCAAGCCAATCGTGTGCACGCGGCGACTCGAGAGAGCAGGCGAAGTCTACACCTACACCATTCTCGACTCTGCAATGGCTCACGTGGCTGTAGCAACGGGCACTCATCCATCGTGGTTCACCGACACCATTCTGGCCTAATCGAAGTTGTGACAGAGGAGGAGCAACCAGAAAGAGAAAGGGCGGTGGCCATGGCCCAGTGTTACGCACAAGGAACGAGGAGAGAGTGAAGGGGAGTGTAGACTTCGCCTGCTCTCTCGTGTCGCCGCATGCACACGATTGGCTTGATGGGGAAGCAAAAAGATGGTTGGCTTTGGTAGCAACGAGACGACTACGGTTGAGAGCAAGCCCAACTGCATGTAGCGAAGAACACGTGCAACAGAAATATCTTACGCTATCCACTTTCTAAGCTAGAATGAACATTTGGTATGTCCTGTTCCACACTCTTTCACATGCAATGTCCAAACTCACATTTCAACAGAAATATTTTGACTTGAGTGAGAAGATAAAATATATTAGAATAGTTTCAAGATATTTATATATGTATGTATGTATGTATCCAAGTTAGTACCTCTGTTGAAATTGAAAGAAATGAGAATGAATAATATTTGACCATGATTATTACTGTGGTCCAGTTGGTTTTTTATAATTGGTTCAACTAAAAAAAAATTTTATGGAATGGATAGAAATTTGACATTCTGACCTTTCTACCTTTTTATGCTTATAACTTCATGCAATGACATCCAATTTAGACAAAACTTATTTGATAAGAATATAGACAGATATACCTTTCTTTTGATAGCATTCGGAGTAAGTTTGCCTGCCCAAACTTCTATTTCAAATGAGCCTATGGATTCTGCAAAACAGAGATCGTAATTTCTGGTGGTAGCTGCAGGTGGAAGAAAAAAAGGTGAGGAAGAAGAGAGGAAGGGGAGCGGTGGCTGCGGCTGTGGCAGCTGCAGCTATGGCAGGGAAAGAAGAAGAGGAAGGAAGAATGGAAGAGAGGGAGAAGAGAGGGGAGAAGAGGAAGAGGGGCAGGTGGCTGCAGCGGCGGCAGCAGCGGCGTGGCTACGATAGTTGTGGTAGCAGCAGTGGCAGCGGCAGCTGTGTTTGGGAAAGAAAGAGAAGGAACGAGAGAAGGGAGAAAGAAGTAGCACAGTGAAAGGGGCTGCGACGGTGGCTGCGACTACGACCATGGCTGCAATTATGATTGTGGCAGCTGCGGCTAGGAAAAAGAAGATAGGTGCAGAAAACGAAACAAGAAGAGGAGACAGAGGAAAAGTAGAAGAAGGATTCGGGCTTACACGTTCAGATCTTCGGATCAAAACCTTCGAAAGGCAAGTGTCCCGATCTTTTCTCCTGCAAGTATTTTGATCTTTCTATTGCAAGTGTTCTAATCTAGTCTCCTTAGGTTGATTAGATTATCGTGTGTTAAGCTTTTATTGGACTTAAATATTTTTCTCTATCATATGTCCCCCATAAGTGCTCTTGAGGGTTCTCTTAAAGTTGTCACAAAGTGCTAGCTCTTCCAAGTTGTTTGTTCTATTTGAGCCTTTGAGAACGAGTCCAGCACCACCTCCATCTGAGGTGGTAGAGTCATCGATGAATAGTATCTAAGCAGTTGAACCATCATTTACATACGATAATTTTGTGAGGTGATCTTTCTAACTTCTTAAACGCATCCTAATACTCCTCGGTCCATTGGAAATCTGCTGAAAAAAAAGATATAGACACATTTCGTCGAATTGAGATATGAATCAACTAAGCACTACTAGTCAACCTATTAACTATTAAACATTTTTTTATCGATCGAGATAGGTTATACCTATTCCTTTTCGATGGATGATGAACCCAAAGAATTTCTTTGAATTGACTTCAAAGATGCACTTAATTGGATTAAGACGTATTTTAATTTTTTTAAAAATTTAAAAAGTCTTGACTAAATTCGTTAGATGCGAGTCAGCCATGTTGCTCTCCACTATCATGTCATTTACATAAATTTTCATATTTCTTTCAATATGATGTCTAAATATTTTGCTCCATCTGATATGGGTAAGACCAACTAGCCACCACCCACTACACAAGCACCATGTTAAGACTGTTTATCTCTTACCCATAAAGGATGGGGTCTAAATGCGGCTTAAGTCAATCTCCAAAGTGTCAAGCTACCGGGACACCTCCTAACATGACCAAAGATAGATCAAATCGATTATAAACTAGCTCTTCTATGGAATATCTATAGGAATATTTCGAGAAGATCAAGAGACAATCCAAATCAATTATGAATCAACCTCCCCTACGGAATATCCATAAAAATATTATGAAAATATCAATAAATAGTTCGAATTGATTACCATCAGTTACCAATATATCCTTAGAAGATCAAGGGGCTATTTGGATCGATTGTAAACTTTCCCTCCATGATTCCTCTGACGCTCAAGTTAGTGACCAAAGTCTCTTAGTGGGTGTGGGTTTTTCTTTGAAAGAAAGCCCTCCGGCATGGCATTAGAAATTAACTTTTATACCTAGCTTTGAAGGAAATAATCTCTAATCGCTCCAACGTCTTCCTCTTGGTGTTTTGTTCATGTGGGCGACAAGAGGAGTAATCCCAAATGATATGCTTTGGACTTTTGTCCACCCAAATAAATGGGTAGAGGATGACCTCGACCTTTTTCTTCCATAATAATTTTCACATGACGATTATCTATTTGATAAGATTAATCATTAATAAATTTCTTATCATGTTTGAAAAGTATAAAAGCTTGTACATTCATAATTTACAAACAAACATAAGATATAATATATATCAAGATATTAGTAATTACTCGAGACTTTTGGTTGCTCAATATATTTCCCATATATATTTACTAGATAGATAAATATAAAGTTACTTTTCGTGTAATGAATGCATCCAGTGTGATATTATTATGTAAATAAGAAGGATACATTCCCCCAGACAATCTCAATCTGTTTACTCCAATATGCGCTTATTGGAGCTACAATAATGGCGAAGTAACTATCATTGCGATTACCGTCATGGACATAAACAGCAACGCTAATCAACTGGATCGAGAGGGAGCTGAAGATAAGCAAATTCACCTCTATATATATATAGACAACTGAATAAAGGCTCTTTGTGCTCACTAACTGAATAAAGCTGGAACTTTCACCTCTGTGTTCAAAATTTTTATTCAAGTTAGACACTGGAGTTTCTGCATGATCTTCATCAAATTCCAATCCGTGGCCCTTTGAAAGTTCTGCAAGAAACAGCCAGTCTGCATCAACCATATGTCGTATTCCAACACTCGTCTCCTGTTCAACCATGCAATGCAAAACTGGTAATCATGGTCTTGTTTGTGTTATGGTGTTTCCATGTCACTAAAAACCTGTTCATGAACAAACACGATTGGCTAGGATGTATATTTACCCTTGAAGGACTGATACATTGTACTTTGGATCTTAAATCATATGGAGGTTTAACTTCTCCCTCTGAACTAAACTTGTTGTCTTCCTCTGAGATGCTTTCTAATGTTGAGTCACTGATAAGATTAAGCTTCCTTGCTGCAGTTAGAGTAGCCATAGAATATCTTGCATGTAAAATAGGTACACCATAAGCCTCGGGAAGAAAGAGTATGATTTTGCCTCTCACTTTGCAATTTTGATTGTTATCTCAACGTCATGAAATTAATCAAGCTAAAGTTAAAGTAAAATAACTTAGTCGAAAGTTAAAAGTAGAATGAAACCATTCGACGACTTAGTCGAATAAGAAGTTCTCGATTGATTATTACGAAACTTACGGTGAGAGTATATCTACCAATACCCTATTGATGATTTGAGTAGCATTTATTTTTTACGACTAAAAATAGCTTATAGGATCTCTCTTATATAAGATTCGAAATGAGAGCATACATAAAAGATTAAATACATTAATAAGAGAATATACAACATATTTATGTATTGATGTATGTTGCTTTGAGCTCCACCGACAAGTAGAATTACAAATTGGACGACTACAAAATAAAAAGGTCAACACATTCCTTAATAATATATCTCATATTACCCTTTTCTACAGCATTTTCTAAACATCAAAACAAATTAATGGCGCCGACCATTCACATATTGAGATTGGCCGGATCCTCTCCAAGTCGCGAAGAATACCTTCCCCTCCCACCGATAATCTCATTAGCTCCCCGTGCTGAACGGTGATACCTTCTTGTTGAGATGGACGGATGGGATGGATGACTGAGAAGGATGGAGGGTGCAGATGTAGCATTAGAGGTACACTTGCATCGATGCAATTTGTAGAGGATCCCACCACCGAAAAAAGGCGAAACCTCGGGCGGTTATAATGTGGCTTTCTTTTGCTGCTTTCCCCTGTTTCGAGATCTCTTCTTCTTCTTCTCTCCTCAGTGGAAGGCGAAGGCGTCGATCACGATCTCCTCATCGTTCTTCTTCGATCTACGCGCGATCACTGTTGCGTTAGCTTCGCCTCTTCTGTCTCCCCTCGCATGTCTTCCGTCTCCACGTCTCTTCGGCATATCGTGCCGGAGAACTCATCCACCACGGCGATCGCGGCGTTTCGCCGAGTTCCATGTTGCGTTGACGGGCGGAAGCTCGCGTCTCGTAACGCCCGTCGTCGGGCGCCGGGATTAAGAGCGGACGAGAAGCGGCGGGTAAACGTGAAGGCTGTGACGAGTCCGGACCGCGACGGTAGGTTTTGATCTTTTCCTCTGTTTCGTTCAATTGTCGGAGAGGTCTTGATCTGAAGTTGAGCTTGAGATTCCCTAAAACAGATTCCTTTGAGATCATGTTTGATGAAGTTGAGCTGTAACTCCTTTACCAAAAAGATTCATGCCTTTTTCTGATCGAAGAGTTGACTCAGATATTGGTGATCGGAATTTATTGAAATTTGATTCTTATTTTAATTTGAAGAGATTCGATGAATGTATTTTCACGTCAAATTAGGGTTATTTGTTGGTCAGTTCTCTCTCTCTCTTTTTTATGTTGCCTTTAATTTGAGACTCGACAGAGTCATCATGACAAGGAAACATAGGGTTGATAGTAAATGTCTTTCGATGGACTAATCTGAGTGTTTTCTGGTCAGGTCCTACGACTGCTACCGGCAGATCCAATGTTCCTATCTTGTCTGGTTCTGAGGTAAGGTTATTCCCTTCTTGTGCATCATTATCGTGTTATTATTATACAGCTACAACCGATCACTGTCAGAGATCATGGAATAATCATGTGAAAGTTGAGCTTCTTGAGTAGTATTTTAGTGTCATGTTGCTTCCTAATAAAATCATTTCTAAGTGACTCCAACCCTCTAACTAGAATAATATTCAGTGTTGCAGAAAGGTTTAATCTAATGACAAAGGGGGGCATATGGTGATGGAATTCCTTGTTTTTGCCTTGCTTCAATCCTTGATTTATTCTTTTCTTTTTGGAATGCTTCTTGAAACTATAATTTGCATCACTGACTACTTGTTTAGTGCCTAAGAGCAAGCGTTGTTCATCAGTTGAGGTTACTGATTGGAATGACATTATTGGAGGGGAATATATGGATGAATTGATTGCAATTTCAACAGGATTCAGAAATTTCAGTCGATCTCTATCTGATTGCTCCAAGTATCTGCTTCTGCATTCTTCTGACAGAGTGGTAATTCATAGAGCCGAGAGTCTTGGAAGTTATAATTGGCTCACATAAGATGTGGATATTTCAATTTTGTACTCATACATGAGATTGCACTCTTTATTATATTTTCTTTCTCCTACTGCAGCATATCCACATGACAAGTTGCTTTGGGGTAGTCATTGTTCTAATTAGTGTTTGTTTGGAGAATTCCTAGGTTGTAGAAAGGCTTAAAGCATTCCATGAAAACAGAACTGGCGAGCAAAATTACTCGGCCATGTACTCCAGCATTTTTGGTGGAATTACCACAGATTCTGCAGCAATGGTGATTCCCATGGATGATCACATGGTCCACAGAGGGCATGGTGTTTTTGATACTGCTGCTATAATGGACGGGTAAGAACCAAGCATTCTGGCATGCTTTTGTGAATAATCTAATAAGATGCAGACATGGTTTATGTTATCGTTGAGCTGAAACTTTAAGTAGCTTTGCATCTGGGATTACTTTTTCTTGTTGTATAGCATAATTCAAAGAAGTTGCAGGATGAGGGTGATTAGTTTTCCATCCATTATTTTTGGATCCATTTGCTGCGCCTATCCTTTTACAAGCATGTATTGCCATTACAGTCTAACAGTAGCTCCTAGCAAGAAAGAAATAGACACATGAACATTTTGTTTTCCTTCGGACATCATGGTTCTTATGATTTCTCTGATTGTATGTTTAAAATTATAATGTAATAAACAGAAGTCATACTGTCTTCAAGAACGATTCTTACATCACGCATGACTAATACTTTGTATGTTTCTCCAACTCAGGCACCTATATGAGCTAGATCAGCATCTGGATCGTTTCTTGAGGTCTGCATCAATGGCAAAAATCCAGCTCCCTTTCGATCGATCAACTATAAGGAGTATCCTTATACAAACTGTAAGTGCCTCAAAATGTATGCAAGGGTCACTAAGGTACTGGCTCTCTCCGGGACCTGGAGATTTCTTACTATCTCCATCTGGATGTCCAAATCCTGCTCTCTATGCCATTGTGATCGAAGGCTCATCCTTACCAGTCTGTAGTGGTGTTGAAGTAATAACATCTTCCATCCCAATGAAATCGCAACAATTTGCGGTGATGAAGAATGTTAATTACCTGCCAAATGCGCTCTCCAAAATGGAAGCCGAAGAAAATGGAGCATTTGCAGCAATTTGGTTGGATGATGAAGGGTTTGTTGCCGAGGGCCCCAACATGAATGTCGCTTTTGTTACTGCAGACAGAGAGCTACTCATGCCTTATTTCAACAAAGTTCTCAGTGGATGCACAGCAAAACGAGTGCTAAGCCTCGCAGAAGAACTCGTAGCGGATGGGAGACTTAGTGGAATCAAGTTAAGGAATATAACAGTTCAGGAGGGGAAGACAGCAGAGGAGATGATGCTCATCGGAAGTGGAATCGTTGTGAAGCCTGTTCTGCAATGGGATGATCACGTCATCGGTGCTGGTAAGTTGAATTATGCCTCTTTATATTTGTCTGATAATACCCTTCTCTTCTTCTTGTTTAGAAGTTAATCGATAATTATCATCTAAATCTATAAACAGATGCATGTTTACTCCAGATTATATATTTGCATGCAAAAATTCTTGCTGCATTTGTTTCTTTTGTATCTATAGATAACTAGGGTTGATTTTAGTTCTCAATAAAGGAAATAACTAGTTTCATGATTACTCTCAACTTGAAATCTCAGCGATAGATCTAAATAGCACCAATTGTCACCAAGAATTTTGTAGCTTCGGTTGGAACTTTTTCTTCCACATCACACTTCCGTCTCCTCTCTTCCTATTACATGTTTCTTTCTTTCCTTTACTTATTTATGATTACGGTAAATCTTAGCTACAGTAGTTTATTAAAAGATTGTTATGTGAAGCTTCAAATGACCATTTTTGTTCTCGTAGGCGGCGAGGAAGGTCCTGTTGCACAAGTTCTGTTTGAATTGATTTTGGATGACATGAAATCAAGATTGTTATGTGAAGCTTCAAATGACCATATTTTTGTTCTCGTAGGCGAGGAAGGTCCTGTTGCACAAGCTCTGTTTGAATTGATTTTGGATGACATGAAATATGGTCCGCCTTCGGTAAGAACGTCTGTTCCGTACTGACACAAAAATGTCACTGCTTGAGATAAATTGGAAGTGTAGCACATGCAAAGTATCTCACCACACAACCAACGCTCATATACCATAAGAGATGCTGTTGTGACAATTTGATACCCCCCCTCGGATTAAGCGGTGCCGCTTGAATGGTGCAATTGGCATGGTTTTCTTGCGCCATAGGCGTGCATGATTAGAAGAAAGTCGAACTGTGTTACCTTCGATTGTACTATTTACTTGAAGAAATTCCCATGCATGCTTCGGTAGTGCAATTGGCATGGTTTTCTTGCGCCATTGGCGTGCATGATTAGAAGAAAGTCGAACTGTGTTACCTTCGATTGTACTATTTACTTGGCATATAATTCATTCTGTTCTTACCCAAGCATGCATGCATGGGAATTTCTTCAAGTAAACGTTCAAAGTCTCCCTGACGATGACGTAATGGTGTAGTTGAAGAAACTACGCCCACCAAAATTCTTGGAATGAGTAAGCAGCAGAAACTTTAACAATTTGCCAGTAATCTCTTTGTTAAAGCCACCAGTCAAACATGATTTTGTATTTGAAACCCATAGGATTTGTTTGGTATCCACCACTCCTCGATCAATCTGCCCTTCGCCTTTTCTTTCTATACTCGACCTGCCGATAACCCCTTGTCTGAGCCATATTTAATTCATCATCTCGGCCATGACCCAAAAAAACACCCCTCGATTGTCGTTCCACCAGAGGCGGGCGGCTCCTCTCCCTTGAAATCGGGCGCCGCCGATTATCTCGATTACCATCCCTCCCATCCCATTCAAGTGCTGCTGGTCGATCGAGTTGGTGTCTTCTCCGATACTCGAGCTCATCATGATAGTCTTCTCTCTCCCTACGCTTGGAACCTGCAAATTTTGCTCCAAACGCTGGAGGCGGCATTCTTGGATCCTCGACACCCCAACCTTGAGGTGATAGTGATCCGTATCTGTGGAAGTCATGACGGGGAACACAGCCGGTTGGATCAAATGTTCTCGGTGGAGACCCACGAAAGGAGGCCCCCCAAGAAGAAGTATGGCTGGGTGCAGGGAGTTGAGGTCCATAGCGGTGCTTGTTGCAGTTGTTACGATGCGTCGGTCGAGCAAAATTCAGATTCCCAGAACTAACAAATCATGGAATTAACGTTACCAAGAGAGCTGATAAAACATCAGAAGCAAAATAAATGACAATAATCGAAGGCATCACACGACAATAAATTTGATTCCATCGGTGGGAGAAAACTTACTAGTGGGCATGATAGACGCAGTCACCTTCTTGAGGGGTCAAGTTGGGATCATTTCCGTGAATATATCCTACCTTCTCGAGGGCTCAAGTTGGGATCATTTCCGTGAATATATCCTCCTTCAGAGACAGACCCTCTTCTATATGCAGTGTAAACTTCTCGAGACCTACCATCTGCCCTGCCACCTTGTGAACCACGGCCAAACCGCTGTCTCATTGAACTGTACAAATCTGGATTATGCTGACTATCCAGTCTCTGTCGTCGAGAGGAATTGGCAGAACCTGCACGAACACAATCGTCTTGAAACGAACAATATCATGATTTATAGTTAGTATGGTGGCTATAATGTAATCACGTCTTTGCAGGTCAATCATGAAATTGTGTAAACAAATGAATCACTTGGCAGTACAACAATAGAAGAACACCGATTGAGCGGGCTTCCTGTATCGAACTTTGCCATTATCCACAATCACATTTCAGACATCATAGAACACCGATGAGCGGGCTTCCTGCAGTTGCTTCAGTGGAATTCAAGTGCCAAATACCACAATTCAAGCGAGTATCTGCTTACATGCTGCCAAGGGCAGCATTATAAATCAAATCATGAGCACCGTAGGATGACAATGGAACTAATCAAGCTGCATTAGTGATTCTTTCGCTTGGATGAGTAGATCCCAAAGTAGTATGTTTTCTTGGTTGAAAATACTACTCAGAAAAACTTACACCTCTTCAGGAAGAATCCTCTTTTAGTAGACAATGCAATCACAAGCATACCGATCCAACAGATGACAAACTACTCCATGGTATTCCTCTGTACAATTCTCTACCAATTTTTCTTGCTACGCTTAAAGATTGGACAATGCTCTGCGTAAAGTGTCAGCAGAATATGGCTCTGCACCCCCATTTTGCAACAACCATTTTCAAGTAGCTCATTTGTTCTTTCCGATACAATAAATTTCATGCCTTTAGATTCTTTCTCCGTAGGATCAACACACTGATTCCATATGATATACTAATCATAAATGAACAGAAAATGCTCGAAATCTTCATCAAATGAAACCAAAAAAAGATTTGCTGAACTTGTATGTGATAAAAAATAGATCACCACTTCTTTTGTAGAAAAATGAGCAAAAGGATGTGGCACACCAAAGTTCGGACGAGAAACAAAAAAGCATGTCAGAAGTCATCCTGACTGCTCCAATAAGATTAAATTCCAGTTAGCACGATCTAACAAAGAAAAAACCTGTCAAGGTCTTGCACTATAAAGCCAGCCACAATGACTTTTACTCAGATTTGAAAACCAATGACCAGAGCAATTAAATATGTCAATATATTTGCCAATCCGTAACCTGTGATTGTAGGCGAACAATCTAGCCTTATTGGATTCCATCGATAAAGATATCTAACCAGGCTGCCCTTATCCAAAATTTCATGGTTAACCTACAACATCATCATCACCACAATGCTTTCAGAACATGATTTTGCAGGACTTAATAACACAATCTTGCCTGCATACCAATCATCTGCCTGTCATAGAAATTCATTCTCAATTTGGAAAAACATGGAGCTTGAACTAATTGGCTATTATATTAAACATGCAAGCTGGAAGACATATACCAACAGTGTTACAACTTTATACAAATCACATAATCTTGGACATTCACAACACTCAAATCTAGAAAAAAGAAAACTTAGCTATTCAAACACAAGGGGAAACCATTTCAAAGCAAAATTGACGGATAATTAGTACATGAAGAACAGAGTGATTTCGACAGTTACTGCATGAAGCTGGGACAAGACAATTATTTTCTATTGATTAAAATGCATTAAAACACATTGGAATAATCAGAAAATACTAACCAAGAAATATAGACTCCCTTAAGAAGCACATTAGCATGCAACACATTAGGTGAAATTACTAAAACCAAAAATAGTTTCAACATATTTTCCCTCTTTACTTTGTGCATCAGTGTTTTCCAGACAACAGGACATGCTGAGAGACAACATCGCTTTTGCACCGCCTATTTGATGGTCCACTGGCTGGTAGGTTCAGATTTGGGTCAGCACTAAACCAAAAGATCGTGTTCATTTCTCTAATCAACAATGTTTAGACTTTGCTTTCAACCAATGTATCCATGTGGCTACCAAATATCAGGTAGAATATAATATCATAAGCAAAAACTGTGCAATAGAACCACATTACATTGTACAATAATAACAATGTCTTCTGAAAAGTGCAATGAAGAGAGAAATATTCTTTTTCCAAATCGTAAAAGAACTATAAAAACAGAAGAACAAAAACCATGAAAACGATGAGCAGTTTTGTATTCTCAAGGGCTCTGCTCACATTTTACACATTCCGCTAATTATTACGATGCAGATTAAAGAAAAGAACAGAAGGAACACGAAAGATATAATCTAAAAGTGTTAATTATAAGATAGAAAAAGTTACTACTTTTTAATCGAGGTTCCTACATCCTAACAAAATGAATGAAGAACAACGGAAATAGAAGCACAGGAATTCTGATAATAGGAACTAAAAGCATGAAAAAATATCTCCATGACCAGATTGAAACCCTAATTTCTCAACCAATTAAACCATCAAATGGCACAAAAATACACTATGGATGGAAGTAAGAGATTGCATCAGCGTTTCGTAACTGTATCTTCATCTGCTATTTAAATAAGATGAAAAAAGCATATGGAAACGGATGGTAAACTCATTGTTCTCATAATTATGGGGTTTCGGAGGCAAGAAAAACGATGAAAACCTGGACGCTCGTGGAACCGCTGGTGGCGGGAGTGGAACACCGTAGACCCGCCACGACGGCGGGTTGGCGGCGGCGACCCGCGCCAGCGCCGGTCCTGCGGACCGCCGCGGCGCGGGGCAGGAGGCTGCGGCGGATGGTGCTGGCGGAACCGAAGAGAATCGCTGATGCGGGCTTCGGAGGAGGTGTCCCGGCGCTTCTCCTCGTCCTGGCTGCTGGGGCCCGCACCGGTCCGTCTCGGGGACGGAGCAGGCGAGGGTTCCTGCGGCGGCGTCTCCTCGTCTTCGTCTCGCTCGCGGGATCTCATCGATCGCTGACTCGTCTCGCTTCGCATCACGTCGCCTTCAACTACGGCGGAATGCGTCGGAGCGCTCGCTGTGATTTGGTGGGGTTTCCGAACAGATCCGCCCTTAAAACAGAGCGCGAATTCAATGGAAAAGAGCGCGCGCGCGCCGTTTCCATTGGCTTTCCCTTTACACAAATGTCTTCATGCCATTATTAAACATATTTTATTACTGTTTTTATGATAAATAATCACCAATAGTATATGATTTTTTTAATGATATATATATATATATATATATACGTAAATTTCAGATTAAGTATGCAAATTTTACCATTTTTTATTTTGGAATATATTATTAGGATCTTCATAATTTTCATCCAAAATAATTCAAATTCCTATATAAATAAATAATATATATATATACATATATTATAATAGTAGCTATGGTCAGTGGTGATTTGAATTATAATTATGTTTCTAATATAATTATAATGTTTCTATTAATGGAACCAATTTAAAGGAGGATGCTTTATGTATTATTGATTGAAATTAGCTCATATGGGTTACTATTTTTATAACCTATTAGCTAATTTTATAAATTTACCTTTTATTATTAATTTTGATGTTATAAATGTGTGTGATCATGAAACACGTTGCTGCCTAATTATCCTTCCAACTCAACTCAAAAAAAAAATTATCCCTTTCTTTTTAGGATTTTTTTTTGGGTATATTGAAGAATATCGCTCATGTATGCAAAAAAATTCAAGCATACAAAATTTTATGTTTAATATATCTTTTTCTTTCGAAAAATATATGATACTTAATTGTGAAAGTGTTATTAGAGTATCTACGTATCATTTGTAATATCATACCATACCACTCGATATGAGCGATATGTACTGATTCGATAGAAGACCAATACGGATGATATATCGATATATCTTAGTGTATCATGTATTGGTATATTTGGTATAAATCGGTATGTCTTGTACCTAGCTGATCAGTATATCACTAAGATACGATATTCAGAATCTTACTTTTACGATATATAATTTATAAAAATATATATTTATCATTACCGACCTCTCAAACTATCTGATAGTAGACATATACAACATGGTCCTCAACTAAAGTATCGTATCCACTCAAATGTTGATGAAATCAACATTAACCCAATAAACACATCAATAAAAAATTAATTACTTTATAGTTAATCCTGGTTTATCATTATAAGTATATAATAGGACAAATCATATCACAAATAAATAAAAACTATAAAGGGAATATTTAAACTTTCATAAAATCATATCTCTTTTTTTCGACATGTGTTTTATTAAAATCTTTATAGGCAATATTAGTGTCATCTCTTTATATACAAACTCAATTTTTTTTTATTTTATATTAAATATATAATTATTGATTATCATTTTATTCGAGACAAAATATCAAGTGGTATGAGACACAAGATTGGTATCTCCAATGGAAGTGTCATCTTTTGATCATGTATATCGAGAAATCATATAAAGAATGAGTATCAAATATGTTTATTTCCTAATATTAATGGATGATTCTTTTTATATATTTTTATAGTAATTAGTCAACATGATTTACTATGTATAATCAATTAGACATTTTATAAGTTTTGCCTTTTATTATTGATTTTGATTTCTGTACAAGTATGTAATATGTATGCAAAGCATATGAGTGAATGTATTTTTTATATTTTATGCACAATTATCAAACCCAGATCGGATCGAATCGAACCGATTCATTGAATTGGAAAAATTGTGATCCGGACCTCAATCTCATTCAATTCACTAATCAGATCAATTGGAGTGTAAAAAACACTAAAATATCGTTAAAACCCTTTTGACAAGATTTTTTACTTCAGAAAAAGAAGAAATATTGATATTATTTTATTTTAATTTCATTTAATTTTTATTTAATTTATTAAAGAAAAATATTTTAAATTAATATCTATTTCAAATGCAATTAAAAAATAAAAATGTAGATTCTAAACTAGTATTACTTACTGATTAGACCATTTGAACCTTAAAAAGGATTTGAATACTCTTAGTATTTTATTAACTATCAAGAACATTTAAATTTTTAATCGTACATAAGTCTTTTTATAATGATAAAAGAAAAGACATTACTCAAAAGATGACATCGAGGGAATGATCGAAAAAAGCCCATCTGATGCTTAATCAAAGATGATATCGACGATTATAAATGGTTCGAGAGGTCGGGCTAAGCCAACATACTTAAAGCCCTTTTATAACTATCGACACTTTGTCACATGTTATTCTGTAAGATAGTTTCATAGAATCATCGAAGATTATGGAATGTGGAGTAATCGAGTATTACCCCCAATTATGGAGAGTTGCTCAAAATCTTGGGTGTTGTGGTTAGCATCATCGTATGACCTATTTTAATCAATATGTCAAATTAGCTATCGACGATATAGAGTTTTGAGCATTCAAATGTCAAATCTCTTATGTCAAGTATCAGCCTCCTTTGTGCTTGGAGACATACAAGGTGTTGGGAGATAATGTCTGTAATAGAAGTGCTTCATGCCCTAGTTGGGCCACGTCAAGATCAGGGATGCTTCATTGTTAGATTTAGTCATGTTATGGGTTCAAAACTCTTCATATACATTGAAGATTCAGGATGCTTCAAGACCAAATATGATTGGTCATGGGTTTAAGATGCTTCATAGCCGAATTCGGTCATGTTAAGAATTTAAGATGCTTCATAATTGAATTCAGTTACATAGTAAATTTGGGATACTCGAGTGGCCAGATTCGATCACATTGAGGATTCAACATATGTCACGCATGGCTAGCGTCATGGATTCAAGATGTTTGATGATCAAATTTGATTGCATCAAATATTTGAGATGCTTCATAGTTAGATTTGTTCATGTTAAAAGATTCTTATCGTTTTCTATCGCTAGTCATCGTAATCGCCTCTAATCTGCTTCGATCATATCACTGCATCTAATTTGATTCGATTTTGACTTCATAGCCGAATTCGATCATGTTAAGAATTTGAGATGCTTCATAATTGAATTCAGTTACATAGTAAATTTGGGATACTCAAGTAGCCAATCACATTGAGAATTCAACATACGTCATGCATGGCCAGCGTCATGGATTCAAGATGTTTGATGATCAAATATTTGAGATGCTTCATGGTTAGATTTGTTCATGTTAAAGATTCTTATCGTTTCCTATCACTAGTCATCGTAAAAGCCTATGATCTTCTTCGATTATATCACTGCATCTAATTTGATTCGATTTTGATGATTTGATATCAGTCCTCTGATACATAATCTTCTGTGTCCAATCAACCAGTGGCCTCGAGCAAGGCAAGGATGAAGTTGTGAAGGCCAACGATGTTTGAGCCTGTTTGAACTTTGGAACCTTATTCTGAACCCACTTTTAGCTCGAGGCCTTCAAATTGTCTCTCTCATTCTTCCTCCTCGAGTTTGGACTATGACACGTCCGAGGGTGGATGTAAAACATTGTCTCATCAACATTCATTCATTTGCAACAGTGTCGTAGAATCTTCAGCTCAAGAGAGAGCTGTCTCAATAACGTTGCCCTGATGCACACCGGCCATGCAGCCTGACGATATATGTTCTCTCTTCAGCATCGCCTTCTCCAGCAAACTCTCCTTGCAAGGCCATGCAACGTGCCAATGTTCTTCTTGGGAAACACTTCGACCTCGACTTCACTCTCTCTCCTAACCCTGAAGATTCCTACTCTTCTATCAAGACGAGGAACCGGTAGAGTGAGATGCTCAACACTGTGAGGAGTGGATCAAGCAGCATCAAATTTCCTCACTGAAATGCATGTACATGGAGTCTGAACTTTAGCACCGGGATGGCACAAACATCAGTCACCTTCTGAGTAGGTCAGAGAAGGAAATGCCTGCCATCAAATGATCAAAACCCTAATGTTTTGGTGTATCTCCAAAGCGTTTGTGGCAGTAGCAAATGATCGACACTTGGCTAAAAATATACAGCAAGGTTTTTGAGGGTTAAACAAAGGAGAAGCACTCCTCCTTATTTGCACCATGCATCCTGGTTCTTAGCACACTGTGGTCTTCCTCCATCTTTAATGCATACTATCATGAGCAATCAGCCTTCAGTGTTTTGCAGAGTGACTGCTAATGATGATATGCACGTCGACTGCAGAGCCCTCAAGCATGCCGAGAACTCATGGTGGCCATCAGAAGGCTCCATGGAGAGTTGGAACCCAGTAATCTGCCCCGTTATCGCTTCCCACATCCAAGAAGAAGGAGACTGGAACGAGACAAAGTCCTCTACTTCTCAGGTCCTTCTTCGGTTCATCAATGCCTTCCTGGTGGTAGGAACAAAAGCAGGGAAAGCAATCACTCTTTTGGAATCAATCATTTCTTCGTATACATGATTTGATTCTGTAAATGATGATTTGAGGTTAACTAAGCAAAATAAGTACCTGGTCAGGTCGTCCTCTTTTCTTGCTGCCATTTCCGTTTAGCAGCTGCCCAAGGAAGACACAAGCTTGGCATTAATGTCTTCCTTAATTGCTTCATATAATAGATTATATAGGCAGGTTAAGATAACAGAGTTTATTTACATGACCAGCTTCTTCTGCAAATATACGCCTCCTTTCTCCTTGTGCCTAGAAAACCATGCTTCACCGATCAGGCCGAACTCAGTGACAACGATTCAGACATACAAAATCTTTGTGCCTACGTGACAATATTAGGTTTTGTGTATCCATCAATATCTTGCTAAGAGAGAAATGATATTATATCCTTTTAAGTGGTGTCATGGTTACTGTAGAGAACGAAGTACAATTTCCATGGGGCATTGGTAAGTGCATGTATTCAATCAACATAAAAATGAGTCGTTAATCTATGCATGCATGGATGAATCGAGAATCAGCACATAGCTATCAGAAAGCTTATGTTCATGAATACATATATAGAGAGAGACAAAAGGAAGCAGCTTGAAAGAAGTTTCTCACACACAAACCGTGGGCTACAAGTGCTCACAGGTGTACGTGTGAGCACGTACACCTGTATAGGTGCGTGCTGGAATGCACGCACGTATAGGTGTACGTGTGTATGACAGAGAGAGAGATATATATATATGAATGAATAGTAACTTTGGGAAGAGGGCAGAGTGGGGTTGGGAGTTGCAGTCACTCACAGGCTGCTTCATGTTCCCTGATCCACTGCTCAAGTACGGTGAGCTCAGAGCCTACACGAAAGAAAGGAATGGTTGAGAGTGAGAAAGAGAACCAGAGAGAATAATCTCTCATGTAGACGCTGGAACACATGGCATTTCAAGACACCCATAACTCAAAGATGCTGCACACTGACAATGCTTCTTCTGCCACCTACTTTAACTGCGTGCTCTCAAACCTCCCCCATCCTTCGTTTCACTTTTCAAGAGAGAGAGAGAGAGAGAGAGAGAGAGAGAGAGAGAGAGAGAGAGGGGATCGACCTCAATTTGACTCTGGAGGAATCTGATGTAGCCGATGGCTTCTAGCAATACAGACGCAGTGTCAGTCTGAAAAAGGAGCTCGTGTCAGGTATCCTTTACTTGAACACCAAAGCAAAAAGAAATGGAAAATATGTGTAGCTTTGCAGCTCAAAGTACTGCGAGAGCTTTCACAAACAAGAACGCTGCGCATACGCCCCCATATGTAGATTCGAAACAGGCGGTATGAGATAATGGCGATACCTTCCCGAAAGGAGAAACAATCTGGTGAAGTGCAGTTATTCTGTCCCCTAACTTCTCCTTCCTCACCTGAAAACGAGCAAGAGAACATGTTTTTTACCTTAACATTTCCAATTATTTCTTACATACACAGAATTAATTGGAGAGTTTGCTTGCCCCGTGTCAGTAGGAAATGTAGTAGTACCTTGAAAGTAGAATGAGCTGAGGAGCTTCCCTGAACCCTAGCTTTCTTGAGAACTACATCAGCTTCTGTGCTGTTGCACTTGAAAGTGGAAAAAGAAGAAACAAGAACACATTAGGAGCAGTATCTATCTATCTATCCATCCATCCCAAAGAATTCTAACACTTAACACTTATATTGCTGCAGGACAGTCCCATGCAAAGCAAAGAATAACGAGTAAACGGAGATCAATTGCTTCTAATTACGACCGGCAATTATTATCTCGGATGCAGCATGAAGAAAGAGTAGCCAACATATCACCTCGGGTGAGTTGTCTGGTTGGTGATTCATTCTCTCGGACTTGTTCGAGAAGTCCAGCATGTTCCTGCCGAAACTCGCCGCGATGCAAGATCCAGGAGAGGAAGATGGGATAATTCGGCTCCATGGACTTTTAGATGCTTGGATCTCTTCACTGCCACCGCTGTGGAGGTAACCATTTCCGGAGATTTCTTGCTTTATATCAGACATATGAGGGGGGGCTGTTGATGGGTACACTAGCCGATCTTCCCAGTTCTTCATCTTTCCAATCTGGGGAGGTGTCAGCCCATACTTCTCCTCTTCTGCCCTGGAAGATTTCCAGCAAACCAAAGTAAGCAAGATCCAAGAGAATTTGAGGTAATCAGTGCTGGCAAGTGTTAGATGTGCATAAAATAGTAGAAGAACTGTAAGTCATGAGAGGGAAAGAAGACGAATTCTTTTGATACTCAACAAGCTCAGCTCATCATACAATTCGAAAAACCCTCTTGAGACTGAAAAGCTCTCTTTGTTTTTCTCCAAAAAGAAAGGAAATCATATAAGTAGAAGAACTGGAAATCATGAGAGGGAAAGAAGACGAATTTTTTTGATACTCAACAAGCTCAGCTCATCACACAATTCGAAAAAACCTCTTAAGACTGAAAAGCTCTCTTTGTTTTTCTCCAAAACGAAAGGAAATCATATAATTATTAGAGAGAGAGAGAGAGAGAGAGAGAGAGAGAGAGAGAGAGAGAGAGAGAGTTTTACAGCAATAGCTGGCTCCATGATTCTGGTAGGTCTTGGCTACCATGAAAAGGGATCATTGGAAGTGTAGTGGAGGGTTGTGGGTACTGAGGGGAGGCCGAAGGAGATGAAGAGGAAGAAGAGGAGGGTAGAAGAGGGAAGGTTTGCTCAGGAGGTGGCCTCATGCTGTTCAAGCTCCAACAGTTGGAGCTTCCTCCCACCATATGCTGCACCAGAGAGTTCTGAAACAACCCTCTATTCATGCCTGAATGCTTTGGGCTCACACTTTGTTCTCTACCAGGCTCTCTCCTTCTGCAACCTCTCCTTGCAACCCCAAGTCGACCCTTGGAAGCTTTGCTTCATTTGCTTCTTTGGATGAGGTCTGGAGAAGAAAGCAAAGGCCCCTTATTAGGAGGAATCTAATTACCTGTGTACATGAGGGATGGAAGAAGAAGTGTCCTGTTTTGTTTTGCTTCCTTTTTCTCAATCCTTCTTTAGTATTTTTGCTCACCTTTTATTTCACCCTCCTTTCTTTTTCTTCCTTGCTTTTGCTTTTATCATAAAGTGGGGCAAAAATTGGTGATGCAGAGAATTCAGACCAAAAAAAAAGTGGCTTAAGGATGGGCCTAAGTGCCTAAATTACCATTGGTTAGGGACTCAGAAGTGACTGTTGAACCTTTGTTACTTCACTCACCTAATGAGGTTGAGGTATTTTTGTTTGCAGAAGAAACTCTGATATTATTGTCTTTAAAGATATTCATCAAAAGTATCAACCACCAATAGAATATATATATATATAAAAGAATTTTATTAAATTAATTAAAAATATAAACCCATATCTAATGAATTTTGAAAATTTTACTCTCAGTCTCTCTAAAATCAAAATCCAACATTTTGAGCCTTTGATTCTGAATTCTCATCCATATCATGAAGAACATAGGAATTGTTTGGTAGCTAGTGAAGGGTACCAACAAAAGATGGATCCTGTGGATGGTAGTCCTGCTGTACTATAGTACTTGTTTCTAGCTATTATTACACTGCCAAAGTGACCACATATACAAATAATGAGCAACTTATTTATTGTTTTACTACTATAGTCATCCCAAGGACCACCTTATCCTTAAGTCTGATAAAATTTGAGATCATTTTGCTAATTTTTCTACAAAACTTTAGGAAGAAGGAGAAGAGAATAGTATAAAAAATTAGGAGTTCTTTTGTAATGATTTAGATTGATTCAAAAGCACCTATTTATATTAACTAAAAGATATATTATAATTTTTTAAAATAATTAAAAATTCTATCATATCCTAATAAATATTTTCTTGCTAATCTATTTATTTAAATCTAAATCTTTATCTTTTATTTTATATAATCCTAACTATTTGAATTAATCTTAACACATATTACATGGTAACTTAAATACATTATAACTATACATATAATGCCATGTATAGTTATAGACCAACATGATTGAATAATTGGAGACCAGGGAATCAAAAGTAACCTAATTTTCCCAGTCATGGTTGAAACTGCATCATTTTAACCATGGTTCAGAAGTGTATATGCATCCATTAGCAGCACTAGGCAATGAAACTAAGGATAAGTAGAGGTAACAACTGATGCAATGATGATGAGGAGATGTTAGCATGTTGTTATTTAGATGGTTATGGTGATGATGTAAGTCAGTACCACAGAACAAGAACATATTTCTCAGCTCCTTCTCATAAAAAGCCTTCACCTATTTTACCTTGATCACATAATCACAAGCAAGTGAAATTTTGAATGGCCAAAGTCTATCCCCATTTTTACTCCTCAGAATAGAGTTTAAGCAAGCATTGCATTATAATATTCCCAGCACCACCTGCAGTGATGCAGTAGTCCAGCAAATTCCCTTGATTTGTGTATGCTTTCTATCATTCCCTTGGCTGCATAGAATAAGTCCTTAAATGCAGAGAGAGACTTTAAGGAGGAAAGACTAATGGTTTCTATACACAGTACCATAGTCAGCATCTTTGTCCTCTCCATGGGGCACTTTTCAATTCACATACTCTTCCTTTTAGCTCTTACTTGGAAGCAGCACTCCTCTTGCTTGTCTTCATCTGTTCATGCCAATATTCCTTTCCTCTCTCTTGCTTTCTTCTGCTTCTTTTGGTGAGCTGCAAGGGTTCCAATCACAGATTTTGAGCTGCAAAGTCCTTGCTGGGGAATTGAACCTGAAAAAAATTCCTGCAAGATACAAGAGTTACAACCTGAAAAGTAAAAGATATGCCTCCATGGGTGCTGGAAATAAAACACTACTTTTCCTTTGGAGTTACAAATTCATGCATCTTGGATTTATGCATGCACATGTTTTGCACGTGGAGATATGGACCCTCTTGCATGATACTAGCAACAAAGGAAAAGATAAGTTTTGAAGTTTGATTTGACAATCCAACAAGACTGGCAATGAGTCAATTCAGTTCATATTGAGTTCAATACCACAACAACAACATCATCATCATCATCATCATCATGTAAGTCTCTAATTATATTCATGTTGTTTACATGGATCTTATGAATTTTTTTTTGGCTTTTGTTGTGTGGAGAATGGAAAACTTAAATCTTGTTCTCCTCCTAATTAATTCCTAATTTGAGTTTCTAAATGCTGCTTAGCTCATTATGAATTGAAATGCACATAAAAAAGCTTCAATTATTAACCCTGAATTGTCTACTCATATTTATCCTCTAAGACTTGCCTACAACAATGTAACTATTTAATAAGGGAAATACAAAAGGTTATGCTAATTGAATGGACATATGCACTATGCCCAAGCCACATAACTGACCCATTAATAACATCATCAACCACTTAACAAAACCCAATTATAAAATATCATGTCATTATAAAATTAGGACTGCTTCCATCGAATGTAGAATAAGTAATTACTTATTATTAATTTAATTCATTATTGTGTGATGCTCTACAGTGAAGGATCCAAGTCTTTTTCTTTCCTCCTTTTCCTTTTTGGAGGAAGCAACACATATATTTGTTTTGCTATAATGCTTGCACTCACTAAATCTAAATTAATGCCTATATTTGTATCAAGCTAACTATATGGTTGTGATGGTATTAAGAAAACTTGATCAATAATATAGATTATGGTGTACCAATAATACTAGTGAAGGGCAAATTAATTTAGTGATGAATTATTGTGGCCTAAATGGAATCTTCGTTGAGGTAATATTCTTTTTTATGATGGTAAAAGAAGATTCACCAAAAATATTTCTAGTCTCAAACATGAAATTAGACAATCTTGATCTACAACTTTTGCTGTACATGCATCACCTGATCACTCTTGTAAACCATGATAGAATGAGATTATTATTTTAGTTCATATGAGGATGTTCGATTTGTCTTCTTCCAAGATTGATTTCTACCACCAAGCGGACTTGGGAGGATGAGGAAGATGGGAGAGGATTAATGGAAGCTGCAATGCTTCTCTGGAAGGAGCTCGAGAACAGTAACTCCCATGTCGATGCACGTGTAAACGAGCATAAAGTGCATGAGAAAAGCCATGATGAAAGGAAGAGAGGAACAAAGCAGGAAAAGGGACAATGGCGGGGTCCCCGCGTGCCTGCCTGGGTTGAAGGAAGAGGAGGAAGGAGAGAAAGGAACACTGGCGATCGAATGGTGTCAACGCTGACCTGACCCTATCGACACACCTCGTCACCTCTGTGTGCGTTCTTCTTCTTATTCTGAAACGCCAACACATGTCCTCATGATCACTCCATCACCCCCCCTTCTCTTCTTCCTCGCGTCATGCACGTATCATACCCGAGTCATTTATCACCCGTAGGTTCCTGCTGATACCATCCTACACTGCAACATTAAGGAGGGATGTTTAATGTATTCGAGGAGGGAGTACGAAGCATCGCTTTATATAATCCTTTTTCCGGGTATAATTGCTTTATTGATCATGATGACATGCCTTGAAAGATGTGATTCTGATGCTGCTTTTTATTAGGTTTCTACCCCCCCACAAAAGCACGTCCCTTATCGACAACCTACATGTATTATATTCTATAAACTGAAGTCTCAACACAAATTAGAGTGAGAGAGAGATGAGAGAGAGAGAGAGAGAGAGAGAGAGAGAGAGAGGATTGCACTGGCTGGCCGACAAGCACTTTGTTCTTTAGCACTCGAGAACTACTTGACCTTAAAGCATCAACTATCCCATTATGTATCGTCTTTCATCCCTTTTTCCCGGTATCTCTAACATTGAATACTGTTGTATGCTTCTGCTTGCTAGTCTATGATTGTGATGAATGTATTCATCAGACCTACGAGACTAACAGCAAGCATTGGATCATGAGCTGACTTGCATGCTTACAACTTTGCTTAGAACCAATTCTGACATGATTGCTAATGATCATGACGCGCAAGTCCTCGCTGCAAGGATGAAAAGAAATCATATCAAACTCATCGCTTATTGTGGTTGAACTTGTGATCATTTCGTATCAGTCAGTAGGTGCAGAACATAGCCAGGGTTCAGCTTCTTTCTGGTACAGGATTCTGCATGGATCTTGATGATGTCCACAATGGTCGTACAAACATGATACTGCTCCACCAAATATCTTCTTCTTCTTGGATTTCGTTTTCCCTTTCATTTTCTTCTTTTACCTGTAGACATCATCGCCTGCTGGGGTGAAGGATACGCATGCAAAGCGACTGCAGAAAGGACACGGTACTATCCATCATCTGCATATATGGATGGCAGAGAGCAGAACAAAACTGCAATAAGGGTCGAAGCTTGGCAAGGAGGAGGAGGAAGGAGGAGGACATGGTTGGCGACTTGTGTGGAGCAAGAGAATGTATGTTTTGCATCAGCTTGGCTCCACCGGGTCTGCCATGTTTGCTGAAAGAGATGCACGAGGGGCATGTGATGGGACACGGTGCTTTTAACATATTCTTGATGGCGAATTCCCATGGCCACGCATTTTCCATCAATGATGCACACACATTCTTGGGCTGCCGATTGGTTGCATTTGGATGACAAGGAGGCCGTCATGTTTGAAGTCCATCTGCCACATCACAGCCACTGACCCGTTCGGAAGGAAGAGGATGCAAAACTCGATGATCGGGCTCATATTTATGGATTACAAGTAATGCCTATCTATTTTTGGTGAACCTCTTGGAGAATAATAGCACCTTGTTTTGTTTCGACCAAGAGTTAGGAACCCCACCTTCAGTGACTAATCGATCACCTTAAAGGATCACAACCATAGATAAACAAAAGAATGCACCATGCTGAATCACCTTAAAGATCGATCAACCTTTGTATCCATTCCACATAAATGATTACAAAGTCTCAAATTACATTGGAGGATCCAAATAACCCATCGCTATTACACAACTCAAATACCATGTTCTTCCCCAAATCAAATTGGTACGACACTAGTATCTTTCGATGTCAAAAAATCCAAGTATCAACTCCAAGAAATAAAACAGAACCATTGGATATAGCTTAATACAACAGACCACTATACTCGGATGCAAAATCTTCCAACTTAATCTGCTCACTTGACCATTTTGTTTAATCGGCCATGCTAACACCAGAGTTCTCCGCATCAATTTCACCCATTCATGTACCTACCTCTTCCTCACTACCTTCATCACCGTCGACCTCTGTGTTAGCGGACTGTAGTTTTGCCATATGTTCAGCAAGTAGCTTATCATCTCGTTCGCTCACCTGCGACAGCATCCAAGATTCAGGCATAGCCAGATCATCCAATACAATTGCATCATCCACCAAAAAGGGAATTCCAAGGCTATTACAAGTGTTCTAAAAATGTTCAGAAAAGACCATTTTGTCGACAGCACTCAAAACTGTGATGTACAGACTGCAAAAACTTGGCAATCAACCAGACCATTATATTGTTCAAAGATTTCGACAAGAAGCTCAATTAACAAAACCGCAATGTAACGCTTCTCCTTTGCAAAAGGGAAAGCAACAATAATACACCAAGAGAACTGCAATAAAAAATATAACTTACAGCTCTTGGTGCCTCCTTCATAGTAAGTTTTCCCTTGTGTCGGTCGATCTCTTCAGTGCAAGCCTTAATTGCATTATTCAGAATTGATATGCCTTGTTCCTACACAGGGGACAGACATCGCAGTAAGAAGAATAAAAAATCAAGAACCATAATTATACCTGTTGACTCAAAATATACCTGATAAAACAAAAAATAATCATCACAATCTCTATAGCTCAAATCTCCAAGAATTAAATGAAGATTCATGAAGAGTCATTGTGCATTTGTAATAAGATATAAGTGAAGAATTGAAGCATAAACAATGTTTATAATGAGTGATCAAATAGATGTCTTGTTGTTAAAAATAGTAATGAACACTGGAAGTACAAATATCAACAGACTCAGCACCAATATTACTGAAAAAATACAAAGGGACTATTTGCCAGAGACCCATCAGTCTCAAAGCCCAAAAAGAAACAGAACACTCTACACAGTCATTTAACTTATTTGTGAGATTTAGGATAGCACTTCCTCTGAAAATCAGATGTATGCTTGTAAATCGAAACAAAAATATTCACTCCCATTCCAGGAATAACTGAAGTGAGAGATCCCGGATTAATGGCAGTGACCGACGAATAGTCAGAACTAGCAATAACAAATCAGTACAAGTAACAGAACCATTCATATCCTCAGACACATTTTGATGAAGATATAGCTTTGTACAAGTTAAACATGAAACAAATAGATATTATATCTGCATAATCCATTTCCTATAGACATCCAAGTTAAATGGTTTTATGTTACATCCAAGTACATCATGCCATCACGAAACCCTAAGCTCCAGTATGGCACCATTGGTGATATTCTAATTATGGGTATGAAGTTATGCCATGACTGACAGTTTGATACTTCGTTTTTTTTTACCTCTCTGTTTATGAAATCATGAACAGGAGAAATTTTCAGAAGACTTACTGATTAAAGTTCAACGAGGTTCTAATATGATAATGACAAGCACAGAACATCACATTTCAGAAGTTAGAATTTCTTGTTTATTTTGAAAAAAAGACAAATATTTCACTGCAAATTTGTATCCTAAGGTTAAATTAAGTATGAAATGAGAACCCTAAAAGAAAAAAAAACAGTCAAGCAATTGCACAAAACCACAGGGTTAATTGGATTATAAGGGGCCAGCCATTCCACAATACCGGCTCAATAAGTGATGTATGAGTTGACTCAAAACTTCAAGTGAACTATTCAAGTCTTCATAAAATTTGGACAAATTATTGTAACAGTATATAGTAAAGAATGTGGATAGCTAAGCAATTCAACAGCATTCTAGAGTTTAGTTACACCGGTGTTTGGTTAGTTGATAAATATCGAAAGATGTGTACAAGTCCAAACAGCATTCTAATCCATGATTTGAGATAGATGACATGTAGGGTTATTTCATTCACATGGTGGACCGTGATCCAATAGCTTGTTTGTCAATTATTACATTAACTGAGATATCTTGGTCTTGCTAGGCTATATTATATGCATTTGATTGGTCTCGTACTATCAGTCCTCATGCTTGTAAGAAGTTATACACAGGGGAAGCACCACAGGTTGCAACTTATGTTATCTTCCACATATTTCGAGTACCTAATTATGCAACTCGTGATATTGCCTTTCCTTATATGATACTTGAATACGATATTCAATCTCAAGGAACTAGATCAGGTACATTTCTATCCTGATGGCTTGAAAGGGCTTCGCTGCTAGAGTAACAAAAAAGATATCTGTGCTACAGATTATAAGTTATGTAGAAGATCATTCAAGTTAGATAAAATGGAATAACAAAATCTTGTTTACCTTATTGAGAGTCTGAGTAGTGAGAACATAGAGTGGAGGGGCAACTAGCTTGATCTTCACGGGACAATCATCATTTCCTGCAGCTTCAGCTTTCCTCAGAGCTTCCTGTGAGGCAATGGTTCAAATATAACCTACATCATTACATGCTTCATTTTATAGCACAAAAAATCCTCAGCATAGTAGCATCAAGAATTCCAATAAAAAAATGTATGTCAGATCAATTGAAAAAAAAAGAAAAAGAGATTTGGCTAAAGTCAGGCATCAGTACCTTAATGTGAAGAACTCCATCGAACTGGAAGCATTTCATCTCTATACCAGCACGTATCTCCAGTGGCTGCGGTGTCATCCTTCTCCTAATATTCCTGACCAAAGCATCTTTCACCTCAGGCGTCACCGCACGTACCACCTCAGTCACCTGCGGTTATCCTGATCAAGAAACACAACTATACAAGTCACAGTAACAAGTTCAACAGCTACAAGACCAAGAAAAGGACCTCCTGCCCATCTGGTCCAACTTCCTTAGCTTCTCGAGTCAGGGCATCAAGAACTGAGTCCGGATCCGTCACAATTATCTTGAATGCCTAAGGAAAACATTTACAAATCGAATCTTTATTGGTTAAGTGGCGAAATCAACAAAGAACGAACTGAATTGCCTGCGTTGCTGAGTGATACCTCGAAAGCGTGGCCGTACTTGCGATAGAGGGGCCACCCGATGTGGATGTAGAGCTCCTCGAGGTCAATGTCCAGGGTCTCCGCGACATGGCGCATGATGGAGTGGACGAGCTTGCTCTTGTTGTACCGCTCCTCGCAGGCCTGAATATCCTCCACGGAGACGCGGCGCTTGGAGAGGTCGATGTATCCCTTGTCGCGGTCGACGCGGAGGACCATGACGGGCTCCTGGCGGCCGACCTTGATGAGGGAGGAGACAGAACGGATGCGAAGGCGGGAGAGCTCGGAGAAGAGGATCATACCCTCGATGTTGTTGTACTCGAGGAGAGAGACGTACGCGCCCATGTCCGCTATGTCCTTCACCTGGATCATCACAGCCATGTCCACCTCCGGGTACTTGGCCTCGTACATCCGGCACTCAAGGTTCGGCATCTTCGACGACTCCACGATCGAATCGAGAGTTAGGGTTCTTCTGATGGGATCAGGATATGAAGGATTCGCGGAGAGCGAGAAATGTCGCAGGCGGACGGGAAAACGAGGGATTAGCGTTGGAGGCGTCGGGTTTATGGTTCGGTGATGACCGGAAGGAGGAGGGCTAATCACTAATTAAGCTCTTAGCATCGTATCTGGACATATATATAATTATAGAAGATAAAAGATATATTAATTTTATTGATAAAAGATATAACACGTGAGTTTTATATTGGTATTTTATTTATACTAACAACTTCAATTTTATTGATAAAAGTTATCACACGTGATAATAAAATTATTAATTTTACTAATAATATGTATAGAATTACCAATTTTACCAATAATAAAATGATCATTTTAGGTATTATCAATTTTACCAATAATAAAATGATCATATCACACCAAGTAGATCCACCAACAACTATCATGCCCCATCGCCCTCCTACAATAACACATTCATCTGTTTCCCTTGTTGACATATGCATATCCTTTCATCTCTATCGATCATACACACATACTAATACAACGTCTTCACTAACTTTTCCTCCCCTCCTTCATATCGCCTTACCTCTAGGCAATCACACCAAAGGCCTCTATAATTTACGAGAACTGCACTTGCATGAACCTATGACACTCATCATGCTACCAGGTGGACCCATGTGTCGACTGTCACATCATAGGCTAGCATGGATCATAGTGTGTTCTTTTCTCTCATTGTGCTCGTTGGCCATAAACACCATTCGACACGCAACACACATGAAGGAGTGTCGCAAGCTAGACATGGATGGTCTCATGACACCAAACTTGAGACACCACGTCAGAGATGTCAATGTTGTCAGTGAAGGCCCAAGCATGGCAATTTAATTCACCAACCACCACCAGAACTTTTCCTCCCCTCCTTCATATCGCCTTACCTCTAGGCAATCACACCAAAGGCCTCTATAATTCGTGAGAATTGCACTTGCATGAACCTATGATACTCATCATGCTACTAGGCCATGTCAAGCACGTGGACCCATGTGTCAATTATCACATCGTAGGCTAGCATGGATCATAGTGTGTTCTTTTCTCTCATTGTGCTCGCTGGCCATAAACACCATTCGACACGCAACACACGTGAAGGAGTGTCGCAAGCTAGACATGGATGGTCTCATGACACCAAACTTGAGACACCACGTCAGAGATGTCAATGTTGTCAGTGAAGGCCCAAGCATGGCAATTTAATTCACCAACCACCACCAGTTCCCTCTCAATGATAGTCAGTTGGTAGAAGAGCATGAGGCCATGGAGCGATTAAGAATCAATGGTAACAAGATTGACATAGGGCTAAGCGAGGTTGGTGGACCTTTTGAGATGGTGGAAGTAGAGCAACTCATGGTGGTATTGTCATTAGCAAAATTGATAATTATACACATGCTGTCATATATCTTTCGTTAGTAAAGCTAACAAAATTAGAGTAAATATGGTTAAATATTTTATTTTCATAATTATAAAGATATCAATATAAATTTTGTAAATTCATGAATAAAAATACTAAGAGGATCTATTACAAGAGATAATATGTAATTAAATTGAAGAAGTATGCCTCAAGAGTAAGCTCGAAGGTGTCATAGATCAAGCCTGAGTTCAAATTGGACTATATATTATAATTGTGACAATAAATATAAGGGTGATTTTATTAAAAAATATCCACATTTTGGATATTTGGTAAGTAGTTATCTCATTTGATTTTTTTTATTCATGCCCTCTAATCTAGAAAATACTAAAACTATCATTCTCCACTATCGTCCACCGTTGTCATCGGTCAGTGTCCACCAATTACCAAATATTTTTATTTTGGATATTTTTTCAAATAATTATCTAATTTTAATTTTTTTTAAACCATACCCAATAATCCAGAAAATATAAAAACTATCATTCTCCATCATTGTCCGCCCATTGTCATCATCCTTTTGTCGCTTATCATCCAATCATTGTCAAGGTAGATGATGGGTGATAAGGGGCAACGATGAGTGGACATTGGGCGATCGCCAAAGGTGGGTGGGGGATAGAAGAGTTATAGAGAAGGACGATTTTGATATTATGTAGATTAAGTGGTATGGTTTGAAAAAAAATCAAAATGGGAGTAATTATTTAAGAAATACCTAAAATAAGGATATTTTCTAGGAAAATCACTGGCTATTTATGGACGTCTATTAATCTTTTTTATATTATTATAATTTAGATAATCATATTAATAGAAAGATTATTTTTCATATTGTTTTCAATATGCATGTCCTCGTTGTGAATGCACTTTTTTTTTTTTTTTATGCTGCAAGAGTTCAATATGTCTCAGATAACGTAATAGGTGTTAGGATCAAGAGCACTAAGAGGGGGGGGATGAATTAGTGCAGCGAAAAAGTTTCGTCGGTTCAAAAAGACTTCATATGAAAACCATTTCGGAAAGATCTTTAACTTGAGAGCAAACAAAAGTATAGTTGATGTAAAGCAATGGAGGTAGTTTGCAGTTAAGATAAAGAGCAGAATGTAAATGCAAACCGAGATTTAGAGTGGTTTGGTCAATCTTGACTTACATCCACTTTTGGCTTCCTCCTCTAACGAGGTCACCGACGTCCACTAGAGGCCTTCCTTCAATAGGCGAAGGCCAATCACCTTTTACACTCCTCT
>LVTN01000353.1:216701-262797 GCA_001649415.1 Musa itinerans
ATTTCTCTCTTACAGATTTCTAACACTTAGAGTAGAGGAGGGAAATCTAAAGAGATTGCAGCAGTGTTTCTTTACTTTTAAACTCTTTGTGCTTGTGTGCTTTAACCAGGGATGAGAGGGGTATTTATATGCTTCAAGTTGAGTCAAACTTGGAACATAAAACTTTCCCATCTCGGGTTCCCCGAGCACGGGCGGTACCACTGCCTACGCTGGGTGATACCACCGCCCAGTCTGGCGATGCCATCGCCTAGGAGGCTATGCTGGGCGGTACCACCACCTATAGCCTCTCAGAGGCTATGTTTGAGCGGTACCACCGCCTGATACAGTCTCGAAGACTATGCCACGACGGTGAGATTTCTTGAGGCATTGTTTGGGCTTTTTATTGGGCCTAACGCAGTTCTTACATGGGCCTAGCTGGCCCTTAATTGGGTTGGCTCAAATCCAAGCCCAATTATGTGCTAACTACAATTCATAAGACATATTCTAAGCTAAACAAGTCCGTAAGACATGGTTCTTCCAACAAGCTTCCAGCGATCTTCCGGCGAACTTCCGACGATCTCTCGGTAATGTTCTAGCGGACTCCCGGCAAGCTCCTAGACTTCACGACGATCTTCTTGGCGAGTTCAAACGAGCTTCTTGGCAAGCTCCGCGACTTCTCGGTTGGTTCCGTCAGAACTTCCAACGAACGTCCGGACTTCCGATGAACTCTCGAACTCCCAACGATGTTGCGTCCTTGACTCTGGGACTCCATTTTGCTTCATGTCTTGCTATCGTAGTTAATCCTGCACATGTAAAACACACTTCGATCTAGACAATTAATACTAAGCAATAATCATGTTGTCCGGCATGTCATTGGTCCCTCGACGCTTCGTCCGATTCTTCGGCGCATTGTCCTCTCCTACGACCTATTGTCCAATCGGCCAGTTGACTCCGCAACTCCGATATCCTTGACGCAATGTCCGCTCTTCTTGGCCCGATGCCCGAAGCCTTCTGTTGATACGTCGATCATTCCTCCGGCTCGACGTCCAATCTTCTGACATGTTTTCCCCCGACACAACATGATTTTTCTTACTTTAATTGTCTCATCCTGATCGAAGCATCATGCGTCACTCAAAACATAAATTAAATCATAAACACTTATCGATTGGTTTTATCATCAAAATCCAAGATTCAAGAACTGTCAATCGTAAGAGTTCAATATTTTTTTATGTTTTTACCAGTTAATTAGTCTTTCTTTTTGGAAAAGAAATTGTATTGGTATTTTATTTTAAGTTTTTATTATTTCAATTAGACAATAACGATACATGGGTCTTTTTAAAGAAGTATTTTGAGTGTCATAGTTCCAACTACTTTACAAAGTTTTGATTATATTCAAATTACTTGGAGGAGTTAACTAGATTCAAGATTTTTTTTATGTATTAAGATTAGAGATCTAACTAAAGAAACGAGTCATTAATGAAATATAATTTATTTTTATGTATAGGTCATGCATTACAAAGTCTTGGATTTGAGTTTAAGTTAGTCGAGAAGTAATATTCTTTATATTTAAATTTTTATATAGTAATATTTTTTTTTTATTTTCATCATAAATGTAGATAATGAATGTCAAATTATGTTAATCTTTATGTCAAGCTTTTACTATGTTATTTACTCGTTGATCTCTTGATTTTTTTTGGATTTATAAATATCGTCTCCCTCTCTCACATTAATCTTATCTTTTATTAGGTTTTTGTGTAGGAAACATATAGGAAGAATCAGAATGAGTTTGTTTTATTGGGAAGAAAAGGCTTCACATTTAATGTTCTTTTAGGTAGCTGACAAAACCAATGTGGTTACTCTCATGGCCTCTCCCTTGAAGATTAAATCGAGGTATGTCAAATATATGTTAAGTGATAGAAATCTAAGAGGGTGGCATCATGACATAGCATTCATGAAGATGCATCAATTTATCTAATTAGTTTATAATATAATCAGAGATTATTCCTTTGATGCTTTTTTAAATGGTATAGAAATATTTTACTCTGTTTATATAGAGAGAAATAAAGTTGTTAGTTAGGTAGATGACAAGAAAAATATTCGCACCAATATATATAGGACACACAATAAGAGATAATAGAAAAAATATTCATAATAATTATATATATATATATATAATGTCCATACCTCATAATATTTATTCATATTAAAATTATTATAAAAAATACTGTGATAATAAAGGTCTTCAATCTAAGCATCGAAGAAACCGTATCGAGAACTCCGATATTTATATATTTTGTACATGCAATATGAAAGTCATCGATATTTTTTCATCATTAACTAAGTAAAAATATATATTGGAGTTTTTGAAGTAATATAGTTTCTTTGTTTTGTTTCTTAAGAAAAAATTGAATGTTTTATTTTATGTTTATATTAGAATTTTAAATACATGATATTTTAAAAAAATACAAGGATATATATGCAAAAACTCCTTTCAAATATCACCGGGGATCCGTTATAGATCAAAAAAATCCGTTGAGACGCACAACCCAATCACCCTCGTTTCCACCGCCTCCGGCGTTCTCAGCGTCGATCCCAACCGACCTCGATGGCGACATCCGTCTCTCCTCTTCCATTTGAATCTGCCTCCGTCTCCTCGACCCTCCTCGGATGATCGCGGCCAACTACCTTGTCCCCGCCGTCTCCGGCACCAAGAACCGCCTCCCTCACCTCCTACCGCCTCCAGAGTGGAGTCAACTGTGGGGATTCGGGATCTGTTATCCCCGGATCGGTATTCATAGCATTTCACTACGATCACTGCTGGCACATGGCGGTACACTCCCTCCCGCCATGGTCACTTGTGAGGGATCTCCCCGTAGGAACTTTATATCCATCCCCACCCCACCCCTCTCTCCTTTGCATTTGGAACAGATCGAATCGCGTTATACATCGGGCAGATCCGGCCGTGGCGGCCATGACAGCTAGGGCTTGTCTGGGGTTTGTGATCGTCCACCTCATCTTCTCGACTCTTTTCACTGCGCTCTACGAGGATAAGTCCTGGTGACGGATTGGTTTGTAGATCCTCTTTTATATAACTTCTTTTCCCGTCGTCATGTGTGTTTCCTTCTTTTATATATCTTCGAATATGTTGTCAAGGTTTCTTCTACTTCTTTTGAATTCTCCCTCATTAAAGCAATCAAACATGTACTTTGAATCTCGTCCCTTTTGTTATGCAATCATACCAATAGTTTCGTAAATCTCTTGCTTCTCGATGTGTTATTAGTTTGACCTTAATATCTATATGCTAAATTTTGTAAATGAAATAAATGATGTTTATGAAGTATTTTCTGGAGCTAGATTTTTCTGATATTGGGATGATTACTAACAATATTTTAGAACATTAGAGAATTGAGAATTACCATCAGTTAGGATGGGTTCTTCGTAGTCGTGTAAAGTTGCAAAATTTAGATGATAAATCAAGGAAATGAAAATTGCATGCAATTGAGCACAACATCTAGATAATGAGATTTTGATCATGCACTTTATCATCTAAGAGGTTGAGCTGAATTCTGTAGAAACTATAGTTTTTATTTTGTATCCATATGTTGGTTCTTACATGTATGTCGTTTCTTCTTTTAAGTTTTACATGGTTTTTGGTGGTAATGATTTCAGTATTTCTGCTACAAATATTCTTGTTGAAATTAGAGAGGCACTAACCCTTTCATACTTGTACTTCTCTTTTTCAGTCAGTTATAATATTAAATTAATTAGATACAATTAGGTTTCTTTATTCACACCAAATTATTTTGAATCTTAAAGACCAGAAACTAATTGTAAAAGAAACCATTATGAGGGAGAACGAGTAGGGTAGTCAAAACTTTTTTTGCCCTTGATCTAACTCTGTGCTTTTGGGGCTTATAATTCCAATCATAAATCACATTTTTTTTCTTGGCAAGAGTGCATGTTTTTCTTTCAGTCAAAGTCATTCAGCATCTAGATTGCATATGTTCAATCTGATGGAGTATAGTCAAAATCTTTTTAATTAGCCAACCATATATGATTTAGTTGAGTATTTTAGGGGCTCAAATGACCATTCTTGTTAAAATGTATAATTATTTATTGAAGTTGAAAGACATTTATATGGCATGATGTAGTTTATTAAAAGCAACTTTTCTTTGTGACACTCATAACATTGAAACTTTATACCAAATGGGACCACCAATATCTCCATTTTGAATGTCAGCCTGGATTGGCTCTCTACACTGCCCAAAAGTATCCAGTTTGGTTTGGCTTATATATAAGATGTAGGTAATCCTTTTAAACAGTACCTCCTTGTTTTGTTGAACTTTGACCATCAAGTCAAAATGTGACAGTCTATCTTATTTCTCCTGATGTTAGTAAACTACACCGATTTGTTTTAGATCAGTAAAACCATTGGTTCTTGAGTATGGTACTCGTCTCTATTGGAGGGCTCACACGGTTTGAGATTTTCTTGGGTCATGTGCTGTAGCAAATTAGCCAAAAGCATTTTTCCCTGCATTATATTTATTCTCAAAAAGCTTGTGCCACGTTTTGTAGGATCGACCTATTCTAATGGTGGATTGAATCACCCAACTGATATTGAAACCCTTGGGAAATTGTGGAACCAGTTGGACTTGGCAGAGTTAATCAAACTTGATTAATTTTTATCTGATTCTAATTGATTTTGACAAATTGTCATTAGTATTAATGAGCTTTGGCTACTCTTAATCTCTATCATTACTGATTCTTTGTGGCTCAATCAATGTTTGATGGGTTTCTTTGCTCCTGGACTATAGCCAACTTTTGGTCAATCATGGACATTTTGAATTGATTTCATGAAATCTGATATGACAATATGATTCTGTTGCTGCATATTAAT
Source organism: Musa itinerans (assembly GCA_001649415.1). Classification (NCBI taxonomy): domain Eukaryota; kingdom Viridiplantae; phylum Streptophyta; class Magnoliopsida; order Zingiberales; family Musaceae; genus Musa; species Musa itinerans. The sequence goes on from LVTN01000353.1 coordinate 221,578, forward strand.
CTCAATTCCATCTATCACCATTCTTGAACTGATCTGGATCTCATTGACTTTGGTCAAGTATCATCATTTTCGAATGGTTGCCTTCATCTTTTAACCTCTAGATGTAGCTATTGATGCTAACTTCTGTGTATTTCTGTTATGATTTGTGCATTTGTTTCTTAATTTATTAGTACACCATTTTCACCTTCTGAAGATGTGTCCAAGCTCGTATTATCTTCTCATTTCTTTTATCAACTTTGATACCTTCCAACTAGAAGTTCCAAATGAGAGGGAAGACCTCCATTTTCCCTATCTACCTATCGATGTTTTAGACAATCATTTATTAAGCTATGTGCCCCCCTCCAGCCTGTGTAAATTCTGGCTGTTTCTCTGAATAAGAGGCATGTAACGAACTTACTGGAGTGGTTCAAAAGGACACCATTATGTTGCTTTAAAGGGGTGATAATTGGAATTTAGGTTGGTCAAATATATGACCATGGCATAGCCATGGATTATTGTATGCACATATGCATGCTATATCATCGTGCCTTTGCAAATTAAGATGTGCCCATGTGTCATAGCTTAGTTGTGCATCTACTATGTATTTATGTATGCATATCAGAAAGATGTCAAACTATTTATTCTTTTTATCTCGTCTGGAGATTTCATATATACATGTATATATACATGTGTTCGGGTGGACCTTGGTACAACACTAAGCTTGCTCCTTTTCAACCTTGTGGCCAATTTTTGAGTCTCAAAAATAGCCTCTAAGGTAGAGGGAAGGCTGCATATATGGAGAAATATATATACATATACATGTATATAATATAGTAAAATATAATATAAGAATACTTGAATTAATAAATTTAGGCAAAGACTCCAAGCAACTCTTTGTATAAGATTGTGGGAAATATTGCTTGACCTGGTGACCTTGTTGGCGGTTGTGCTGTTGTAATCATAATGTCTATGAAGACTTAGGAATATCCTTTGAGCTAAATTTCCTGTCCTCTGTTCTCCCAGACTTTGAGTGTGCTATTATTTAGTTCAGTGGATGATTTGTATACTGTAGTTATATTAGTCAAGTGGATGATCTTCTTATTATGGCTATATTTTGAATAGATTAAGCTGCCCATTCTCAATACACAGGCTAAAACTGGGAGAAAACATGTTGTAGCACCTATGGAAGAGAATGTCATTCCTTCTCTTGATCTCCATGCGGATGAAAGCTGTGAGTTTGGACTCATATATTCTGTTATCGTATTAGTTATCAAGTCTCTGCTTATTAATGTTCAGAGTATGATACTATGAGTAAAATAGGAAACATTGTTTGTATAATTAGAAACTCCAATTGTGTAAGTATTGGAATATTTGGGGTTTCCTTTTCTCTTCTTGAGAATTGAAATAAGTTTTAGTTGGCTTACTTCATGCAGCTTGGAGATATGTTCTTGGAAAAAATGGCCATCTCAATCAAGTTGACACTGCTCTTTTGAAGTGTAATTTTCTCTAGTACTTCGTAGATGTAGTTAACTTTTTGGGGCATTAGCCTATGATTTCCACTCTTTGAGTAGGTTATCCCTGTCACCTTGATCTTTTATTTGTATGCTTTTAGCTAATATGTTCTATATTGGAACTAGTGTGCTTTTCACTTCGTATGTTTTTACACATTCTTAATACCTTTTTTCATATCTGTATCTTCTTTTCTTCTTAGAATTTCTTTCATGTTTAATGCTAAATATATGCAAAGTTTTTAGAACTAGGATCTTTATATAGTTACAATTAAGGAGTCAAGAATTCATTGCATGCGGCATGCATAGTTGTTGGAATGTCACATGCTGCATGTTGTTCCATGCTGAATCTCAGTAGAGGCTGTTTTGCTGATGGTACTAGATGAAAAAGGGAAGAAAACTGGAAACTAAAATGAATGAATGAAGAAACAACAGATTTTTCTTTGCTTTGGAGGAATGCTGCATCATTCCCATAAATCTCTTGTGGCCATCATACATGGCGGATGATTGTGAGCTTAACACTGAGGTGAGTAGTGACTGTGAAAAGAATTAGGCCATAAAAAGGGAAACCCAAAAGCATACAATCAAAATCTGTTGTCAATCTAGCTGTGGCTTGATTCGGTTGATTCTAGTCTGGTTGGTTCCGTAGCGAACATTGATGGAACACGTTTCAGAGATTCTTCAACATGATGCAATATGGTGGGTTAAATCTCAATGAAATGTTACATGATACTTTGGTGGATGTGCCTGAAGCTTTTTATCGCTGATCGGAACGTAGTGTTGCTCATCTTCAAACATTTAAATGGTAGTTCTTCTCCAAGCAAATAATATTTTACGTATGTGAATTTGTGGTTTCTTTGCAATATATCCTCTTTTGCATTGTGATCTCTTAATTTCTAGATTGAATGACCTGTCAATATGCACCTTTTGGTTGTGGTAATACTTCTATGCAATTGGTTCCTAAATAGGAGGACGTAGCTCTGGCAACATATTCTACAAGATATATCTTTTGGCTGGCAGGTCTGTACTAATTGTGGGAACTGCTCTCTAATAATTAGATTGCATTACCTGTTCCAATCATAATTTATGCAACTTAAGTCTATTTATGATATATATCTTCTCCAAACTTAGTGTTGTTTTAAAGTTTGGTGTCTATAGCTTTTCTTTTTTCATTTTGTTGCCTGTGATTTTATCATTGAAGTGTCTATGTTAGGTGATCTGGTTTGTGTAAGTATGTAAAATATTTTCTTAGGTAAAATGATATCCAGTGGTCTTGGATCTGAAGATCTAGTACATTTCTAATATATTACAAAAGCACCTGAGTTAAGGTAGATGGTGTTCAACACAAGGAAGAAATTTCTGAGAATCATTATAATCGTATGTTAGCAATAGAAACATGTAGCATTTATTTTGTAATTTTAAATTTTTAGCTGCAAAGTTAACAAGTTTATTGTTGGATGTAGACATAAACAATGCATTATAAATATCACATATTTTAACAGTTGTGAATAAACACATAGCATACATTTTGACAAAGTTCTTAGTTGCAAAGTTAATTTTATTTTTGGGTGTAGACATAAACAATGCATGATCAATATTGCATCTTTTTTACAATCATGAATAAGCACCACAAGACCAGCTCTCTAGATATACCATCTATGAAATTTCTGGAGTGGAAAAGTTGCATTTATATAATATTGTATACTCTTGATCCCTTGAATCTCTAGAAGTACAAGGACCTGAATAGTAATCTCCATTAGATCACCTTTTTTAGATGAACAGTATAAAGCCCTTTAGTGGTGCTACTATGAAAAGATAAAATGGAACAAAGTACTAATTCTGGTTGGTATTGTGAATGAATAAAGCTATGATGGCAAATGTCCAAGACACAGTCAACTTGGCTTGCTTAGTCAAGGCTGCTCGGTTTATTCAGCCAGTTTAACCAACCAATATTTACTGATGCAGAAGTTGCCAATCTCATGAAAAAGTGAATTATTGGACCTACCAGAAAAGGGAATAAATCTGGATTTTGCGGGACCTTAAAAATTCTGTTAATGTGCTATGGGAATAGATTCAATTCTTCCTGATGAATTCCCACTCACATTATACTTATCTGTCAGAATATGAAGATTAGGACTTTGATGTTTTGTATATATTCCAATGAATGAACAAGGTGCATCTGATAATCTAATGGCTTTTGTCGGGTAGTGGTCATTGGAGAATGCTTTTGCAGTTTCAAGCATCCATGTATGAAAAATTTATTGTTGAACTTGATTGAGTATACTTCTATATGCTAATTGCAAGGAATATGTCCATCAGAACACTGCTAAATTTTTTCAAGAAGGATATTCTCATATTACTGGTCTTGGCACTTCACCATTATTTTGTTCCTCATTGTTTTGCTAATCCCACTCAACCATTTGCATTATGGAGTGGCATAAGTTTACTTAAATTCATCAGTTTGGCAGTGGGCTTTAGATGAGTAGTGAAGAATTCTACTGAAGCCAAAGATATCAAAGGCAACAATGTTGATGGAAAGCAAGTTTGTTCCGAATTTGTGATTGAAAGAGGAAGCAGGAAAAGAGGGATGCACATATTATAAGTCGGTTGTGACTCATTTCCACTAATCTTTATCCATTCTGATGTTGACCTAGAATGTCAAAGTGATTTAACTTAGCAAAATTCTAGACAATTCGAAGTGTAGGTTTGAAAATAATCTTTCAGAATTAATGGCCTCAAATTAGTGGTTGTTGGTCATGTTACTTTAATACATAATTGTATTATTGGTTTATGCAGCCCATTCCAAATAAGAAACTGATATGAGTAAAGTTTAATGTTTGAACCTACTTTACTCTAGTTAAGATGTGAATTTGAGATTTAGTAGGAGGACAATCAGTTTTGCTTTAGTAGTTACTTTAATCATATTAGTTGTGATTTATTTTACCGTTGGTTTAGAAGTCTAAATGAAGTATCCCCCAATCCTATCCTTGTATATATCCAGTAGCACCTTTAACAAATCAGAAGGATTTCTAGAAGTATTTAGATTAATATAAAAGAAAGTTCAGCTGATAGGAGAAACAATAATTATCCAGTTGTGGGATCTTGGATGGTCAGGACAACATTTAAGCATTGTATCAATATCTAGGATGTCAATTATCAAGCCATACAACACTTGGATTCAATCAAAAAAGGTTTCTGGATGGTTGGTTGGCTCTTGTTAGTTCTAATTTCTTTCTTGTTTGTTTAACATTTTGGCTTCTGTCTTTAAAGATCTTGTCCTAATAACATCTCTTGTCTCTTCCATTCTAATTTCTTTTATTTGTTGCACTAATTATTACCCACTTAAGTAAGTTGATGACTTTTCCTGCATAGTAACAATCTATATTTAGATTAGATAGGTTCTGATTTATCAGGAAGGTTTTGTCATATAGATGAATCGGATACGGGTTTATGCTTTTGTAAGAATCTCTTTGTATTTTGCTGATATAAGAATCTTTGTTATAGTACAAACTTTTATCAAGTGGAAGGCCTGAAAGATATTGTGACAACACATGCCAAATTGGAATCCACCAAGAACTTATGATTCGCTTACTGGAGATTTCAGCTACGCACTTCTCACAATCATTTCACTAGTTGCCACCATTTCTGTGACATGGGCCTCATCTGAGCAGGAGCATAGAGAGAAACAGAGGTAAAGACCCTCAACTTCCATGAGCCACTGAATCATCCACAATCTTCTTGGTCGTTATGTCATGAACTTAGCTGGAATTCCCTAAGTCGTGAGGCACCATTGTGGCCAAAACGCGAACTTAGCTTGAGTTGCCTAAGTCGCGACGCACTCTTGCGCCAACTTCTCGGACTTAGCTGGGATTGCCTAAGTCTTGAGGTGTTCTTGCGACATATGTGTCCGCAAAAGTTTAGTCTAGTTGCAACCTCATACAGGTCCAGGTCCCAAGGGACCTGTAAAATAAAAAGTTGATTAGATTGAAAACGAGCGATCGACAAGTCTCGACGTCTCGCAAAGAGGGAAGCTTTACAAGCAATTCAACAAGCACCTTGTTTGCACAGGAGCAAAGAGAGAGGAGAAAAACAAGAACTTTAGAAGGTAGAACGAACAGTTGCAAGTCCATAAACAACTGCTCACCGGGTGCCGGGCGCGAAAGCAAGTTCTCGTCAAGTTAACATGCGAACTTGTGAAGAGTTTTTCAACGCCCGACAATATACTGAAGCCCCATCCAGCCCTGTGCCACCTAGGGGGTTCCAGGGTGCTGAGATGGCTGACGTTTTGAGTGCCATAGCGGGCTGCAGAAAACAGCCCGCGGCATGCGAAAACGGAGCTATGAGCGGCGCGGTGAGCGGTCGCACTGTAACGCTACAACCTGTTCGAACATATATTTTTACAAGCAAAACACACAAAACCAAGGCAAAACAGGCTGACATGTCTCTGTTCAAGTATGCAAAAGCGACGAACGGTTCGTTGAACGAAGTTGTTGCGAGTGCACGACGACCGTTCGTGACAGTTCTCTTTTTCCGTCTCTTTGGCTAATAAAATAGAGACTCCTGAAAATTCATTGTTGGCATCTATTTGGCAACAAAGACATGGAACGGTTTTTATGTTTGCAGTCCTTGATATCAATGTCTGGATTATTAGATGACACTGTTGATCCTCGCCAGACATGGCCACCAAACAGATTTTACATGCTAGAAATCCTAAGACTAAGACTGAGGTTTATGAAGGTGACTTCCATATATCATCTTGTGTTGTTCAGCTTTTACAAACTAGGTGAAGCCCTTACTGGAGTGATGACTGACATCAGAGATCGCAGCCCTGCTAACTAGCGCTTCCAACTTTTTTTCATTTTGGTGGCTTGGTACTTCAAGGTAGAGTTATTTTCATATGCTGTTATCAAGTGTTATAGCCTCAACTAACTAATTGCCTATAGTGCCTGTGCCAGGTCCAGCTTCTCTAGATGCCACCTGTTACATGAAATTGAGATGCTAGATATCTGAAAGCGATAGGATCTACTGTGACTGAAGGTTTCATATTTTTCATCCAATACTATCTGCTAGGATGTTTTCGGAGTCTTCAGCTAGTGGCAGCGTAAAAGAAGAATTCACAGTTTCGCAATACCGAACAAAAGATGACACACTTGACAAAAGATTGGGGCAAGCATGCTAATAATGGTAAATGATTTTTAAAGTATCGTTGGCCATCATCGAAAGCAAAGCACTTTGAGTCGAGCTGCACAATGCAAAGCCGGAGACGAGGGGTCGTATCCTTTTTCTTACTTTGTTGAAGCTGTTGACTCTTTCTGGTGCCAGGGTCTGACTTGCAATCAATACAGCCCATTTGAAGGAACACCATGGAGGCCTACCACCACTTGCCTCACCCCTTAAGAGAAGCCATGTGATATGATGGTACTCCACCTCTTGATTCAACTCCACTTTGCGGTCTGCACTTGAGCCCACCACTCAAGTAACAGAGGCCATGCACCATTTGAAGATGGTACAATCACTGTTGGGTGCAACCGGGATTCCTGTAGCATCCATGTTGAAATAGTGAAGGTGGGTCTCACTGATTTGAGCTCATTTTTATCTCCAACGAATCGAGAAGGCTATCTTCCTTCTGTCTGCAGATGACAGTGCATTGAGGATAAATTTTTAAAGGGACTTCGTAACCTGCTGTCTGACACTTATCACAGGGATGCTCTACTATGGGAATACAAATTCATAAGTTGAAGGCCAGAACACTCAAGGTAAAATTTGTTGGAGGTTTGGAGTCTAGTATGATTTAGAAGCTAAGATTACATTTGGCTGGGCCTTGCATCGAATTCAGTACAGTGCATATGTTTAATACAAGATAGAAAATTCGGTAACATGACATGATTCTATCTTCTACCAGATCCAGTTTGGGGATATTGGTGGTAGAAGGGGTCGCATTCTTGCAGCATTGCTTCCAGCTTATCAGCACACAAAAAGTTATTGATGCTACTGTTGGTGACACTACTTAAAAGAGGAGTCTCTTGGTCCACCTTATCTCGTCAACCATAGGAGGCCAAGAAAATATCCAATCTTGGGTCCCAAAAGGGAACCCATTGCTACTGTGGAATGGTTTCCAATTAGATCAGGAACTGTAAGAAAGAGGAGGCTGAGGGAGACTTCTAATCACTCTGTTACACAACCCACCAACAAAGGAGGTCCCCTTCCACCTACAATTCGACAACTACATTGGTGCTCATTCTGTATCATGTAGCCCAAATCTTTCTCTGGATTTCACTGTGCCACCACCGGCAACTCGGTCCACGAGCACATCGTTCAAGTGACTGCCATCATGTTATCAGTCTCAATTATTGGATCTGAAGTTGGCGCCGACGCAATAGATGCATGTAACGGAATCTTGAATTCCGTGGGGCTATCAGCTTTCCAAGGCATGTTCTTGTGATGCCTTCTTTTCTTTGGCAAAGTAGCATGCTCGATACTTTGGTCTAAGACCAATCAGATGAACATGAAGATTAGATGTGGGAAGTGAAAGCCACTCCTAGTTTTAGATCCTCCTTATCTCAAGATGGTTCCAGAGTGAAAGTAGCATGCTCGATACTTTGGTCTAAGACCAATCAGATGAACATGAAGATTAGATGTGGGAAGTGAAAGCCACTCCTAGTTTCAGATCCTCCTTATCTCAAGATGGTTCTAGAGTGATGCTTATTTATCAAATAATGTTGATCTATATGGAAGAAAGAAACCCCTCAACTAATGATTCTCTTGAGAGGCACTTGAAATTGCTGTTATTTGTCCAGCCATTAAGGTAATAATTATAACCTTCAGCAAGAAAACTATGTTAACTAAGAGTTATTTTTAGCTGCTACAGTAAAAGGTTACTAGAAAGATGTGGGGTTTCACATTTTGGATTCCTTGTTCGTATAATAGAGCATGTACTCAAAAAGAATCTGGATAGAAAAAAGGTATGTTAAGGATAACTTTTTTTGCTTATTACATAATCTTAATCCAGTTGAAAAAGTTAATTAATGCTAATATATGAGTCTTTGGAACAGAAAAAATGGCACATATGGTGTCCCATAACTTCAAATGTCTGACATGGTGCTCTGTTGATTGTAATATACTTTTTACAATGATTATTTCTTTTAGAAAAGTTTACAATGATGACTTTAGCTAATATACCAGAGCAGAACACCTGACACTAGATTCTGATATGATATTAACCCGGTTATAAATTATTGTAGGAGTCAGTAAAATAAAAGGATTAATTAGTCTTAGGGTGCATCACCTTCTCTGCCAAAGTTCCTTCAGTTACGATTGCTAAAAGATGGAGAATGATGCGGGGCTTATCTTATGGGGCTAAGTGGATCCCGGTGCAGGGATGGTGGGGGACAAGGGTGGACCAAGGTCGAGGGGCAGAGAGCATCAAATGGGAACAAAAGGAGATGAGCATGTGTTGTGTTCTGGGGCCAAAGTTAGGGGGGAAAAAAAAAAGTCCCAACAGGACAGATAAAAACTGCTATAGGATTGTCCACTAACAAGGCTTTCGTTGTTCTGATCTGACTAATTTTATTGTATTGTAGGATTTAAGCTCAATACTACTGATATATCTTTCATTTTCTTTTTCTTGGTAGAAGATGTCCCTTTATTATGGAGAAATATACATTATGTAGTCTGGTAGTAACATGATGATTAATGTTGGTATTTTCTTGTTTGTTAACTTACTGGATAGAAACACATTATGGAGGTTTAGACTTGTAGATTGGATTAAGTGATTGCTACTGTAGGAGTTGGTAAACAAATGTTACTAAATATTTTAGCTAGATAATAATGGCAATGCAAACTGTTAACTTTTACTTGAAGCCATCATGTTTCTTGTTTGCCACTGTACCTGTTTTTAGGAGCTTGACAAGCAGTTTATCTTCATTACCTAATAATGTCTCTTGTGCCTTGTTCTTCACTTTTTTCTTATAGCTGATGCATGTTTGAGGATTTGAGATCTACTAGAAGATCCAAGCACCCACAAAAGTTTCAGCTGTTTATGAAGCATGCCATGCTTAGACATCAACAGGGACCTGGTGAAATGATATATCATAGCACTACAATCTCAAGCACCCCTAGGAGAATTTTTCACTACAATCTCAAGCACCCACAAAAATTTGAGCTGTTTATGAAACATGCCATGCTTAGACATCAACAGGGACCTGGTGAAATGATATATCATAGCACTACAATCTCAAGCACCCCTAGGAGAATTTTTCAGTACAATCAGCAGGCCCTCATTCCAATAATGTATCACTTTGTGGACACACACCTACTAGTTTAGCGGGTCAATGGGAAATATTTATTAGCAAAGGGGACATTCTTATGCTTTAATCGAGGTTATGTTGGGTGTAAAGCTGCCTTTTGGCGACATAGATTGTAAATTAATGCCCCTAACAAAAAAAGTTTGGATCTAGTGGCCTATAATATCATGATTTTGATCACTAATTTAAACAGTATGCAGTAGATTCAATAGTTCCCTTTCTTGTTGCTGCATATGGCTCTACTTGTGACATTATTTGAGTAGCTATTGTTTCGTTCTAAATGTTTGGGTACTTGGCATGCTGTCTGATTTGATGGCATGATGGTAAGAGTAACGTAAAACACTAGACATGCCATCGGTGGATCACACTGTTGAAATCTGAACCAATATTTACCATTGGTCAGCTCTGAATTAAGCATTTAGTTATGTATATTTACCATATTGTCAATGATATTATTTGCCACATTTTGACTGAAATGTTTTGAAGAAAAGACAGTCCTCTTCTTCATTTGAATCTTTCTTCTTACTGACATGTTAATTCTCATGTGAAAGGTTTAGCAGAAAAGAGAAGGGATGAGAGGCAATTTTTCTTGGTCATACGTCGTAGGACATCAGCAAGCCTCGGTGATGGCAAGACAACAACAAATTCCCTTTTGGCTTTTCTCTGTCTAATTTTGGGCACCATTCCAACATGGTGAAAGGTAATTCTGAAAGCTTCCGTGTGCTGTTCTTCTTATATTTTCTCTTTCAACTATTATGAAATAAAATTAATCTTAAAATGAGTGAAATGAAAATATTCTATAAGGATTATTAATTCTTGTCCATTTCCTTGGTTAGCATAGCGTAGAGGCCTGAAAGATGCATGTATTTGGTAGAGTGCTGTGTCTTTTGGCTGACAAATTGCTTTAACATGTCATACATCTATGTCACTTTAAACATACACAAGAAACATGAACTGAATTCAACTTAACTTTATGAATCTTATATTTCAGACAAACAAACAAGTCATTATAACTATAATGGTGTAATTACTTACTGCCTAAATTGTTTGCAGCACAGAAATAGAAATTGTATGCATTTGATGCTAACAGATGTCATCTATATTGTATCAACTTGATGAAGTATCCTAGGTAGGTATTAAAGGAGACTGCCATATATAATATACTAAGTATTATAGATCTATCCCATGGAATCAACTAAGCTTAATAATTCAGTACACATATTTAAAATCAAGTGGGCATAGTTAAACCAATTGCAATCAGAACCATGCGATTATGAAGAATATAGTTACAGATGTTTGATCCATTAGGCTGAATTCTAAACAGTAGCTTTTTCCTTATTATCTTAATTGAATATGTGAGCATTGAATACTGACAATAGGATAAGATAAAAAATGTGTCTCTGTATTATTTTACTTCCTAAACAATTATCATAAAAGTATTCAACCAAAAAATATATATACCCAATTTCTAAGCAGTAGCTTTTTCCTTATCTTAATTGTTCAGATATGAATGAGAAAATATATGTGAGCAATGAATACTGACATTAGGATAAGATAAAAAATGTGTCTCTGTATTATTTGAATTCTTAAACAATTATCATAAAAGTTTTCAACCAAAAAAAATTATACACACAATTTCTAACCTTTTCTCTTTTGTTTTTCCTTCAGTCCGCATGCATCGCTACAATTTCTAACCTTTTCTATGAGGAAAAAAAACAAAGTACACACAGATCTCCCCACTTTATTTTTTGTTGTTGTTTTTTTGTCTTTATTTTAATATCGAGTTAATTTCCAAGTATTTTATTGAAGCACAACGTGCGGCTGCCCACCCGAGCGGCGCGAGCTACCCACACTAGTCTACCCTTTCAGTAAACAAAGCTATTAATAGGTTATAGTATTAATTATTCCATTAAAAAATACAAAGAAGAAAAGTTAATTGAGACACCGCCGGAAACTCACAGTGTTTTGTCGGTAGATTAATTTTTAAAAAAATAAAAGTATTAATAATCTCTTTCACATGCACGAAAATAAAATGACATTCGGCATCATTTTTTTTGCCTCCATTACAATGACATGATTAGACGATGACGTGAAGTATTATACTCTTCATGTACACGTTACGACCCAAATCGAAGTAAAAGACTTATCTCATTTCTTCTTCCTCTCCGTTTCCTTTCTCAGCGCGTTGGAATATACTCGTCTTCCTCGCTAACTCTCATCTCTTCTTCTCTTCTCTCTCTTGTGTACTCTCTCTCTCTCTCTCTCAAAGATCACCACTTTTAATGGTCGCTGGCTCTCTTTGCGGATCACCGCCTCTCGAGCATGATTACATAGGTCTCTCGGAGCTCCACTGCCCCGCCGCCGCCGCCGGCATTGGCGGCGGCGGAGCCGAGGACGGGGCTCTCAACCTGAAGGATACGGAGCTGAGGCTGGGGCTCCCTGGGTCGGAGCCCGCTGAACGGAAGGACGAGGTTGGCCTCACCCTGGGGCTTCTCCCTAAGGTCTTCGTCTCCGGCGCCAAGAGGGGGTTCTCTGACGCCATCGACGGGGCGGGGAAGTGGGGCCTCTCTGCCGGAGGGGGCGGATCCGAGGTGGAGGGCGGGAAAGGTGGCGCCTTGTTCTCGCCGAGAGGGGAGAACGGTGGCGGGGGGCTGCTGCCCGGGCACGGCAACGCCGGCAAGGATGTGGTGGCGAAGGCGGCCGGGCAAGAGCGGAAGGCCGCCGCACAGGTTGGGAATTCTGCTGGTAGTGATCGCGGCGTCGCGCCTGCTGCCAAGTAAGTGTCTCCTACCGCTGCCGGAGCTGAAATTTGCATCTTTATATTGTTTCGTTTCCTCCGTCATATATGATGGGTGTTGTTTATCTCAGAAAGCATGTTTCTACATGTTCTAAGGTGATACTACTCAAAAGAAAATATAAATTTGTTCTACTTGATTTCTCAATTTACGGGAGATCGTAAGGTTGCTAAGAAAACTAGTTTCTTGCTCTCTGATTTGTAGTGGTAGATCTTTAGTAGACACTTAAAAATTACGGGCTGCATTTGCACATGGATAAGAAGTTGGATATGCCATGAATCTAATCCAATTCCTGATCTCAAGATTGTCTTTGCTGAACTTCTCAAATTATTGTTTGGTGTTCCTAATGTTCTCTGTGAACTTTTCACCATGCTGACACTTTTTCGCTTTGAAGGATAACCTGATTTGGCTGGGACAACTTTTTCCGAACTGGGGATGAGATTTTAACTAGGCTAGTCTTGTTTTGATCTGATGAGCACATCTAATGGTGAGTAAAAACTGGAACAGGGCACAGGTGGTAGGTTGGCCACCGATCCGCAGCTACCGTAAGAACACTATGGCAACAAATCCATCAAAGAACAAGGAAGATGCCGATGGAAAACAAGGTCTAGGATGTCTCTATGTCAAGGTCAGCATGGATGGAGCACCATACCTTAGGAAAGTTGACCTGAAGACGTACAACAATTATAACGAGTTCTCCGTGGCACTTGAGAAGATGTTCAGTGGCTTCACCATCGGTGAGCTGTGGCTTTTCTCCATTTTTGCTCTTATGATTCACAGAATTTTCATGATTTTCTCTCTTTGTAAGAGTAAACGTTTTGTTGTACTTCTTGCCAAAATTCAGTCACTTATTTGCTTATTTTCTTAGATCTGTATGGGTTTTCTTTTTATGCTGTTTAAACGATTCAGTCAGGCTGATATCTTGCGTTGGCTACACTTATATTCTGATTCACATGATTTAAGAGGATCGCGCCATCCGTATGTTGTTTAAGAAATAAAATTTAGCTGCATCTATGATAATATGATAGTGTTCATCAGATCAAACGAGTTCTTAATTTTATTTCAAAATTCTCTGACCCTTCTTTGACTTATTTGAGACCGAATCATGATTTACTTTGTGAAACATTGTAGAACTGTATGATGTTCTTAATGCAGAAGCATAGTTTTTGTTCAACTCCTCTATTGTTCCTAAGTTGAAAAGTTTTTCGTTGTAAGGTTGTGTTGGCATTACGAGGAGTTTACTTGCTTTTTGTAATTTGTGCTACTCCAGGCCAGTGCGGTTCTCATGGAATACAAAGCCGAGATGGATTATCCGAGAGCAGATTGACGGATCTTCTGAGTGGTTCCGAATATGTGCTCACTTGTGAAGACAAAGATGGTGACTGGATGCTTGTCGGAGATGTGCCATGGGAGTAAGTACAATATTCCCTGATGTGAACTTTATAGCTATAGTCGAAAGAATACAGATCGTAAACATGTCATTTAGCTTCTACTACAGATTAATCACCCTTTTCCAGTTTTGCATATGTTTTGGTATCGACTGCTACCCATTTGAGATATCTGCGGCAAATAAAAACTGATAATCGAGACTTAGGTTGTATATTCCCATGGTCTAGTTCAGCTTGAACTTATTTTTCACAAGTGACTAGTGAATGATTCGATCTCCAATAATTTTATTCTAGGTAGTGAGTTTTTTTCTTCTTTTTATGGCAGATTTGATGTGTCTATTGCTGCTTGATCATTGACTGCTGATATTTTACTTGAAATTTCAGGATGTTCATCGACTCTTGCAGGAGGCTGAGGATAATGAAGGGTTCAGATGCAATTGGACTTGGTGAGTACAAAGATTAAACCGGTGTACAGAATTGCTCTATCCAAAATTATGTATGTACAAATAGACGTCTGGTTACTTAACTGCATGTAACATTAGTTAATAGAAGAAATATGAAGCTTTTTTGGATTGTTAAATTCTATTCCCGTATGAGTAGTCAGCCAACTTTTACATTTGAAATTGTGACAGGTATGTAGATATGTTCGATAGCTGATTTAAGATTATATTGTGATGTGTTATGCTAATCGTTTTCCACCTGATACAGAACAGACTCATGTGATAGTCGATACATCATGAATCATTTAGGTCTTATTTGTATATTTTGTTGTGTATTCATTAATCCCTAATTCTTGATAGCCATATTCTAACCAACCCACTGCTCAAAAGATGTGCTTTATTGTCTTAACTCTACCACCTTTGTGGTAAAATATACTGCTACAAGGTGAAGCTCCACTACCTGTGTTCGAGTTTTGATCAGAAAATGCATCTACTTATTGGAAGTAAAACCTATGGTTAAAATCTTCTTCTTATATTTACCTCCGTTTTCGTTATGATAGAATGGGTAGAACTGTGGATTTTCTACTAACCAAATGTGGTCCTTATTCTTACAGCTCCAAGGGCCATGGAGAAATGCAAGAACCGTAACTAGGGGCCATCGCCGACCCTTCTATGAAATCAAACATGAATCAGGTGCCTCCTTCGGGGCCTCCGAAATGTTTAACAAGGCCACTGGCAACCATCATATATCTATCATATTGCATAGTTTGCTACTAAGACTCTGTTAGCTAAGATTTCCTAGGATCATAAGCTATTTATGATTGTGAATTTGGTGTTTGTATGTCTGTCTTGCTATTGCTGTATGTCTGAACATTTGGCTTGCTGTTTGCAACTGTTATAATTGAAGTGTCCTATTTGAGACTGCTGTTTACGATGTCTTTTATCTTTCGTCTGATACCTAACAATGGAAGCCACCCAACAAATGTCCACACCTCTGATAAGGACATAAAGGTTAAAAGTGCATCTGAATGAACTGCATTCGGATGGTGAATTGGCTACCTCTTCTTGCCTTGTGTTCTTCTCTGGTCATGTTGAGGTCATACCCACCCCCCCTCATAAACCACCTCTTTTAGGTTTCACTTGCTCTTGAAGTGCAGATGTTCCTGTGGCTCATTTCTGACATCTCGTTCTTCCGAGATAAATGGCTTTGTGATTGTTCGTTTGAAAAGCCTCATGCCTAATTTCCCTGTTTCTGGTCCTCCAACTGTAGTGATACTTCCATGCAGGCCTTCTGTTTCCCAGTACTAGACCTGCATGGTGAAGTCAAGCTCCATGGCCAGCTTTATTTGAGAGGCTGTGCTGTGTGGAGACAGACCACCACCATCTATTTGCTGTGCTCTTTTAGGGCCATGATATTGTCTGCAGAAGAGTTCACAGGTTCCTAAAACCATCATTTCATCTTCCAATTAAATATATGGCAGTTCAAATTTGGTGGGTGGGTTTGTGTTCCCTTATAATTAGGCTTTTTCTTCCCCCCTGGGAATCATCAGACTCCCTCCTTAGAAATGAAATGATGCCTCACTCCACTTTCTCCTCATATGATGTCTCTCTGTTGGTGGCCACTTCGAGCATTGCAATCCATATCTGTTCTATGCTTTTGACTGGTGAATTCTCTCTCTCTCTCTCTCTCTCTCTCTCTCTCTCTGTCCATAGGTAGATATGACTAAGTGTGCCTTTTTGCAGAACCAGAAAGGCTGCTTGAACTAAGAGTGTATCACCTGCAAGTAGAGTGAGTCCTCTGAAGCTTCTTAAAAGAAGCTGCACATTGACCAAAACAAACTAGGGCATCCATTGATGGCTGATGATGCACTCAAATACATCAGAACCATGACTGCTGACCCTGCCAAAGCAGTGACGATGATGGGAAGATATGAACAGTGGGGAGGGAGAAGGTGTCAACCACAATATGGCATCGTGCGATGGATGAGAGGGCATGTGAGGGGCCTGCATTGGAGGTGGGTGAGGGGACAGTCTTCATTTAGTGCTAGGAGTGGCCGTTAGATGGTGACTGATACATCCCCTACTGGCCATTGCTGACAGCATCCTTGTCTCTGAACTGACTGACTGACTGCTGACCCGTGTAGTTGACTTTGGCCAAGGATTACTGAGAGACACAACCTCTTTTACTTGTGTTTATCTTTTTCTCCTGAGATACACAGCTACTGAAGTAAGCATTATTCTTTTAACTTCTCATGCTGGTACTTGTTTCTTGTCCTTGGAACACAAGTAGGGTTTCAGCTTCTTCCCTTTGTTTGTTCTTTTGTGACAAAGGAAGGCTGTGAGATGATAGTAACAACCTCTTACAATCTAAACCTTTTTTTTAACTCACAGCAGTAAATGTCTCCTAAGATCTGTAGTTGTTTATTTAAACACTAGTTTACATGCATGCGTGTGGTTGAGAATCAAGTTTATCAAGACTATTTGGATTTTGTCTATTAGTGGTATAGTAAATGTAGCCAAGTCTAATGAGCAATCAAGACCGGATCTGTCTTCTAAGAAAGGAAGGCTGTGAGATGATAGTAACAACTTCTTACAATCTAAACCTTTTTTTAACTCTCAGCAGTAAATGTCTCCTAAGATCTGTAGTTGTTTATTTAAACACTAGTTTACATGCATGCGTGTGGTTGAGAATCAAGTTTATCAAGACTATTTGGATTTTGTCTATTAGTGGTATAGTAAATGTAGCCAAGTCTAATGAGCAATCAAGACCGGATCTGTCTTCTAAATTGGGCCAGGAGACATGGCCCAGATCATGACATTTTTGCATCAAACCAACCCAGCATTGATGAGGAAGACAACGAGGACAATAGCCGTGTCACCTGTCACAAGCGTAGGAAATCTCTCTTGCTTTGGCTGACTCATCTTTGATCCCAATTGGCTCATCCTCATCTGCTATGTAAGCGTCGTTGTCAAAATCGGATGGGACACGATCCGATCAAGTCTATAGTTATATGTTGGCTTGACATATTAACTCTGTTCACGTCATCTTCGAATCAAATACCAACCTTTGCACTGCAAATCTCTCTCTACAACATTGTGGTACAAAGACACGAGAACAAAGGATGAAGGCTGAGTTAATGCCCTGTTAGACAAGGTTAGCTCCCCCGTGAATCCAATGCACCATGGCAACCACTACTGATATGATCTCACTCCCAACCATTCTTCTTGCTGAGCCAAGAAAAATTCTGCACAAGAGCTTGGTGGCCTTACAAAGCTGATTCATTGGAAACAATTAAAGAAGATTTTGAATGATTTTGATTTAACTAGTGATTTTGATTTAATTGAGTGATTACTCAATTAAATGAGTACAACCATCTTCTCTCCTGTTAGAAGATACCAAAATACATAGCTTTAGGGGTGTCAAATTATCACAACCAATCACGCGAGCAATATTTGGAAGCCAAAATGGTCGTGTTACAATCCCCAACTATAACTTCTAATATGAATATCATGTAAAGCAATTCCAAAGACCAATAATTTCGACCTGGTCATTCCTTAACCAAAAAAAATAGAACATATAAACGTGCAAACAAACATCGAGCCCCAACTATTTTGTTCATTTTTAATTCAGCTGCAGCAATAAGCAATGATTGGATCGTTCAGATATATTGACTTTGAGACATGTTGCCGGCCAAGGAAAAATATCAATCAGCGAATATTATATATCACCGGCTTACACCCATGAAGCGCTTAGTGCACGCCACAACTAAATAAGAATCAAGATTTTTATGCCAGCGTTCCAAGATGAATCCCTTGGGCATATATAAATGAAAAGTTGGATCCAGTAAAGGCATGGCTGTGGAGCGTCGGCTCAGTTTTCGGATCATATATAAGAACAGGCTCTCTCGTTCATGGCTATCATATATCTGAAGCCCCCACAGGTTCGATATCGTAAACAAGAGGAGGCACCTACGGCCGGTTGCAGGTCGGCAATGGCGGACGCCCGTATCCTTATCGTCGCTCTTGTCTCTCTATTCGCGTTTGATCGACGTCTCGTTCATGCAAACTTCGCCAACGACACTGTGCCTTCTTGGGGAGCTCAGAACGTACGGATCTCCGCCGATGGAGAAAACCTCACCCTCACCCTCACTAACCAAACAGGTATACGCATATACAGAGTCTAAACCAGCCGATCTTTTCACTGTCGCATATAATTTTATTTCATGTTTAGGTTGTCGGATCGACACCGTCAATCGGTTCATGTTTGGCAGCATAGAAATGCATATTAAGCTGGTCGCAGGGAATTCTGCCGGTACTGTCACTTCGTATTACGTAAGTGGATGCAAGTGGTCAATCAATTCCTACCAAAGTCATTTAGGTTTTTATCCGCTACGATCAACATCTTCTTCATCCCATGCAGATGTCATCGGACGGATCAGCACACGACGAGATAGATTTCGAGTTCCTGGGGAACTCGACCGGACAGCCCTACATCATCCACACGAACATCTATACACAGGGCATGGGGAACAAGGAGCAGCAGTTCTACCCCTGGTTCGACCCTACTTCCAGCTTCCATAACTACACCATCCATTGGAACCCCAGCGAGATCGTGTAAGTGAATCAAGGTTTGAGTCTACAAACGAAGACGACCCCCTCACAGCCTTCATTCGCTGCAGGTGGTTCGTGGACGGGACCCCAATCCGGGTCTTCCGAAACTACGAAAGCCTCGGCATTCCCTACCCCAGCAAGCAGGCCATGAAGGCGTACTCCAGCATATGGAATGGGGAGGGGTGGGCGACCGAGGGCGGGCGGGTAAAGATCGACTGGGGCAGCGCCCCATTCGTGGCCGGCTACGCTCGTCTCGGCCTGCGGGCCTGCGTGTGGAACGACGCGCAGTGCGTTTCCACGTACCCCGGGAGCACCCTCACTCCAGATAAGCGGACGCAGATGGCAAGCATCAGGGGCAGCTACATGATCTATGATTACTGCAGGGATACCAGCAGATTCAATGGAAACATTGCCCCCGAGTGCTCTCAGCCACAAGATTAATGTACTACCGGCTTGTTTCTTGTGTATGTACGTATTGTTTTGGTGAATTATTGCTTTATTAAAAATTATTATTGTTGGAATAAATTTCTATTTCTATGTTATGGTCTCATAGAATTTCTAGGGATTTATGGTGACTTGGCGTACCTGAGAGATGGTAGTGTGTCGTGTATGGATGAAGAGCTTGATTCTGGATCTTCGCATACCGCAGCGAACATCATGGCAGTTTCATTTGTCCTTTAAGAAATTACCATATCATCAACCAAAAGCTATTATAAAATAATAATAATCATAATAATACTGCAACAAACATCATGGCAGTTTCATTGGTCTGTTAAGAAGTTATCATATAAGACATCACCAAAAGAACTATTATAAAATGATGATGATAATAATAATAATAATAATAATAAATCGTATATAAGAAAAGAAGAACTACCGTACGCACGAAATTTTGGGACGACAACAGAAACGAAACCTCATACATGAATCACAGATTAGAAATAGCAAGAAAGGGTTGATCACATCATTTTTGGAGCTCCAATCATGGAGTATGATATTGAGCCGCAGGCATGGCTCTGTTTGGTGCTAGTTGAGATGAGGACCGCTACCTCCCGCGTATATCAATAAAGAAGAACATACACGAACTAGAAACGGAATCTTATGCGCAAATTATAGATGATAAATGTCAATAGAGAGTTGATTCGAGCTCCAGGCATCGATCTTGAGATGAGGACCTCTACCTCCCGAAAGAGTTCCATAAGAAAAGAAAAAAATCAAAGGCGTGCATCAGGAAAGAAGAACTTGCCCTAAAATATCTTGAGACAAGAACCAGAAACGAGATCGCATAGCGGAATCATGGATAAGAAAGGTGTGCATCGAGAAAGAAGAACCTGCCCTAGAAATCTTGGGACAACAACCAGAAACGAGATGGTACACCGAAATCATGGATAGTAAGTAGCAAGAAAGGTTTGATTCACCTTTTCCGGACATCGACCTCGATGCATCCCTCGTCTGTCTGATCACAATATCGGGTGGTGAAGCGGAGCGATCGCGAGGAGGAGGAAGGGGAGATCGAAGTCGTTCCTTCGCTTTCCCGGGACGAGAAGGGCAAGAATGAACGAATCAGAGAAGCCTCGAGCCGAAGGCGGGGTTTTTATAGGCACCGAAGGGCTTGTGGGGGTTCACGGCTATTCGCCTTCGAAATATGGGCCGTTCTTGAACCGATCCGAAACGTTTCCGGTCCAATCCGATTCGGTTAAGCCGAATGAAGTCGATGTTCTCATACTCCGGCAGGAGCCGATGAGGATCCCGGATCTTGAACTCCACCACGTCCTTTTCGCCTCGCGAAAAGAGTCCAAAGGAGGCGCCTTTTCTCCTAGCCCGCCCGCCCGCCTCCGGAGAGAGGAGAGAGGAGAGGGAAGGAGCGGCGGTGGTCGAAAGAGGAGTTGCAGGAAGAAGCGCCATCCCATTCCATTCGTATGTACCGGGATGTAACGCAAGCTTAACATCATCTTAATGGATCAGGGTCTGTAAAGATCCGACCCGAATCCAAGATGGCCACAAAATTGCCTTCCATCTTGTTCTTTCGGATCCATATATCCTCTCTCTCTCTCTCTCTCTCTCTCTCTCTCTCTCTCTCTCTCTCTCTCTTCCCGTCTCTCTGGTTTTCTAATGGCTACAATTCTCCCCCTCGCGCCTTCCCAGTTCCTCCTCTTCCCACGCCGTTCCTCTCTTCGTCCTCCTCATCCTTCGCTCGCGAAGCCACCCCACGAATCTACTCTTCGCTGCTTCTCTTCTTCTTCTTCCTTCACGCAAGCCACGTTTCCTATCGTAACCGAGGACGAAGCAGCAGGGGAAGAAGAAAGCTCCGCTGCTGCTGTTCCTCCTCCTGAAGAAGGAATCCGCCCTCCTGATGGCGAATCACTGGTTGCAGGCACAGAAGACCCCCAGTTCAGGTATCCTGTAATCCTATATGCAATTCCTGTTAAGTTCTTCTCACCAGCTTAATTTACACAACAAACAAGACGAAGAAAATAAAATAAATGACTGATGAGAGAATTTACTCTTTAAAGGGGCTGCAAGACCTGCGGAAGGGAGGAAGTTGAGAAGGGCTGCAACGGCGAGGGGCGAATCCAGGGCGGGATAGCAACAGTGCCCGGCTTCGGCTGGTGGCCGATAAAAGCCTTCAGGCCTTGCCCGGGGTTCGTGGCGACCGGTGGAAGGTACAGGAGGCAAGGGCAGAGCATGGATGAGGTTGCATTTGGCAGAGGAAGCAGAGAAGTGTCCACCGAGAACATGAATAAGCCCAGCTCAAGGTACCTTTTCTGAATGCTCTCACATCCAACACTTGTTCTTACCCAGTCTTCCTGTAACTTTATGCAGCCAAAAAGGGAAAGCAGCAAAGAGCCTGAAGGGATGAGAAGTACTGTTGCTGTGCTCCATGACAGTGAAGAAACTAAGCAAGAACATGCCTCTTTCTAATGTCACAGATCGAATGATAGCCCTGTTGCATTGTATATTGAACAGTTTAAGAACCAGCAGCAACATTGTGACCTTCAACTAAATATGTTAATGTTTCTCCCAATTGTACAGAGTTCCTGCAAAATACAAGATACATATAGCTGGTCATGCAGATTTTCTGAACTAAGCACTGTTATGAATAATGTCATTTACACATCTGAACTTGGTATTGTCTGCAGAACACGTATCGCATCGATATCTAAACAGATTGAAGACATAAATATTATCATTTACATGCCTCAAGAAAAAGCAAATTGCAGGCTTTGGAAAACTAATTGAATCCAAAGCAACGGCTTTTTAACTGGTTGCAAAATGCATATGTCATGGTTGGTATAGACGACATTTTCCTGTTCCAGCACATACGGTACACTCATCCGCATCGCCAGCTATGTGGCTCAAACAGTGATTTATTCGATCGTTCACCACATCCTGCACATTCAATATTATCAGCCATGTTAGTGACTTAAACAGAGAGGTATGGTAGGATAAGAAAAGACGTCTCAAAGATTAAAGATGGGCGCTTTCAAAGTGAGAATCATAGGATTAAACATCCAAACCTCACCAACTGTACATGAGATCCTGGAGCCTACCTAATACCCACAATCAAGAGAAACAAAAATGCATGTTTACAAATAAAAAGAAAGTGCGGACACAAGCAGAAAAGAAAAAAAAATGGATGGAGACAGATGATCTAATGATTTGACCAGGATATTGAAGATGAAGGTTAATGTTGCTGAGTCATCAAAAGACGGTCATTTTGATAAATATCATAAATACTTCCAATGATTAGAACAATCATACTACAGAAACTAAAAGTACTAGACTTCACAAAATTCCATCGTAATCGAAAATTCAGCATTAATCATTTGCATTTAGTGATGATACCAATGATAATCACATTAAAATGTCTTACACCAACCATGTTACCACAATTTTTATGTGGGCCTAAACTTACTATTGTAGTATATCACATTCACAATGGTATCATACCAGTAGATATATTAACACCATTTTTGTTGGTACATCATGATGTCATAAAGGTGGTCTATTAAACAGGGGCTTCCCTAGTCTCAAAACCATGTTTGTGTTGTATATTTTAACTGTGTCAAAAGCCAAAAATAAAACTCAAGGCATGCTCAATGCCATGTTAAAGGTGGTCAAAAGCAGTCCAGACATGATGACAAAAGAATGTGTGAAGCATGTCCAAATGTTCCACTTCAGTTGCATATTGCAGTAACATGTCATCCCTTTTCCTACTGATGGCAGCTAATTGTTGGCATTGAGTGGTAAAAACACTTGATGCTGTGAATTTAACAGCATTTTACCTTTGTAGGTCCAAACTCTTTGCAACATTTTCTGTAATACAAATAAATTGTGGTGTACTCTAGAAAGATCCAGATGTCACATTTATTTATTTATTTATTTTTAATGTAAACATGCCTTACATAAGAATCCAGAAATTTCCTTATGGGCACATCTCAGTGTATAGACTGAGACTTTCCATGCCAACATGTAACTGAGGCTCGATATAAGAGAACTCAGTTATATACAACAGTAAAAGATCATGTTTCTTATGGCCAACTGGTCGTAAAACATCAATCATATTGGCTTGGGTCTGAGTGATAGCTTAAAACCTATCTATGTTGTTTATTTGGGCCTTCAGGGGTTTCAAATGGTTGAATAAATCCCTAGCTCAATATCAACCCATGCCACTCTGAGTTAATGTCATTTACTATCCAAGGGAGGTTGGATGAGGGGGAGATCGTCAAAGCAGCACTGCTTATTATCATTTGTTTTCTTGCTTTTCTTCTTCTTTTTGTTTATTTTTTGGTTTCCTGCTTGCACCCCTTCGTCAGTCCAGGGGTTTGCCATGACATCCAAGGAGCACATACCATGCCAAAAACTGGCCAAAACTGTGGGCATCTCATGGCATTTTAAAATGTTGTTCTATATTGCTTACATATTCTGATTCAAATTAAGAATATGACATTAAAAGAATTTAATGGAGGATCAACTTATGATTGGTTTTCGAGAAATAACTAACTCATCACATGTCATGAGAAAATACCCACCCATGATGTTGGTATAGATAATGTGATAACTTTGGTGGCCATAGTCAAGCACTCTTTTACTACTCACCTCTTCGATTGAGGTTCTAACTAAAGGTCATATTCTAGCTTGACCAAGAAATCATGCATTGTTAATGTCAATATTGCTTGTGCAACATTCTGCTACTAAAATACTGTTGTTCTTCCCTGCAACGCTGGCAACAGCAGAAGGTTTATCAAATTGCAAAATCACCATTGACTCTAAATATTTCTTGCATCATCAGCATCATGATGAGTTAATATATTAACAAATATCACATGTCACCTGTGTATTCATTTACTTAAGGATTCATGTGAATGCAATTGGCACTGACAATATACATCTAAATGCAAAGGAAAAGAGGGGATTATTCATACCACCAAAAGTCCATGTAGCCCAAGAGGTGCTGTTATGACATAGGATATGCCTGAGTGTTCTTTGGATGCGTCAGCTACTAAAGAAGGGATGTCCTAAATAACAATGGCAAGGGTTCATATATCTGTGCATGTATACTATTAAGAACAAGATGAGCATGCCAGGTGCAATGAACATACCTGCTGCCAATGTCTTCCTGGGAAAAGAAAAAATGGACTGACAATAACACGCTTTGCCCCTTCTTGCACACATAACTTAAATGCATCCTTGATTGATGGTTCAGCCAATTCCTAGTTATTCAGATTTCAGATAGGCTGTACTTCAGTCATTACTTATGTAAATATTGAGAATAGCAGCAAAGGTAATACACATCCTCTGACTCTATGAAAAGATACATTCATTAGAACCTATTTGATTCATATGTGGTGCATTATACACAACAATGAATAAAGTTCTAATCTTACCAAAATCATCCATATAAATATTTTGAATTAAAGAAATTTTAATAGTTGAAGAATTATAATGTTGAAGAAAGTGATGTTAGATAAACTTCTAGAATTTTTCCCTGCATCAGGAGTGAAGCAACTTCAGACATGTGAATCATTCCCAGCACTCAGAAAGTAAATTTACTTAAGCAACTGAAGGCATGCAACAACGTTCTATTGTTTGAAAAGCATGCATGAGAGGCAGATTCAGAAAAGCAACAAAAATATTTAAGAAGTCAATTCCCAGTAAGAAGCTATAAAATATCATTACAGGGACATCAATTACAGCAACTAAAGATGGCACGAAATCCCATGCAGGCATATTGCACTGGCCGGTAGAGATGGCATTAGCATGTTGCTGTGCTAAAACATGCAAAGTGACAAGTGACACCAATGTATTATCTGTTGGTATGTGAATGGTGCAGGCACAGCAGGATACTTTGTGCCATGATGCACGTTGTGCCAACCAGTGATTGGCATGTCCCCTTCGTGTTCTAGATCGATTGTACCAAGTATAATCCAGAAGCAAAATAAGGAGAATTACCATATGAGCAGGCTCCACTATGTGATAACCAGTTCTAGCTTTGAACATTGCAACGAACTCATCTGTACTATCAATCGAAATACTCAATTAGCTTTTTCATATGACCAAATAGGATACAAATGCCAAAGAGGATGACAGCAGGACAAAATATATGAACAATTTAAGCTCACTTAGCATGAGATTAGATTCTTGCCGTCGAGATCCATGGTCCACAATGATCACAGCATCATTGTCACCCACCGTGTGTTCCACTCTTCCCGTCGCTTCGTTTCTGAGACTCAAACCAAACTTTGCAGAAAGGGGACTACTTTTCGTCATAATTCTTCGCAACTTCACAAAATTGGGAAAAGGCAGTTTACCGGGAACCCATGCATACTCCCTACTGGCACTTGTTCTTAATTCGAAGACAAAACCCTATCAGAACAACAGAATCTTGGCAACAAGAGAAAGCTATGAGAGCAGTGGCAACCTAATTCCCCCCCCCCCCCCCCCCCCCCCCCCCTTTCTCTTCTCTTGTCGTATTTCTAATACAGAAATAATGCAGAATTTTCCGTACAATAAAAATCAGGAAAATTGATCTCTTACAGATGACATCTAATAGGAAAAACTGGGTGCACTAATATATACTACAAAAAAGAAACAGCACTACGAATCATTCAAATTACTGCGTTAGTACCATATCATCAAACCCTCACACATGGTACAAAAGATTTCGAGACATCGACGGGAATCAACGCGTCCTCTTACCTTATGATCGGAGCTCGCGAGGGGGTTGTGGCAGAATGCATCATCCGTCGCCAAATTGCTTCCCCACTAAAGGAAGAGCGATCGAAGGCGAAACGTAGAGGAGGAGATGGCGTCGTGATGAGGACAAGGCGATAAGAAAACCCCATCGGGCTCGGCGAGTTCGACCGATCGTTTAGGCCCATTTATTGGTTGAAGCCCAACAAACAAAACGAAGCCCATAGTCCACTTAAGCCCAAAAATCCGAGGAAAGTGTTTTTCTTTACATTTTTATGCTTTCAAAAATTTAAAAATAGGATATTAGTATTTGCCATCCTTTTTATTACTTATAATATTATTTTATATTTTTTAAATATTGTTATACTACCCTTCACAAATAGATATAAATACTCTTTTCTTCCTTTTTATTTTTTAATTCTTTTAATTCTCCTTTTTCTCCTCCTCATTTTCTTCTTTTTTTTTTCAATTGAAAAACCGATGTCAAGTAAGGTCAGACAACCATTAAGTCGATGATAATAGCATTAGTAGGGAGGGAGTGACATCGATAATAAATATAAAATAAGAGGGTGTGAGAAAAAAATAAAATTAATAATATTAGGATTATAAATAGTAATATAATATTTTTTTTTCAGAATTATCAATAGCAAGGAATTATCAAGAGTAAAAAAAAGAATTATGAATAATAAACTTCCAAACATATCATATTTGCCCCTCCAACATTAAACATTATATATATATATATATATATATATATATATATATATACATAAAATCCTAGTTGGATAGTTGTCTTAAACAAACAAATATATTCCTATGTATCTATGATAGGCTGCATATTATGCGCAATGCAAGGAAATGAATGATGTGCATGTGTAAATTTGTATTGAATTGACTTCATTGAAGTCTGACCCGTTGCTCGACTAAGTGGGTTAGCACTGCACACCCAAATTAGTGAGCTGAACCAAACAATATCACATATCAAAATAATTTATATTTATTTTGTTTATTCTTTTATAAAAATATGTTTTTCTTTTTTTTTTGTTTGACTGAAAAAAAAAGAAAAATTGAAATAGAAGAGAAAAAAGAAAAACTATATTGGAAAAATTACAGCCGCTACCACCTTCTCTCTTTAATTCAGCAGCGCCGGCTCGGCGCTGAAGTCATGCAGAGCGCGCTCTCCTCGTTTATTGATCTCTCTCTCTCTCTCTCTCTCGACATGGGCGTGTCGAGTGGGCACGCACCACCTTCCCATTCGATCTGTTAGTCTCACAAATATCGAACTTGGGAGAGAGGAGGAGGAGGAGGAGGGAGGTGGGTGTCGTAATGGCGTACAGGGCGGACGAGGAGTACGATTACCTGTTCAAGGTGGTGCTGATCGGGGACTCCGGGGTGGGCAAGTCCAACCTGCTCTCCCGCTTCGCCCGCAACGAGTTCAGCATCGAGTCCAAGTCCACCATCGGGGTCGAGTTCGCCACCCGCACCGTCCACGTCGACGACAAGGTCGTCAAGGCCCAGATCTGGGACACCGCCGGCCAAGAACGGTAAACCCCCTTCGCCAAACGGATCTTGCTGCGGATCGTGAGGCATTTTGCTGTCTGAGATCCCTGGTTCCGAAAATTTTCGCCTTCCTTAGCTTCTACTGCAATTTTTGCTAGAGAAGTGATTTTTCGACTTTGGTGTTTGCTTGGCGTGCATTCTTCCTGTCAATTAGCAGCAAGCACATTGCACATTTCTGTGTGCCGGGTGAAGCATGAGGCATTGTTCTGACTTCTGACCACATTGGATTTTTAGTTATGCGAGAGTCTTGATTAGGAAAAGTGGTTCCTCCGTCTCCCCCCTTTGTCATCTTGAATCGTTTGGGAACATTAGGAACAGTTTGACTCTTTCTTGTGTTCCTACAGTTGGATCAGAGCATTAATTTCAACTGAGACTCGGTAACAATCTCCTAAAGTTTACCAATTCTTTGGTTCTTCTTATGAACATTCAAGATCCCCATTTCCTTCCAATTCTTGAATATTGAGCTTGATGCTCAAAACTAGTTTAAAGCCAGTTTGAACTTTATCCCCTTCATTCATCAATTTTGAGTCTGGGGACTTCTCCTCAACAGGATCATTTTTATAGAGGTCCATGACAAAATTGGCAGATTTTACTGCTTTGAATTGCCATTTGAGCTACCAAAAGAACTCAAGGTAAAAAAGAACACTCTGTTTGTTTTATCAGCTATATTGATTTTTTAATATGCTTATAAACTTAACATGAGTAAAATAGAATCCAGATCTTTCTTGATTTCAGCAATTATCATGGTTGAACCTCGACGCGTTTAGCATTTTGTTTGAGAAGTAAGCTACATGACTACTCTTGTATGTTGAAACTTTGAATTGAAGCAGTATAGTTGATCTTTTATTGGAAATTGTGATCAGACTAAGATTTAAGAGCTCTATTGTTCTTCAGAATCAACCTGATCCTGTAAAGCCATAGAAGTCATTGTTTCCGGAGACTGCTGTCTGGCCAATTTTGCCTGATATCTATAATTTCATAGTTTGTTCTTCATAATCTCCAGAATAAAAATTTACTTTTTGCTCTCTTGTTTCATATATGGCTTGACCTTCTGTGTCTATAATCGATGTGTTCTATCCTCTTGCTCTTTTTGTATAGGTATCGTGCCATCACAAGTGCATATTATAGAGGAGCTGTCGGTGCACTCGTCGTCTATGATGTGACTCGCCATGCCACTTTTGAGAATGTGGAGAGGTGGTTGAAGGAGCTACGGAGTCATACAGACCCCAGCATTGTGGTAATGCTGGTGGGCAACAAGGCTGACTTGCGTCACCTGAGGGCTGTCTCCCCAGAGGACGCTGAGGACTTTGCTGAGAAGGAGAAAACCTTCTTCATGGAGACATCTGCCTTGGAGTCACTGAATGTGGAGAATGCATTTACAGAAGTGCTATCGCAGATATATCGAGTAACAAGCAAAAAAGCCCTTGATGTTGGTGACGATGCTGCAGTATTGCCGAAGGGACAGACCATCAATATGGGAGGAAAAGATGATGTATCAGCTGTTAAGAAAGGTGGCTGTTGCTCAACTTAGCTTTCTTCTTTGGCATTCTTGCATGGGGTGCCTTTTGCAAATTTCCAAGAACTTCTCTCTTGAAGACAAACTCCAAGAAAATTTAGCATCACCTGCACTTCCATAGCTAGTATCAGTATGGCTTTTTATACGAGTGGTCATCGTTCCAGAGTGCAGACCGCAAGATTTCTTTTCACTTTTATATATGGCTTGAACTCGAACTGGATTTTGTTAGCAAGTGTTTGTTGCAACCGATGTATCACACTATACAATCAGGAATGCTATTTTGTTATATCAGTGATTGCTCAGTTGTTCTTCCCTTAACCTCGTAAATGCTTCAATCTGGATTTAGGTAAGCTTTTCTAATCTATCAGTTGGAATTATTGGTATCATATTTTGCAGATGCAGAGTTTATGTTATAGTTCTACACTGCTGATACAACAGGTGCTCTGTGGATTATGTATGGTGAGAGTGAATTAGTCCTCTTATCATCTGACAATGCTGCCATTGCTATGATGAAATCATGAATCTATGTAGAGATTCAATGCCACTTTCACTATCTGCTGAAAGTAGTCTTTCTAATTAAATCTAAAGAATACTTGTCCAAAATGTTTTACATTCTTCTCCAACACCATTAGAGAGATCATTAGGTCCACCAAGCTTTAGATTTGTCAAGGGATATCATGCTTCAGATCATAATTTGATTCATGTGAGAAATGACCATCTTTAATGGATTTGTCAAGGGATATCCTCAATGGGCATAGAGAAAATACCCAATCTTTTTAGCTAAAAGATTGATGATATGCTTGATGTTGTAATTGCTCCCATTCAATCTGAGTTCATCTCCAACATCACCATTCCAAATCACTTTTACAGCACATGCTTTAACAAAGCTGTAAATGCAGCCAAAACAATAGAAAAACAGTATCTTTTTGATGGAACAAATCACTGCCCATTTGATGTTAGGCATCTGATTCCTTGGTGACACTCTCATGCCAACAACAGATGGCTTGTTTCGGAAGCTTCAAAAGCAGAATTACTTGCACAGTCTCTTCTACACTGCAAGTGCTCAAAGACATGGCACATCTTCTCCTTCCTGTCAATGTATTCCTCGGCAACAGTGCCTGTACAATGTGAGACAACAAACACAACTCCGAAGTCGAGTCTCCCGAGTCATGTGCCAAAATAGCCAAGCAACTTATCGGCAACAGCTTTCTGTTCCAGTGACGAATGCAGACTCTGACCATCTTCCATATGGCCGATGAAATCCGAAGCAGAATACATGGCTTCAGCAGAGTCTTTGTAGTGAAACCTCGGCCTGCCTTTGGCGTATCGCTTGCTTTCCATCGCCTTGTTCTCTGCATTAAGCCTCCCCATCTGCTGCTGCAGATCGACCATCGAATCGATTGTCACCTTCGCCTTGGCGCTCTTCTTCGGATCCACCAGCTTGAACTCGAGCCTGTACAAAGCGCACGCGTCGCAGTCGTTGATCTCGTACTCGTAGAGATGCCACTCGCAATGGTTCAGCGGCTGCGGATCCATGTAGTAGGACCTCTTGAGTCCTCCGAACTCCTTCATCACCTGCTTCCTCGATTCATGCCAACCACGCCCGCCGTAATCCGGCAACGATCGTTGCTTCCTGTTCCCGCTCTCGAATGCCCTTCGAGGTTTGTCGAAGAAGAGCCATTCTCTGAGCGATTCACCGTTGAGGACCAAGAGATCAAAGAGCTCTGCAAGCAAACACACGAGCAAGCATCATAGTCATTCGTGCATGCTCTGCAAACGCAGTTGTTGTCGATGCATACCAGGCGCGTTCCATGGAGATCTATTGGTCGCTGCTCCTTCACACTCTGGAATGCCGACGTTCTTCCCTTGTGATTTGGCGATGAGGGCAGCGAAGAGGGGGCCATCCTTCAAGTCGATGCCACCAGGGCGGAGCACCGGAGACATACCAGGAGGACCTTCGTTGAGTGCCAGAGTGGCATGGAAGCTGCTACAGTAGTCTTGGAACCATTCTGATCCCCGAGCAGGCCTGGGGCAGTCCCAGAGCGCACACTTGGGTCTCAGGAAAGCCGAAGGTGGAGGGCATGTCGCCGCGACGAACTCGCAGAAAGGTGGTGCCAGATCGCCTGCATCGAAACCGGCGGCAGTAAAGCCGAAGAACACATTTTGGGGTAGTTGTTGATGCGGATTGTAGTGTTGGATTTGAAGATCGTTGGCTCCTTCCAAGCATTGCAAGGCAGCATGTTGTGCTCCTGTAGAACTGCATTTGTATTGCTGGGCGGCTACAAATCCGTAGCCTGGCATCTCTTGGGCCATCAAGTATTCCTGAAAAGCGATTTGGAATCCATAAATCGATCTCAGAGCAAACACGATTTCCTAAGGACAGATGAAACAAGCGCTTAAGGATGCTCACCTCTCGGAGAAAAGCAGCGGTGGCGCCACTTTGAAGTCCCACAGGGTACGGGCCGAGCACCTCGAGCGGCTCATCCTTGGGTGGCAGCACGGTCAACTTGCTCGTGGCGTCGTCGTCTTCCTCCTCCTCGTTCAGCTGCAGCATGCGGCGGATGTAAGAGGATAGATCGGAAGGCCCGCGGCTATGCCCCTTCTTGCAGCCAAAGGGAGAGGAGATTCAGAGTCAGCACTATCCGTGACAAAAAGAAGAAGTACGAACGAGGTGAATAATGATAGAGGGAGGGAGAGGGAGGACGCAGACGAGAAAGGAGGAGCAGGCGGAGGCGGCGGGGGAGGGCTCGCTGAGCTCGGTCTTCCACTCGCGGAGCAGCTGGTGGAGCTGCTCCTCGAGGACAGCGGCGTCGGCGGCCCGGCCCTCCCTGCGGGCGGACTGCAGCCCGGCAAACATCGCCTGGAGGTCGTCCACCTGGTTCTTGGCTTTCTCCCTCATCGCCCGCCGGTGATGGTTGTGGTGCAGCGCCGCGCCTCCACCTCCGCCGCTCCTTTTCCGCATCTCTTCCGATCGGTGGAAGAATCGAATTCTTCCGGCCGAGGCGTAGAAAGAGGTCTTTGGGCGCAAAGAAAGAAATCTATTCTTTCTTCGTCTTCTTCTTCCTCCACAAGGTACAAGGCGGCCATTGATGGAGCGAGAGTTAATGGGGAAGAGAGGAAGGAAGGAATCTGGAAAAAGCGACGGGTAACTCAGCAAAGGTGAGAGGCGAATATATTCCTCGAAAGCTCAGCTCAGCTCAGCTCAGCTCAACCGGTGCACTGCTCTGCTCCTCCACACCTCCATCAAAGCTTATGCATGGCCTCGCACGCGCCTCGGCGTCGCACCCCAACACACCTCACACGGACACTTGCTGCTCATAACACACGCTCGAACAGGATAATTAAAAGGATTCTTGCGATCCTCTATCATACTATACAGACAGGTGTACGGCCATCGGTATTGTACATCATGATTGCACACATCTTAAAGAGATTAGTGTTCAACACGTATAAATCAGATCTGGCAAAGTCTCAGCCTCAGCCTCTATTCGTGACTTCATGCCACCGATCGGTCAATCCGTCACGTTTCCATGTTGGGAAAGATCGGGTGGCGCGGTTGGTGGATCCGCGTTGAATTTTGTTGACCTGTACATACCAGATGTGGCAGGAACTTCCCCATGTGCTGTCCACTTTCGATTCCACGTGTGTCACGCCCAAGTTCTTATATTAACTATATTTTATTTCTGAGTAATTTTCTTTTTTTGGGATAATTCACTATCATGTGATTTAATTGTCGGAA
The DNA here is from genome assembly GCA_001649415.1 of Musa itinerans. Lineage (NCBI taxonomy): Eukaryota > Viridiplantae > Streptophyta > Magnoliopsida > Zingiberales > Musaceae > Musa > Musa itinerans. The sequence continues at coordinate 254,611 of LVTN01000353.1, forward strand.
AATGGATAAGAAGGGAAAAAAGATCTGATGGAGAGCGTGGAATTGCACGTGCCAAAAATTATTATTGCTCTCCTTGTCGTTGGCGTTTCATGGCGTCGGATTGTCGTGCTTTGCCTCGTTGTCATGGTGGCGTCACCGTGCGCGTCAACTTCGCTGGAGGAGCATCACCTCGTGTCGCGAATTGAGTCACCGGCCTAACTGATGTCGGCCACGGTGACCCCAACTCGTCCCATGCGGTGCAAGTCTAACCAAAGTTTTGGAGAAGCGTGGATTTGATGCTTCGTTTCAATCACGTTTCAGGGTACCGTGACACACATAGAGCAAACGGAAGGGTAACTGGCATCGAAAACCCTGGACCGTGTCCGGGCTGGACAGCTAAGCTAGACACGGGCGAGAGCGACGACGCTGCAGGAGAACCAGAACCGGACTGGTTACCGTATGGTATGCGGACGCAGCCTCAGCCTGCGCAGCGGATCCCGAAGACCCGCAACTCGCGTCACCAGATGGTGGCTGCTCCGTCCACGTCAGTGACAGGCGGGCGGACCGCAGCAGAACCCGACGCGTCGATGGCGGAGTGGTGAGCTTCGCGTCCACGCGCGACGTCACCATCCCCCGCATTATACATCCCCACACGCCCCCCCTCGCTCCTACGCTCCTCCCACTGCACCTGCCCACCCCCTCCCGCTCCCGCTCCCGCTCACCGAACTGGGCGGGTCGTTGTGATGCAGCAGGCCATCCCCTACGGCAACGGGAGGGCGTGGCCGTCGGAGGTGGACCTAACGTCGTCGGACGCGCCGGAGTTTGGAGAGAGCAGCAAGGGCGTCGGCGAGATCAAGAGGGCGGTGGAGGAGAACCCGGTGGTGGTGGTGGGCCGGCGAGGCTGCTGCATGGTGCACGTGGTCCGGAAGCTGCTGCTGGGGCAGGGCGTGAACCCCGTGGTGTGCGAGGTGGGCGAGGACGCCGACGAGGCGGCCCTCATGGCGGGCCTGCAAGAGGCGGGCGCCGGGGACAGCGGCCTCCCTCAGGCGAAGGCCTCGGGGGCGGGGTTGCCAGCGGTTTTCGTGGGGGGGAGGCTGGTCGGGGGGCTGGACCGGCTGATGGCGGTCCACATCGCCGGCGAGCTGGTGCCCATCCTGAAGCAAGCCGGAGCCTTGTGGCTATGAACGGATGTGGCTGACGTTTCCTTTTTCTTCTCGCTTGTAATCAATTCCGTGATGTCCATGATGTAATCTGTGACATCGAGAGGAAGAGAGCTGGGTGTGCTTCCGCCACATGTAACCTTGTGACTCTGTGGACGACGCTCGTGCAATTAATTACTTGTCTGACATCACTTTCGTTCAGATCTTTCTCTCCAATATACGTATTCTTTTCCAAGCTTTATCTTATCAAAGGGGGAAAAAAATAATGGTGCTAGCGGACCCCATTGAGCAGCTAATGGAGAAGCAACACGTGGACTCATATTTTGCTTTTACTTTTGGGCAACGGCGCGAACCCGATTACTCCGAAAGAACGAAGCATAACTCGTCTTCAAGTCAACTCGTGGTGGTCATCAACCAACGGTGAAAAACACGCGGCAACCATCAGGATTGACGTAAGAGTTGAGTCAACGTCTAGGAATATGTTATGTGAGAGATAAGATTAAGAATAGAATGAAGCATGATTCACGCTTACAGTTAAAAGTGCCATGAGAATCAAATACCTTCGATGGCTGCGACGAGCCCCTACTCGAGTCATGACTTGAGTCATGGAGAACTCTGCTTATGGGGACTAAAGGCGTGGCTCAAGTCATCGTCTTGGAGGGATCAGATATGATCATCCTGTGAAATTTCCACCACCTAATGGTATTACATATCAAAAATGCCATGAGGCAATGTTGTGGAATTTGACAGGGCAGAAGTTTAATGTAGTTATTACAGTTGTAGAGAGCGCAGTTGACCAACCACTAAGTGACGGGAGATGCTCCACCATGTCCAGTCTCCGCGCTCCGTGTCAAACAGCTCCCAGTTCAAGCATCAGATCATCACGAGGCCCCAGCTTCAGGTGATCAACAGCCCTGCCTGCATGACTCATAACATGATTCATCTCGCCGAAAGAATTCAGAGAAGAAGCAACAGGGCTCACCTGTAGAGCTTGGCTTCCGAGACCCGAACAGCGATTCGGATTCCTCATAATGCATCTCGGTCACCGAACCTGCACTTGTATTTGCTGCTGGGATCGTCTCGGTCAGACTGAATCCAAAAAGCCTACAGCTTTTGATACCATGAGGAAGAGCATTCTCATCATTCTTTGGATCTGCTGAACTATAATGTCCCTTAGCAAACTCATCTACCATGGTACAGGGAACACAAGGCATTTGTTTCTCTGTGCCAAACGAGCTCTTGTCATGCTCATCTGTGGTGGAAACTGCACCAGGGTGTGGAAACTGTGCACTTGCTTGCTGAAACATTGGAACGGAAGATGGAGTCGATTTCCCAAGGAAGCTGGAATCCTGAAATGATCTTGCCCAACTGCTTCCTATGCCGAGCAAGCGACTTAAGAGCCTAGCACCGCTTTCTGGCACAGCATTCGTCGGAGTGCTTTGAAATGTGGGCACCGTTGGATATAATTCTTGACCTTGCAAGACCTTGCCGAGTGGTACAGATTCTCCAAAACCCTTGTAGGAGAAGTTAGAATGACCGACTGGAATTCCAACATTGTTTCTAATATTGGTGTTTGATATGTCAACGCCCTCGTAAAGGGTTCTCGAACCCATAACTTCTTGACCTTGCAAGACCTCGAGGAACCTTGCAGATTCCCCCAAGTCAGGATATGCAACTCCATCTGCGGTGAAGGCAACGGAGATTACTATATGACTAAAATAAGAGTTCCTCGACAGAGAAATGAAATCCCAGTATACAACTAAGAACTTACTTGGAATTGGATGATCCAGATGGTCCGAAGGATGAAATTTTTTGGTTCTCTTTGGACCAGTTGTTGGTGGAACATATGAAAGTGAAATCGAACCTGTTGGCTCGATATCCCAAGGAGATACCCTGTTATCACCAGTTATATCCACCTCATCATCCCATCTCACCTGCCAGTATAAGCACAATAATTAAGAACAGAAATTGCTTACTGGCATAATTAATGATTCTATTCGTACTTTGAAAACCAATAGCTTTACTGGATTCACTGTATGGTGAATCAGTTCTGGCTGAGCACAGACATTTAGCATTTTCGAACAGATAACTTTGTAAGTTTTAAATGTTCGGTAGATGTAAATAGGAAACTAAACCAGAGGTAAGAGATAAATTAATTAAAATTTGTGTGTGTTATTTGTATCACACCACCAGATAATGGAATAATGCACTATCTTATGGATAACTATAAGCTTTACAAGATTTCAGTCGTAAAACTTTCATTAATTTGAACAAGGAATGTAAGATGCCAAAAAAGGTGAACGAAAATGAACTGTCCATAATCATTTTGCCAAAATGACACCAGCTAATTGCTGCATTGGCAACTGCTCACGTGATCCAAGGAGCAGTTGTCAGAATTTTGTTCCTACCCACCATCGAAGTTTATGGTATGACTGGAGATGTCCACTGCTGAAACAATGTGCAAGTTTTCTGCATTTGCTTTTCAGGAAAATGTATAGTCATACCCCTTTATAGTAGCTCAATATCTCGCTCCCCCTCCAAAGTTACATTTAATTTGTCAGAAATACACTCTGACTTCAATCTCAGTTCTAGCAATTAGCCATTAAGAACCGAAACTAAATAAGGATCTAAGGGAGTAACACCTAAGATTGTGCAGTAAAATATACGAAGCAACATAAATATTATGACATACCAAAAGACATTTCCAGTTTGAACCGGGCCACCTAAGAGGGTCCAGCTCACCAGTCCCGGTTATCAATCCTGTGCACCTGTTAATACATATCCACAACTTTTATCAAGGGACCAATCAAGAGCTAATGTTCTACCAAAATAAGTTGATTCTGACCTTCTGTCTGCAGCATATTCACAGTCAATTATCATTTTAAACCTTGTTCCAATAGAAAGTGAATGATTAAAGCTCTTTGTGAACTTCCAATAGGGAATGATGAACTCTGATTTGCTTTCCCTGCAAGGTTCCCAACTTAGTGCAACTTTAACTGGAGATGGCATGAGAGTCGCATTGCCTTAATAATTCGTGATGCTAACTGACTCTAGTCAAAGTTAGTATTGCATCTACTGAGAATCAAAATTGAGTGACATATAACCAAGAATCCACAGTTTACTAGCATTACAAGCACAGTTAACTGAAAAAATTCACATAGTTTCATGCTGAGTGAAGCTATGGCAAGTAGAATCTTCCTCAAAAAATAACTGTGATTCCATCATGAGGTCTTCAATCCCCATGGTGTTCACTAACCTAACATCTTATCAACTACATGCCAACCATATGCTGCTTTCAATAATCAACTATATAAGTTGATAGTTAGCAGTGCCTACATATTGAGCTAAATAAATTCAGTGAGGCTTTTGGGAAAAAGCTGACAAAAAATGTTACGTAAACAAGCAAGACTTTTTGCCACTACAGATCTCATTGAATTAAAATTGTCAACTGTCTATTTCTAGATTGAGAGTAGTCAAATGACATTAACTTGTAGGAGTTATTTTCAAAACCTCGTACCCTGCATATCTAAGCATTGGTGGTTTAAATACAACTTCTGCAATCTCAAGAAACATATACTCCCAAGGCACCAAGATAGATTCAATGTTAACACTATACAAACATACCTCGGGTTGTAATTAATGCAGAAAACCATTCTTGCAGACACAGCATTGGCTAGATCAGTGAGTATGCCAAGATTTTTTTTATTAAAAGGAGAATGAATGACTCTCGTCAGTTGATCAGACCTCCGTATACCCAACCTAAGCTCCCCATCATTGCCCCTAAATTGAAGAAAACACTATGAACAGGAGAAAATGTTTCAAGTAGGTTAATCAGCTGCACACCTCAGATATGCATACCGGAGAAAGAGCACAGAATCCCCGGAGACCAGCTTTTTCTTGTTAATAAATGCACTCCATCCTGTTGTTAGCAAATGCCTACGAGGTTGTCCTAGACAAAATGCAGAAATTAATTTCTCAGGTATATCTAACTATATATAGAATCTCACACTCATCAATTGAGATGAAACCGGACATATGAGACAAGAAAGAAATTATTGCAAAAGCAACCAACGGAATTGAATAAGGATGTAAAGATCACATTTCATTCTAAGGATAATCGAATAATCAAAGGGAGATCTTTGAAAGATTCCAAGAGTTCAATTATTAGACAATAGGAGGATAATAAGCATGATTTTTTAGAAAATAGAAGAATCCTTCTATTTTCTAAAAAATCATTTCTGACCACCTAAGATGGAATCGCAATGGTTAAAACTTAACATCATAATATATCAAATGATCACATATATATTGCAGGTCAAACATAAACCACATGTAACAAAAGAGACTACACTTAAGGTTGCACTTTAAAGTCTAAAAATGAAAAAATATAGCCACTGAAAAAATACAATTAACTACCAAATAATTGATTAGCTTGCACAACCCTTGCCAATGCAGGATCCAAGAAGGGTCCAAATATGCAACCTTACTCTTAGAAAAAAAGCATAGAGATTATTTTAATAACTTGAATCTTGATCAGTCGGTTCAAAGAACCAATATCACTGCTCATATGTGTGCTAATTAGATCGAAAATGTTCACTGTTAAAACTTAAATTAATTAAGAAGGGACAGTTTGGATTTCAAATCATTCGATTGAAGCTCTTAAAAGAGAGATATCTTGTAATTTGGATATCTCCATTTTTTAGTTTTGAGAATTTAAAAAGTGGTACATATTGGCATTAGCTCAATTTTCTAGCAATAGATAGTAACTTCAATGTATTTCATCAACATACCCCTGTAGATATGTCGGAATCTCCATTCAGTGCCATGCAAGTCCTTAGCAGCAAGCTCTTGTGATGGCCTTGGCTGCTTATAATCCTAGGCCAAAAAGATGGTAGTCACACCCATATGAAACAGACAGCTAGAAGATGGTTGTTAGTACCAATTTCCACAGTAGGTTCTTATCTTTCACATACCGATTTGATGGCAAGAATCTCGCGCACTTACCAGGGGAGGGAAACAGTCCTCAGCAGCTCGGCGAGGGATAGAGAAGCCTCCATGGCTGCTTGTGTCGGAAGCAGTCAGGGTCTTACAAAACATGTGCGTGGTAAAGGCCTTGCTAAAATCATCACTCTCCTCCACTTGCCTTTTTTCTCCAGCCTCGTCATCTTGCAGCTGTTGCTCCAATTCCCGAGTCAGAAAGTCCCATACTTATAAAGAGAATATATCATGAAAATATACAAAAAAGCTTGTACACTTTGGGGTCGGACACCTGATGCATACAGACATAAAAGATCCTACTACCAATATACATCAACATGACAGAAAATGTGATCATTTCTTGGAAAGAAAACAGATGCTAATGTTCATTATACCAAAAGTTTAATCTTTTTTCTTCGGAAGGGATTACGAGATTAGAATTAGACCATGAGACACAGAGCTCAATAGACAGGAAGACATGAACTTCCATAAGATGGAAGGAGATTCATTTCCGCATCATAAGAACCCTAACCTTGTTCTCGGCAACCAGATAGAGTTGAGCATAAACCTCATCCGTCTCCTCCTCCGCCTGCAAAAGCTACTGAATAAAAAAGTTGTTCTTTTTTCGGTTCTGGAGAAAGAGAGCCAAGAAATAGGACGGTCAAGGAACGGACTCGAAGTTTGACATCCAACACCCTACAGAGAACATGGGGAGGCACATCGCTGGGCGCGACAAGGCCACCGCCGCAGCCGGCCGCTCCAAGCTGCTCGAGGTGCCCCTGCGGGAAGTAGACCACCAAGCTTCCCTTCCTAGGCAGCCATATCTGCGGCCCGGCACAGGCGTGCCACAGCTCCATACACACCGACCCCCCTCCACCACAACAAGCGGCCACAGCCACCTTCCTCTCTTCTTCTTCCTCCTCCTCCTCCTCCTCTTCCTCGATGATGTTCAGATCGATCCCCATGATCATTTCCGACCAAACGCACCAGGAGGCGAGAGACGCAAGGAAGGGAAGGGAAGCCGAAGGCGGGAGCGGCTGGGCATAAAAATGAAAGGAAGAAAGGATTAAAGCAAGAGGCAGCTGCTGCGACTGTGGAGGCAGCAAAGCAGCGTTCAGGGAGCCATTGCCCCTCGTGTCGTCGTCTTCTTCTTGGTCCGTGGCGTTGTTTTATGCCTCTTCCTCTGTCTCCCTGTTCCTATAAAAACATCAGCTTTGCCAGAAAGCAGACGGAGCCTTTACCCATCGTGTCGTCGTCTACTTCTTGGTCTGTGGCGTTCTTTTGTGTCTCTCTTCCTCTATCACTCTCTTCCTATAAAAACATCAGCTTTGCCAAAAGCAGAAGTCAAAAGCGGCCTGCTACAGACGCAGAGCTGCCCCGGAACCTCTGCTCCATTGCCCCCCTTCAATCCTGCTGCAAGCTGCTGCCTATCTCCCCTTGTCTACGTAGTTTGTGTTTTGTTCTGTTGCCGTTGTCCCTGCTGCCACCAGTGGCATGGTGGAAAAAGCGGATTGGGCTGTGGTTTCGACCTGTAAAAGTTGCATGTTTAACAGAGCGAACAGGAGAAAAGAAGTGTCCGCGTGTCATCTGTTCGACGGAATGTTACAGTATGATTTTTAGCCGCAAAAGCTGCAGATTAGCAGCGAGAAGAAGAAAACGAGGGAAGCGAAGAGGCACGCGTCTAATGTGTTTGATGGAACTTTGCTTTATGATTTTGAGCTAAAAAAGCAGAAGATTAGTAGCGAGAGGAGAACAGAAGAGACGAAAAGAGCGTACGCGTGTAACGTGTTTGACGGAATGTTACCTGATCCCATAACACCCTTGTTGCTGGGTCGCTGTTGCTGCTGGTGGTGGGTTTACAATCGATCTGTGGTTCTCCTCATGGATTGAACAGGGAATCAGCGGCTGTCTGATGCTGGAACGCACTGGGGCAGGCTCAGACGACAAGACGGGTGAGCCGTTGCCGGCGGCGTCCAACTCCTAAACGCTCGTCTTCGTGTTCCTTCGTAGTGTAGGAGGGACACTATGACATCTTTAGGGAATTGGTCTCTAATATATATATATATATATA
>LVTN01000353.1:262832-283337 GCA_001649415.1 Musa itinerans
TATATATATATATATATATATATATATATATATATTCTCTATTAATCCATCTAAATTTTAAATTAATATATTTTACTCCCATAAAATAATTTTTTTGAACAAATTTTTATAAAATAAAATTTAGAGATTGAAATAATTAGTTACCTAATGACATCACATTTAATTCCTTCCTTCCAAAAAATGATTTTTAAATTATGCACGTTGATTTAGAATAAATAATTCCTCAGGAATGAGAGTTGACTTTTTAGTCAAATTTAATTATGTAATATAAATATTGATTCGAAATCAATTGATATTCTCTTTTATGTAATGACATGATGGTGAGTCAAAAAAAAAAATTGAGTCAAGATCTTATAAGATCTTATAAGGTTGTGTCGACTCATTAAGGTTTCTCTAATGTTTAAGTTAATTTTTTATTTTGAAGACTCGATCAAAAATGAGATTGTGGTTAAATATTGATAATAATTATAATCGTGTAATGCTAAACCCAAAAAATATTGATTAAGTCAACTTTCTTAGATGGAATGTACAGTGACATGTCAACCATGTAGAACTTAGATGTTTATAGTCATCTATGTGTTATCAAGCATTAAAATCTTAACCTGGATGTGTATTTTAGGTGTGGTTGATACAATTTGCTTGCTTATTTCTTAAATAAATTACATGATGACTCAAGATGAGTATTTTTAAATGTGGTTAATAAAATTTGCTTATTTCTTAAATAAAGAACATGACAACTCAAGTTGAGTTATATCACCATATGGTAGGTAACATGCTTCAACTCAACCCAACTCCCTCTTCCAAAGCAAAAGGCAGTCCCAAATAGGATGGATGGTTGATGTTGCAATGTCTTACATAACACAACTAGTAAAGTCTTGATGTTGATATGGAAATATTAATTTCTCAGTAATGCAATCGATGTTCTACAATAACATACATAAGCAGATTACTTTTGATGTGCATCATAATGAAATAAATTAAAGTCATAATCATTTTTATGGTGATTCCAAATGTCAAATCTGAAGCCAACATTTAATTCTTATCCATAAAAAGAAATCAAATCTTCTTCCTAAATTACCCCTCTCTTTCCCAATTAAACTGAAACACCCTCCCCTTTCTCTTTCTCTCTCTCTCTCTCTCCCTCTGCCGACCTCCGTTTTCGTCTCTCCCATTACCTCCAAAACCCCATTCGAAAAGCCTTCCTTTTGCTCTTCGATCCAATCCATGCGCTCCTCCTCCTCCTTCCACTGCATTAATTACCTTCTTCGCCGCCTTCCCCTCTCGCGCCACTCGTCGTCGTGCTTATCTTTGTTGTTATCGTCCCCGTACCCCAGCTAATTATGACGCGCACCTCCTCGTTCGCCCCCTTCTTCACCTTTTCTTGGCTTCCGCAGCCCAAACCCCTGCCTGCTTCCTTCCAACCTTTCCTCGTGTTGTGCGTGCATGAATCTCGCCGAAGGAAGGCCGCTGCCGCTGCTCTCCGTCTGTCCTTGCCCCTTTTTCACCCAGAAAGGCCTCACATTTTTGCTCCGTTGATCGCCGCGCAACGGTAAGAGATGGAGCATGGAGAGGGGAGCAACGTTAAGAGGCCTCCTGCTGCCGGATTGACGGTGAAGAGGCTAATGAAGAGTCCATCTCAGGTCCAGATCCTCGAGGAAGCTTATGCAGGTTCGTTTCGTCTTTCAAAAAATTGATCTTTTGGTGTGTGTTTCTTGAACACTTTGATCATCTCTTGGCTGGATTCGTGCAGTGGAGTCGAATCCATCCGCATTGATGAAGGAGGATTTGGCTAGAAGGACCGGGCTGGAGTACACGCAAGTCCAGTACTGGTTTGGGAACCGGAGGTTCTTGGACAAGCATGGACCCCGGACGAACACGCCCAGGAGAGATCGCCATGGTCCCTTATGGGAATTCAATCCAGACAGGACCTCAAGCATGTCACCTGTTACAGTTGCAAGAGCAGGGCCAGCTCCGAATGGCTCGGTATATTCAGCGGAGACCTTGCCGATGATGAGGCCTGCAGGACAGTACACAATGAATCCTGGATTGGTTCCGATCCTGCCATGTGTGCCACTGACGACACAGTCACAGTTGTTGCCAGTGTCCCAAGAGTTACAATGGATGATCACACATGTTGAGAATAAGCTTGGGCATCCTTTAAGAGCTGATGGGCCGATCCTCGGTACTGAGTTTGATGCTTTGCCTCCTGGAGCTTTTAGGTTCCCTTTAGGTATTATAATTCTTACCATTCTATTGAGAAAAATGAATTTCCTCTTTATTAGACGCGTTTAGAAACAACTTACACAATCTATCATGTGGTGATAATCCATGGTTATAAAAAGAACTCTTCTGAATTGTCTGATTTTTCATGGTAATAATTTTCTGTTGATATAATGAGAGATTATAGATGTTGAAAAATGATAACATAGCACCATTAACCATGATGCTGGTATTATAATGCAATAAGAGTTTGTATGAAGCCGCATTTTGCTTAGGTTCTGTTATCGCATTTTGTGTGGTGCATAATGCAATTTTTTTAATCTTTCGCACAATGAGATATTTTAAAAAATATATGATACTAGAGACAATTTATTTGTAAAATCTTGATGTTTGGTTTGACATCTAAATGTTCCTACTGGATTTTGTTATGTACTTTCATGAAGCTATGTATTTCAGATAAGACAGCTTGATATTCTGATTGGAACTGGTTTATTGGTTACTTTAATAAACATATTTAAATGGTGGCCCAAAAGCATAATCTAGAATACAGTAACTGTAATGACACTGTTACTAACTTGGGAGACTGTCTTATGCTATTATGTCAAACAAATTGATCAATTGTTACCATAGTATGGTTTAAGGAGCATGAGCATGTGTTGTATCTAACTTGAAACTGTTCATAAGTTGATGAAAATAAATATGAAACATTACATAAGATGTTAATTGTGGGCTTGATAGAGGAAATTGGGACATGTCATCCAACATTATGACACATAAGTTTCACATAGTATGCTAGTTAATGTCTACAAAAGTTATTATTACCAAATTTCAACATGCAAATAAGTTGCACATTGGCATGCACATTGTTTATGCATACTACTTCTTTCAAGGTGTTGGCAACAAATTTTCATGGGTCAATCCAAAGTAAATCAAACTTATGATTAATTTATCGATCTAATGAATATGTATTGATCGATGTGTACCAATGACAATGCATGCAGTTCATTACCCTTCATCTATACTATTTATAAATTTTTTTTGTGATATCCGGTGATACAAGTCAGTATACTATTCGATATTTCAGTGATGTACCAGTTTGGCCCATGGCCGATATCAGCATTGGAACATTATTCAAAACCTTGATCTAGTCAATAACAAAAGTGTGATCACGCAAATCCAATTATTAGTGGGACTTTATTTTCCATATTCATTGTCATTTCCTTGCAGTTCCACGTGGTGCTCTCATAACTAGTTGAGATCCTCCCGACTAATGTAACAGAAGGACCAATTGAGTGTACTAATGAAAAATAATAGCTAAAGTGGGTAAGGCGACGTACATTAACCATCGCTAGTCCATGTGTTGCCTTAGTGTTCTCAAACTACAAGAGATATGATATGATAAACTGTGCCAGTTATAGATAATAAATTATTAGTTACAGTTATAGATAGTGCCAGTTGATATGATCAGATGTGGATTTGCATTTACTAGGCTTGCTTAGTTGGAAACAGATACAAATTTGATATTAACTACATATGTGTCATATAGGATGTTTGATGGATGATATACACTAAAGTAGTTGCATAATATATTTTGAAAGTTAAAAGCTTATAAGAAGCATTAAGATTAAGGAAAACATATTAAAATGATATGATGCCATGCAGAAGAATTTCATGATTCTATATTTATTTGGAGATAGTCCTAAAAAAAATTAACATAATATATCATATCTCTATTCAACTTTAATGAAAATTATGTTGCTAATAGACAGTAATAGTAGAAAATCAAGTGCAGTCCATTGTGGTAAGCACTTATGAGTTATTGTTATACCTTGACAAAGAGCACTAAAATATGAAGTCAAATATAAGAAAAATATCTATTCCGTGGTGATTGGAGAAATCTATGAGAACTGTTCTTGTAAGTTCGAAAAAATCAAAATCATATAAATAAGTTAATAATTAAATTTTAACATGACTTGACCTAAAGTTCTGCACCCCTATTTCATTTTCCAACCAGCGAACAAAATGCTTGGAATCTCCAGTTCATTTGAACAAAATGCTAATTAAAATTTAAAAGCTTTTCAGAAGTGGTCAGACTTGAGATGTTATAGGTTGTGGTATGGGTGTCACTGTTAGATATAGGCTATGGCACTCAGATTGACTCATGGCATGTGGGAGTAGCGTTAATTGGTTCATTACGGTGTGTTGCGGTACATTCTAGCTACTTAATTCACTTATAATATTATGTGAGACAATTTGCTCTTTACTAAGTTAATTTGTTATGCATAAAACTGATCCAAAAATAATTGAGGCAAATGACTTGAAATTTATGGATTCATATTTTCTTTCTTATGTTTAGTGAGTACTTTGTTGTGAACCTTTCATGAATGGATCTTAGAGCCAAAAAATGTCTTTTTTTATTTGTCTAGTTACTCCATTCCTATAAAACTGAAAGACAGTGATAATTTTGAATTTGAAGCTATGGCATTTTGGAGTCATGTACCAGAATTATACATGATGCATAAGTATAGTGATTTTGTATGTGGAACATAGATTGTGGTTCTAAGGGGCTTGAGCAATCCTGGTAACTATGAAGATATCCTTCAAATTTTGTACCTGTACAACTCTTATGAAAATTAGAACTTTCAGATAGTTATGGTGGTAGACTTCCATAGAATTTGCAAAGGCAGACATAGGAACCACAGAAGGCACAGCAGAGAGAACCTAATTTGGAAAGTGGGGAGGCTAGACAGATAGTTTTGGCTAGTGGCTGACTTGTGGGCATTCTGAATTTTAAGGTGCATTTTCTGAGGTGAAATCTTAACAAAAATCTAGTCCTTCTGAAAAACTTGTCAAGATTCCAGATCTCGATCAAGAACTGAGTAAACTAGGTAGGGTGGGGTAAGGGATCCCATGTTTGAAGTTTTGGCTGGATTTTGATCCAAAACAAAGGATAGGATTCAGAAATGGTCTTGTTGGTTTTGCATGTTTTGCTTGAAACCAGTACAGATAGGCATAAAAGCATTTTTAGTCTTCCTTCCATGCATACAGTTTGTGATTTTTGGGAAATTTTTGCACCTGAAATTTTTGGACTTCCATGTCTTTGCTGTTTTGGCAAGTACAGTTACATAAATTATGATTGTTCATGATGGAGCTTTCTTTGATGTATCGATGCACTAGTCTGCAATCCTTGCAAACAACCATGTTATTAGCTATTCCAACAGCATATCTGAACATCAGGTGTTCAGATGATATGGCTGTGTGATTTGGCTGCTGCAATGAAAATTTGGGCTGGTAAACAGCTTGGTAACTTTTTTATGATTTAAGGAAAAAAAATTAATGTGGGCACTTAAGGAAAATATGAGATTTGAAATTGGAATTGTTATGTTACTGCATAAATAACCATGATTGATTTTCCTTCAACTACTATATGAAGATATGCAATTAATTTTATATTTATTACCTTGATCAACTTGATGTAGAGTCTGAGCTTTTCTTGATTTATTTGTTCATGGAGATTTGCTGCTAAATATTGATTGTTTTGATAGTAAATGCAGAACAAAAGCGAGCTTCACATCCTTATGATGGCAAAGAAATTGAGCAACCAAAGTTGGAGTCAGTGAAGGTCTTCTTTCTCTAAGCTCGGTCATACTAATGTTCTTTTGGCTACTTAAATATAACGATATTTTGGCACACTTGAAGCACCTTACTGTAGCTTCCAACCTGTCTTGTTAGTATTAAAAAAAAGTTAAGTTTATAAAGGCATTTAAATCCTACCTTTTCCAAGGGATTTTTGTCCATTAACAAATTGCTTCTTCTCATCGGTGAGTGCAGGAACCAGCGTTCATGCCTAGGTTGGAGTATGGTGATGTTCATGCACTTGAAGCTGAGGCTCCAAAGGCAGTGCATGAATTCCAGTTTTTTCCGATTCAACCAAGCTGGCTGCAGAAGTCTGAAGATGTCAACCAGACTGGTTTTCCCAAGTCTTCAGTTGATACTTCACATAATGTGTCTGATGATTGTCATGGTGTTACTCCAGATGCGGAACGGGGCAATCTGTTTCCTTCATCTAGTAAGGTGGTTTTTCATGATGACAGTTATTATAAAACAGAGAAAACACAGGTATCTAGATGTGAATAATTTTACCGAAAGTTTTGATACATTGCCCCTAATGTAGTGGTTACTTCAGCAGCATTTATTTTAGAAGAAAGGTTAGCCAAGGAATGCAATATTATAAAATGGTTAAGGAAGAAGTTACCTATAAGATATATTAAAAAGGATTGTTTTAGTTCTTAATTAAATATTTACTTTAACTGCAAAATCAATCTCTATGGTCCCATGATTACAGAGCAGTTAATGGGTACTGATTGGAATGGATCATGATGCATACACAGAAAGGGTGAATTAATCCTTGTATTTGATTCTCTAATAGTCATCTTGATCTCATATGTTCCTCACAGAAGCTTTTTGATTAGAAAGGGGAAGGATGTGAATTGAGTACCCTAAGTTTATTCTTGAACTTTGATACAAACCTAATCTTTGGTATCTAATGTTGCATGTAAAATATGGATCGATCGGTCAAAGTTAAGCACAAAATCGAACATTCAAAAGGGCATCAGAATATGCACAATGATAAAAATCTTTCTATCATCAGCGGATAGCTGTCTTCTTAATTTTACTTGCAGTGCTTCAGGTTCATCATCAACTGCTAATTTTTATAAATCTAAGAAAAAAAAAAACTGCTAAATTTTTTCTGTAGTCTACTTCCAGTGCTCTGAACATGACTTATTAATCTCTCATGACATCTTAAACTAGTTATGTATAGTTTAGTCGAGCCTCTTTATTTGTACTTTCTGGTGGTTGCATCGGAGAATTGTTATCGCAATGATAAATAATTTCCATCTAGATATTGGACCTTGGTAGGGAGATCTCATCATTATCCCTATGCAGGTACATCCATCAGGATCATATGGTGTCAATGAAAACCAACAGATTGATCATGCAAGAACTCCTGTTGCGGCAACATCAGAGGAAGTAATCCAAAAGAACTGTTACCCAACCACTCAAAACCTGAGAAAAAAAGACAAGTCATGTGTGCTCCACCATTGTTATGATTGTTACAAGTATCTTGTGAGATCTGAAACTACATCAGTAGATGCACGACAAACAGGCTATTTTAGCAATGTTGATCATAGTCACAGGCCTCCGGTCGCTAAGTGGTGTGAAAAAGAAGGCCAGGTTGTTTATATTATGGATTATACTGGCACTACGCCATCTATGTCAAGTGGAACTAATTCAACTTTGAGTAGTGGTTGTGATGAGGCTTCTAAAAATGTTGGTGGTCGTGTGGACGGCAAACCCATGGAAGTAGTTAATGTTGATGTTGAGAAAGATTGTACAGATAGCAAATCCATGGAAGTAAATTGATGCTGATGATGAAGAGGAATGCATCAGAATAGGCAGAAAGAAAGACATGGGAATGATGAGGAGATGGCAGACAGGGTTTACAAGGATGATGAAGAGGAGAACACAGACAAGGATGCAGAGAACAATGAGATTGAAAGATGCTTCACTCCATTTGCTACATGGAGGCATGTACTGTAACACTAGTGTAATAATACATTGGCATGATTCCTGTTCTTTGAACTTGATGATGCTGTTTCTGATGTCACTCTTCATTGTTTCAAGATTTTGCGTGTGATGAAACAGATGACTTGTTTAACAATAGAATTTCGGTGTTTGATTTCTTTCAATCCACTATTATATTTACTGCTTCTCCAAACATGAACACTGTAACGCATTCAACAAAAGAACAAGCAAAAATGCTGCAGCAATTGAAGTATATGTCATGCCATAAGATTCTAAAACAGAGCCACGAGGAAGACCCAAAGCTTACGTAAATCCTCAACAGGGGATCTGTCGGACGAACCATCTGATGACGTTGACCGGCATCTTGATGAGCGCCACCGCCAGATTGGCCAGACCGGAGAAGCAGATGCAGCAAGGGCACAGGCAACCGAGGATTGTCCTGCATTGCAGAAGAAGAGGAAGTGTTGTCACGCCGCCATCATCGATGACTCGGAAGAGATTCATGGAACGGGAGGAAGAGAGGTGAGGTGGAGGCTGACCCGAGTAACCACACAACAGCGCCGACGAGGGACAGGGCCAAGGCGAGGACGGCGAAGGGCAACCCTATCAGGAACCCAAGAGGCCTGCAGTCGTCCATGCCTTCGCGTCTCCTCTGCTTTCTCTTCTCCGCCCCCTCTCGCGGAAGGTTGGTTCTTGTTAACTTCTGGTGTATGAATTGACGAAAGTGCCCCGGGAAGAGATGAATTTTCGTTGACCATGCCGGCCCTTACTCTGATTCGTTGACTTGGCCAACGGGCGCGTGGAGTGGGGCATGTGCCGCCGAGATTGACTTTATAATTCGTGCAAGTAGGACGCAGCTCTGGATCACATGCTTAATTGGCAACCACGCCTTTTCCAACCCGCTTCACCTACCTGCTTCGCGACTTGACGCGAGGCTGATCGAGCGAGCGGGTCCCACGTTTAGAGGTGCACATGCCGAAAAGGAACGATGTTACGAAGGTATGATGTACAAAGGACTTCGTTTGGTATAATATATTATCATCATATTAATATTCGTTTAGTCTAATATATTATCATCAGATTAATATTTAAGATGTAAAAATATATTAATTGAAGTTTGGAAGAGTTAAAATTAGGATGAGAACTGCAAAAGCAATGGAAATGATTTGTAAGATTCTTCTTCTCTACAAGTTGGGATGATGGCTTGTAACTCATATCAATCATCTCTTCCTCTTTCAAATGAGACTGTGTCATCGTTCCCTTTCAACACCAGACAAACAAGAAAAAGATAGTAAGATAGGTTTCTGAAGAACCTCTAGTAATTAGACTCACATTTGCTGTAACAGCTACAAGTGATAGGTTTCTGATAAACCTCTAGTAATTATCATTTAGACTCACATTTGCTGTAACAGCTACAAGTATTTGATAGTGAAATGTTGGGTCCAGGGACCGGATGATTTAGGCATGGAGCCCAAATTTGACGTATTATAAAAAAATTACAAAAAGTAGCGTATGCGACGTGAGGAGGGCAACGTAGGCATGCGTGTGTGCAACGAACAGTAGCAGCGCCTTGGCTTTAGCTTAAACGTTATACAAAGAATCATTGCAACAAGCTTTATAATCTTAATAACGGTATTGATCTACAATTTATCCTCTTTAAGGTGCTTTCCTACTATACCTACCTTGTAAGACCTAAAATTTTTTTTTTGTAAAATCCTCATGTATGATGATATATTATGGTTGAGCCAAGATATGTGTTCTTGATGTTATTGTGATCCTTTGGTTATTCTAGAGAAGACTTACTGTAAACCTGTTATCATTATTAATGATAGTGGAAGTTTGAGATGGACTACGGTCTCGTGATTTTTTTCGCATTGGATTTTTTATATAAAAATTCGGTATCGCACTTTGTAATTGATTTATTGTTCTACTGTTTATGCTGCTCTAGTTAATATTTGATTTTGATAACAAGTTTGTATTTTAATGATAAACTCATTTTAATATGTAAAGAGGGAAAATAATTATTTCACTATAATAGTTTTTCCCAACATCAAAGAGTAAAATATATACAAGAACAAAAAAGAAACTCTTAGCCTGCAACAATAAAATATATACAAAAAAGGAATATATATGTTTGCCATTGCATAAAAATACAAAGATGTACACATTATTATGAGAATTAAATTTAATTAAAAAAAAGAGAATTAAAGATCAGGTAAAAATAATTATAACATCTAAAATTTAGTAAGAATGAAAATAATTATAACATATAAAAGTTACACAATGATAAAGATCATCATGGACAAAAATAATTATAACTTCTAGAATTTAATAAAAATAAAAAAGATTATATTATAAAAATAATAAATCATTATTAAATTAAATAGTTTACATATAATAAAACTATCAGAATCTAGCCCTAATAATTAAGTTTTGTAACTCTCATCTATGACCCTATAAATAGATGGATTTTATCATGATAAAATATTTTTTAAAAAATAAAGACTTATGTATAAGAAATAAAATTTTAGTTTACCTCATGCTTCATCCCTCAATTATTCCTCTCTAACTCTCTCTATCTCATCTTTTCTTTTCCTCTTTTTTCTTTTTCCCATCAAAGTATATGAGAGCCAAGTCAAAATAATTAATAGTATATAACTTCAAGTGCATACAACTATGAAAATTAGAATGTTCAAATGAAGATTTTATTTAGATTACAAGACATAAGAGATGGTAGAAAGAGAGGCTACGAGGAGTCTTAAGATTTCTTAAATAATATGAGGAAGAAAGATAAGAATATGCTCTTCTTTATCTATTAAGGATTAGATGAAGATAATCTTGATAAAGTTGCAATCACCAACACCTCCAAAAATGCTTGAGAGATTTTTCAAAACTCTTTCAAAGGAGTTAAGAATGTAAGAAAATTTTGATTTTAATCATTTAAAGAGGATTTTGAAATATTACAAATGAATGAGTTTGAGACTGTTTCATATTCTTTTATACGAAGTCTTACTGTTGTCAATTAATTAAGAATAAATGATGAGAATCCAAAAGATATTCATGTGATCGAAAAAGTACTTCAATTACTACATGAAAATTTTAATTTTATCATGATCTTTATTCAAGAATTAAAGAATTTAGACTAAATAATTATTGATAAGTTAATAAGTTTTTTGTAAAGATGTAAACATTTAGTCAACAAGAAGAAACCAAAGCTCACTTTGAAAGAAAAAAATAAAGGTTCTAAGTGATCCTAGTCATAAAAAAGATCAAGGATGTGAAAGAGGCCGTTGTTGTAGAGAACATGGCCAAGGAGGAAAAGAAAGAAAGAATAAAAAAGATTAAAGTTTAAAATAACAATAAGAAAGAAGAGATAAAAGAGGCCAAAGGTATAATCGTTCCAATATTCAATACTATTTTTGTAAAAAAAATATAACTATGTTAAAAAAAAGGTATCTTTTATTGCTAGCACATAAAAAAAATATATTATTTCTTTCAAATATTTATTATATGTCAAAAATCAATAATAATATTCTTAGTCTTGAACAACTTTTTATTAAAAGCAATACAAATCCAAAGCGGAGATATCAAAGAATATATTATTTATATTACCCATTAATCATGATGTGGCATAATATTTTTGTGTGAAGGACCCCTCAGGATTGTGACACTTAAAGCGTGGACACTTAACCTTTAGAGATCTTAATATGCTATCAATAAAGAAGATAGTAAACATTCTTCCTTAATACGTAAGTCAAATATATCAAGGGTGTGTTTTAGCTAAATAACTAAGAAAAAGTTTTTCAAATGAGGCGAATTTTAAGGCAAAGAAACCACTTCAACTTATTCACGTTGATGTTTATGGTCCTATTGCTCCAATATTTTTTTTGGTGAGTATCACTATATTCTAACTTTTATTGATAATCATAAAGAATAATTTGGGTCTACTTGAAAGAGAAAGGGGAGTTTTTTTAGCATATTCAAAAAGTTCAAAACTTGTATAAAGATTGGAAGTAGTTTCCACATTAAAACTATTCACTCTAATTGAGGTGATGAATTCACCTCTAAAACATCTGAAGATTTTTACATCTAAAAAATCAAACAATTCTCAACATGGTGAGAAGTATGATAAATATAAAAAATATGCTCAAAGAATTTTGGGTTGAAGCAGTGAGTTATGTTGTTTACATCCTAAATTGATGCCCCCTACGTTAAGCTTGAAGAACAAGACTCCTTAAGAGGTCTAAACCAAAAGAATACCACATCTCATATTTTAAGATCTTTGGGTGTATTAGTTATGCACATATACCTGATTAAAGAGGAACTATGTTGGAAGATAAAAGCTCCAAACTCATCTCAATTGAGTATAACGCGAAATCTAAAGTCTATAAATTATTTGAGATAACCATTTAAATATTATTATTATAAATGTGAAGTTCAATGAAAAAGGTGAATGAAATTGAGAGAAAAACATTGAAAAGTTGCATCAACAAAAAGAAATGGAGTTTGAAATTGCTTCACCGTATCATCACCAACATCTTCTTCTACACAATCATCTCCTAGAAATAACTTATTACCTTAAAAGATAAAAAGTCTAAAAAATTTATATGAAGTAATAGATGAATTGTATCTTAATTGTCTCTTTGTAGATAGTGAACTATTTCAGTATGAAGATATCATAAAAGATAAAATATGAAAGGATGTTATGAATGAAGAGATCAACTCCATCAAGAGAAATAAAACTTGATAGTTTCTATCACTACCTTAAGCATAAAATCCCGGTATGAAGTGGGTTTACAAAATAAAAATAATAAAAAGCATAAGGCTAAGCTGAGAAGTACAAAGTTAGATTAGTGGTAAATGATTACAAGAAAAAATTCTTGCATCGACTATGATGAGGTATTTGCCCCTGTTATCAATTTAGATTGATTATATCTATTACCACACAAAATATTTGATCAATTTATCAAATGAATGCTAAATCTATATTTTTGAATAATTTTCTTAAAGAAGTATACATAGTATAACTATTGGGTTATGTTAAGAAAGGCATGAAGAGAAATTCTAAGTTAAGGAAAACTTTGAATGAGTTAAAGCAAGCACCTAGAGCATGAAATGCTAGAAATAATGCCTATTTCAAGCAAAATAGTTATAAATAATTTTTTTATTAAAGTACCCTATATAAGAAGATGAACAAAAATAGAGATATCTTACTTATTTGTTTTTACATAGATGATCTTGTCTTTGTAAAAAGCAACTCACTTATATTTAAAAATTTTAAACAAAACAATGGTTCAAGAATTTGAAATAATTGATATTAGGCTCATATCTTATTTTTTTGGTATCAAAGTGAAGCAAAGTAAAGAAGATATCTTTATTTCATGAGGAGATTCTCAAAAAATTTAAGATGAAAGATTATAGACTGATCGATACATCAATTGAATATGTCATCAAAATTTTAAAATAACATAAAATTTTAAGATAGTTGATCCATCATATTTCAAAAGCTTTGTAGGAAGCTTGAGACATTCATGAGATTAGATATTTTATATGGAATTAGATTAGTAAGCTAATTTATGGAATAACCAAAGTTGAAACATATGAAGATCGTAAAAGAATCTTATGCTATATCAAAGGTACCATAACTTATGGTCTACTATATTTATTTTCTAATAATTTTTTACTTGTTGACTATTCTGATAGTGATTGGGGTGAGCTACAGAAGATCATTAAAGTATAAACAATTTTATTTTTTACATGGGTGATATTGCTTTGGTATTCAAAAAAACATTCCATTATGACATTATCTATATGTAAAGCAAATATACAAGTGCATCATTATGTGTATAGGATGCTATATAACTAAGGAAACTATCGAATGAAGTTAAATTATCCACAACATCAAGCTACAAAGATAAATATTGATAACAAGTCGATAATTGCATTGGCCAAAAACCTAATAAGCAAGTATATTGACTTTACCATTTCATTCGAAATCAAATGAAAGAGAAGGAAGTTTCATTCGACTATATCAAATCCAGTGATAAGTTACGAATATTTTTATCAAGTTTCTCAATTCAGAGATAATTTTTAAGATGAAGACATCATATGATAAAAATAAATTAAATTTAAAATAGATATTAAGAGAATTAAACTCAATTAAAAGAGATAGATTGAAATCTTTCTCATGATCACATGGGTAAAAATAATTATAATCTTTAATGAGAATAAAGAGGTACACCATGACAAAAATTATCAGAAAAAAATATGAAAATAATAAATCACTAATAAATCAGATAAATTATATGCAATAAAAATCTATAAATATAATGAGTCTTATAACTATCATCTATCACCCTCTAAATAGATGAATCTTATCCTGATAAAGTAGAAAAAAATAAATAAAGATTTATATATAAAAAAATATTAGTTTCCCTCTTCTTTCAAACCTCCTTAATCCTTCTCTCATACTTTTCCTTTCTCTAACTCATCTTTACTTCTCCCCATCAGACATCTCTTCTGACCGAGAAATATGGTGTCAACCACTGGTTTTGGTTTTATACCATTGTCCGAGGAATATTGTCAGTCCACCATTGTATGTTCTGCGAAGAAAAGCTCAAGTTCAATTAATTACTACGGTAACTATGTTCTCTTCTTCCCTCACTGCACACGAAAGGACAAACAAGTAGTAATCTTCCCTTATCTCCCTCACCTGTGAAGCCATCATTGTGCTTCCATCCGAAGAAGGAAAACGCACCGTAACTAGAAATAGCTGGTGGTGGCTTCATGTCAGCGGCATTTGTCAGGTGGCCGAGGTCAGGTCGCCATTATTACGCGACTCTGTGTCCGGTCTCTCTGATTCCGTGTCCCATATCCAACTCATAAAAGCTGGTCTTTATCCCTGAAAGCGGAAGTCTCCGGTGCAACTTGCAGCTGATGGAGGACACTCCGTGTGCTCAAGCTGCTCGTGAAAGGACCACACCAACATGTGGTGATGGATTCAAAGCATCAACTGACAACGCCACCCTTCAAACCATGATCTTCATTAACTCGCATCAAAAAAATGCCTTCTTTTTACCATGCTAGCTAGCAGCTGAACTGCCTCGGCTGTTCCTTCTGAGCATCCGTTGATTTTACGGGGAAGAAATGAAATCAAAACAGCAGAAAACGATGCAAACATAGTCTAGCCTTCGTCAAAGAGATGAAGAAGAGGACCTTTCACATTGACATTTACTTGTTATGACTGCACAAGACACTGTCATGTTTCTCTTCTCTCTTACTTGTTACTGCATGAAGCAGTAGTAGGTCAGCTTCATATTCATGCCGTGGCACTTCGGAGTTCACAAACGAGAAGAGACTGATTGATTCTTCTGCTACAAAATTACTTCTACGGTACTGTCTCATTCCTGCAGTTTTTATCATAGGTCACATTCATGTTGATGCATGGATCCAAACGATGTGCCATGAACCCAACACTATATGTGTTTTTGTGTTTGTGATTGCATTTATGTATGGTCATTGTCGAAAATGACCTACATGTGGCATTAACCGAAGTTAACGAGCATCAAACTTAAATGATCTTATCATCATCATCATCATCATCATCATCATTTATGTATGGTCCTCGAGAGTGTCCTTGGCTGTTATCACACACCAAATAGTAGTGAATGGTGCAGTGCCTCGTTCCTCAGGTGGTACAAAAAGTTAGTGAGCATGCAATGAATGTATCAATGATTCATAGAAACGGTGATAGTTGACATGGTTAAACCTATGTGAGCCTGTTCATGTACTTGAGTAGAATGAAGGTGGTCCTTGCACCCTGCAAGGTTGTAAAGCTGGTTTAACTCGTTCTATCCACTGTACATGAGATGTACCTTGCAAACAATTTCTTCAGCAGAATCAAGAAAACCGGCAAGCGAAATGGGATCCAACGCTGCTACGTCGGAGAGCGGACACTAACTTGTCACACGCATGCATGCATGTCCGTCCCATGTACGTGTTGCGATACACGTACTCGAAACTATATATGAATACTGACGCAGGCAAGCAAGGAAGAAATCCACATGCAAGACATTAAAGCTTCATCAACCTGCACCAAGGAGTTGATGTCTTCTTCCAAAGCAGTGCCATACTACCTCGAAAACCTAGCTCTTGGCTTCCCTGCATTGCCTGATTTATTTGGAGCTTTAGAGAATGGAAACCGCAGAAAGGAAGACAGGTGAAAAGGACACGACTGCCATTATAAGAAGGGACCAGAGCTTAAAGACTACTCCGCTCTCTCTCTCTCTCTCCTTTTCTCTTTTATCAAAGAGAGGGTGGGCAGTCACCCCAACAGATATGCATGCTGCCACTGTCTCCTCTGGCCCCCATCTCTCTCTCTCTCTCTATCAACTTTCAATTTAAAAGACCTCAAAATTCTCATCCACAAGACCTTGAAATTATTGAGAGAGAGACAGAACGTTAGAGTTTGTGGGTGACAAGTCCAAACAAAAGCCCCTTGCAGAGAAATCTCAAGGAACTTGTGGTGGACATGCGCCCTCTCTAAGTCTATTACTCTAAAGTCCCTACTCAAGCTAATCCACCGCTTCTTCCTCGCTCCTCTCCCTTGTAGAGCAATCTGATGCAGTTAGTGTGCAGTGTTCGGTACGTGAAGTACGTCGACCTGGCTAACTAGCAGCTTTGGTAGAGACAATCGAGTTCCGTGCACGTAGATTCCGGAGCTTGGATATGCTTGCGGTCGAATCTTTGAGAGGTTCCAATGGAGACGATCGGGATGGAACGTTGGGGAACTTCCCCGTCTCCGATGACTTCGGCGACGAGTCCTTGCTCGAGGACATCGACTTCGGTGACCTCTTCATGGGAATCGATGACGGAGACGTGCTGCCGGACCTTGAGCTGGATCCAGCTGAGATTTTCGCGGCGTTCTCGGTCGGAGAGGAGGGCTCGGGCAAGGCGACGGCCGTGGAGGAGCCCGAAGGGGCGTTTGGTGGAGATGGCTCGACGGGAGATGTGGTGGTCTTGGAGGCGGAGATGGGGGAGGAGGAGGAGAAGGATGTGAAGAGACAGCGGGACGAAGTCGTGGGTGCGACGACGATGGAGGACTCAATGGTCATGCCATCTGAGTTGAGATCTGAGTCTCCTGACGGCGATAAAGGTCGTAAGCCGTCGTCTCCGTCGGCTACGAGGGGTTCACAGGGGAAGCGCAAATCAAAAGTAAGTGGTGTTCCAGTTCTTGCTCCTTACGTTGGTGTTTTGTTGTGGGGAGAGAGATGTGCTTCAAGAGCTAATCTTCTTCTCTCTCCTCATGTTGCTGATGGATGTGCGGCAGGTGGACTGGACGCCGGAGCTGCACCGGAGATTCGTGCAGGCGGTGGAGCAGCTGGGGATCGACAAAGCGGTGCCCTCCAGGATTTTAGAGCTCATGGGGATCGATTGCCTCACCCGACACAATATTGCTAGCCATCTACAAGTACTCTTATCTTCTTCTTCTTCTTCTTGCTGCTGTCACCATTTACAGAATCAGATCTCACCATGGTCATGAATAGAGTTGACATCTGATGATATGAATGCTGAGCATTTTTCTAATTCCATTATATAAATTTTAATATATATATATATAATATAATTGATTGATTGAAAACCATGCAAGAACAGTTGCTCTTTCTTTCTGCTTTCTCAATTGTACCACCAATAGTACTCACCAATAATATATTCGATGAATACTTTACATCATGGAACATGAAACTGTTCCTGCAAGCGATGCTTGTACGGATGCTTATAACGTTAAATTCCAACAAGAAAAGCAGAAATGCTTTATCCCTGCATGGGGAAAGACATTAGCTTTGCTTTGCAGTCATGGCGTTCGACGAAAAACCGAGTTGTAAGAATACTCATGTGGTGCATACGCAGAAGTATCGATCGCATCGGAAGCATTTGCTCGCGAGGGAGGCGGAGGCGGCGAGCTGGACGCGGCGACGGCAGATGTACCCAAAGAAGGACGTCAACCCATGGCTCGCCCCTACTATCGGCTTCCCACCTCCTCCTCCTCCTCCGCCTGCGGTCCGGCCTTTTCGGCCACTGCATGTCTGGGGGCACCCCACCGCAGAAGCGCCACTGGTCCACATGTGGCTACGGCGTCCGGTGCCGCAGTCTCCCTCGCTGCCGTGGGCTCCTCAGCCACCACCTCCGCCGCCACCGGATCCCTCCTATTGGCACCACCTCTATCAAAGGGTACGCACGTCTCTCTCCCTTCGTCTGCTGCCTTCATCTACTCCAACTCGCTTCGTCCTTCTCCGTGCAGGGAGGTAGAGAAGGATGGGTTCCACATGCCATGACCCAGGGAACTCCTTGCTTCCCTCAGCCACTGCCGGCGGCGGTAATCTGCGTTCTGCTTTAGCTCATCTACTTCAAATTGTTTGCTGTGCTCACATTGCTGATGACAGAATCAATGATGCAGAGGTTTCCGGCTCCACCACCTGTTCCGGGCATCGTCCCTCAACCCATGTATAGACCGATTCCTCCTCCCGTGACCGACCACTCCAGCTCGCAGCTTCAACTTGATGCTCATCCTGTGAGCTCCTCTTATTCTTCTGTGGCCTCTTTCTCTCGTCTTAACAATGAAGTAGAAACCATATAGTTTTCGACTCTCAAACATCTAAACA
Organism: Musa itinerans; assembly: GCA_001649415.1. Lineage (NCBI taxonomy): Eukaryota > Viridiplantae > Streptophyta > Magnoliopsida > Zingiberales > Musaceae > Musa > Musa itinerans. The sequence goes on from LVTN01000353.1 coordinate 281,300, forward strand.
TTTGAGATAGAAAACCAAACACAATCAGAATAATTCAAAATATAAAAAACTCCATTAAAAGAAAATTAATTTAAACTAGAACAAATTCATTAAAAGAAATCTGATTACAGTCGCTCAATCACTACTCTTTCGTCTGCTCCTCTCTCAATTTGAGTTAGTACACTCATGAAGTAAGACATATTAGAACCCATTATATCCAGTAACTATTAGGTGTCCTAATCAATTAAACTCTTATCTTAGCACTCCTCCATATTCCACATCTATCTCCAACAACATCTGTAAAGTGGCTAATCATCTTCTCCATTTTGAAGAGTTTTAGCTCAATTCATCACACCATGCCTTCAATTCATTTTACAACCTAATTGTTGATCACCATTATCATTATAAACTCAAATAAAAAAGTTATTTCTAAAGAAACAACTTATTTACAAACAAGCATGCCAATATTGTTTTACTTTGAAATTTATACAAATAGCATTAGATAATTAAATGAAAAAGAAATTTCATTTAGCACACATTTCTTTTTCCCAAATGAAAAAAAAATTAAAAAATAAAAAAGAGAGCTATCTTCTCAAAATGATAGCTTGTTCCATATAACTACTTGTATCTGATGAGAACATCATCTTAAGACTGAGGATGGAAATGAGCTGCAGACTTTGAACAAGAATACAACTTAATGTATACCCCTATATATATAAATCTCATATTAGCAAGCAAGATTTTGTTCTTAAACACCTTAATGTTCCTGACAATATGTCTTTCTATCTGTTTGTTGCTTCAGTCAACAGAAAGCATAGATGCAGCTATAGGAGATGTCTTAGCCAAGCCATGGTTGCCATTGCCTCTTGGATTGAAGTCCCCATCAGTAGATGGTGTGTTGGTGGAACTACAAAAGCAAGGGGTACCAAAAGTGCCACCAGCTTGCGGATGATGCTGCTACATCAATCCACCTGAAAGAACAAATTTGCCGACAAGTCATATTCTAGTCTGTATCCTAATAAACTAGTCTTCTTGTTTTCTTTTTCCCCCTACTCTCATGTAAGTCATGCTTAAGAATGCTTTTCTTTTAGGGAGCATCTGAGCTTAATAATTGAAGAGCATGGTGTGCTTCTTCTTTTTGTAGAACATATAATTAATTTTCTTTTGCACATATTATGATGATTTTAGTGGACTGACAAAGTGAGAGAAATAAATGCATTAGGTAGTGTGTGCTAGTTGGATAAAAGTTAGATTCCCTCACTCTTTAAGAGATTTTTCTAAGTGGAGTATAACAAGTAGAATCATGTTCTGTCCTCTTGAAATTTCAACCTTACTATGAGAGAACAGTTTTATGCATCACTGCACAATTCTAATTGCATAGTGTGACTTGATGATGGATCATGAAACTAATGATCTTTTGTACTTCTAAAGTTGATCAAACCACTTAACATACATAGTTTCAATCTGGCATCTTGTTAAGGAAAATGGAGGCAACTGCTCTATGTGTATATACTTGATTCATTCTTTCTGAGGGCTTCTCAAAGTCTGCCACAGATCAAACATTGATGTCACTTCCCAAGAATGTCAGTCACTATGAGGTGCTATTGTTTCTGGATTTCTTTTATTGCAACTTCTCTCTGTGTATTTCTGAATTGGTAGTAAAAGTAACAAATGGTGGCATGATAGCAAAAGGATTTGTGATGAAAATGCTGAACTTTTTCGAAATATATTCTTCTAAATTCTTCTTCTTTGAAACAATAGTTTTGTTTTTTTGTAAATGTATTCAGCTTCTTTGGTATGATAGTGCTCAAGTTTCCTTTTTTTTTTTTTTTCTATAACAAGATTAGCTATAAATGTCAGGAAACTTCAGGTTATGAGCTATATGGATTTCCTACTGCAGAATGTATTTTGGTTCCAATCTGATGTCTTTTATGCAATGAAGTTGTTAACTATTTTCTGCCTTGATAATGGAGCAGCTTATATTTACAGACAATTAGAAGGACAGATTTGTAATTACATATTGTTTGATTTCTAAAATCTTGGTTCTATATATATATAT
>LVTN01000354.1:17812-53169 GCA_001649415.1 Musa itinerans
ACGTCAAGATCTCCATCATTTGATGCGATCCTGAGAGCAGCAGAAGTCTCAACTGGTCGGCATGGTCCTTCACGCACTGCGTTTGGGTGGCCATTCTGACACGGTCGAAGAGAGCAACGCTTGTGTTTGACCTGATGAAGCAAGACAGTGATGGCAGCTAACCTACCCAATGAAACAGGTTTTCTCGTCTTCCTGCAGCCAACCACTACAGCACATCCAGGACTTTTGACCGGTTACTGTTCAGACAAGGGACACATGGTTGCTTTGCAGCCACATCTGTCACTTCTCCTTTTCTTTTAAGGAGGATTGGGCACGGAGGCCTTCACTTCGGGTGCAGCCATGGCCGAACTCCGTGGCTTTTTCTTTGCCACCGGCTTATTCTTCTTCTTCTTCCTCTTTGCTGTTCTGTTCGCTATTGCTTCTGCAGCAGAAGAGCCGCATGGGTTCCTCCAGAGCGAGAAGCTGGTGAAGAAGCCGGTGCGCGAGAAGCTGAGCCACCTGCGGTTCTACTGGCACGACGTGGTGAGCGGGCCGGACCCGACCGCCGTCCCCGTGGCCCGGGCCGCCGCCTCGTCCACGAACGCGTCGGCCAGCGGGTTCGGCACGGTGGTCATGATCGACGACCCGATGACGGTGGGGCCGGAGATGTCGTCACGGCTCGTCGGCCGGGCGCAGGGGGTCTACGCGCTCGCCGCCAAGGAGGAGACCGCCCTGCTCATGGCCATGAACTTGGCCTTCGTGGAGGGGAAGTACAACGGGAGCACGATCGCCGTCCTGGGGCGGAACGCGGTGTTCTCCGGCGTGCGGGAGATGCCGGTGGTGGGCGGGAGCGGGCTGTTCCGGCTGGCCCGCGGCTACGCCCAGGCCAGGACGCACAGCTTCGACCCCAAGACCGGCGACGCCGTGGTCGAGTACAATGTCTTTGTCTTGCATTACTAGTGGTTTGGTGTTATTTCGTCGTCTTGTTTCACGCGTCGGAGCTGTTCACGAGCTCTGTCGTCTTCCACAATAGTCGCTGTAGACTCCGTGCATGAGTCTTCATCTCTCGATCAATAAGCGGCAGGTTCGGCAAACCGCAGTGGTGTGAGAAATCTTATGAGCAATGGTAGATAGAACAACAGGATAGAAGCCGTCATCCGAGGATTAAGCTCATAGTTGTAGACGACAGAGTATAGCTTCCATCCACCCTGATTGGGATTCTTCCCATTCAAGTTCCTCTGTTCATGAATGAAGTACCCGATTAATCCCCATATCATTCTAATTTAGTCCCATATCAAAAAGTATTAAAACTAAAATTTGTTTAAAGGGTTTCAGTATATAATAAAATTAAAAAAATTAGTTGTTCTCTCATTGTATCTCACAATTGATATTAGAGTTCATTAAATATACTCTAATATCAATTATAATGATATAATTTGAGAGAATAATTGATTGCTTTTTTAAGTGGGGACATATTCTAACTCGTGGCGGGGCCCAGGGTGTCTTCGTCTTCTATCATTAGTGATTTGATTTTCCTTCGTCTCTTTTCGCATATCGGACCTCATCACGAGCTCTGTTATCTTCTACAACAATGTCACTTATATAATCAATCATGGGGTTGTTCGACTGGAATCGAGGATCAGGTTCGCTTCTACTCCATCAATCATCGAGGTCACGGTATATCGTCTATGACGAGCTCGAATTTTAAAGCAAAATGATATAATTTGAGAGAATAATTGATTACTTTTTAAAGTGGGGACATATTCTAACTCATGGCGGGGCCCAGGGTGTCTTCGTCTTCTATCATTAGTGATTTGATTTTCCTTCGTCTCTTTTCGCATATCGGACCTCATCACGAGCTCTGTTATCTTCTACAACAATGTCACTTATATAATCAATCATGGGGTTGTTCGGGGTTGTTCGACTGGAATCAATCAGGTTCGCTTCTACTCCATCAATCATCGAGGTCACGGTATATCGTCTATGGCGAGCCCGAATTTTAAAGCAAAACGATGTATCCTCGCAAGGAAAGACGAGAGAGAGCAATGACCTCTCCCTAGAGAACTCTGAAGAGTCAGGACTCTTAATATCTCATCCAGAGGATGATGACGACGACTTCCCAGACGACAAAGCATATCAAGAGAGCAATGTCTGTTGGTAGGACGTGGGCAGATACCAGATGTTGTTGGTTAGTCTCCTAGTAATGATCTCATCGAAAAATATCATGATTTTAGAGATATTACCATCTTTTATTCTCAATAGAGAAAATATATTTACGAAATTTCTAAAGAAAAATTGAAAATCCATCGTCTTCTTGTCTTCTCGATCCACTTGTGTAAGCAAAACCGCCATGGCCAAGCGGTTGTTCCGAGCTTTATCCGCGTGAAACAGAGCAATGATAGCCTGCCCATGGCGGCCTACAGCTGTTCCTCCTCTTACGCCACTGCCTCAGAAGCCAAAGCCCGAGAACCACCAATCCACCCACCAACCCCTGCCAGTTCTGTCAACTTTTCAGACGAGAAAGGATACTTACCACCTTTCGCGTTCCCCCTTTTTTATGTAGACACCAAGTTCTTCGAACTCCTCGCCCTGAGCACTCTCCGGAGTTCCCCAATGGCCAGACTCCTCCACATTCCTTCTGCCACCCTCTTCTTCTTCCTCTCGTTTACTGCGGCGTTGTTCACTGTAGCCTCTGCGGCGGAGGAGGAGGCGCATGGCTTCCTGCAGAGCCAGATAGCAGTGAAGAAGCCGGTGCAAGAGAAGCTGAGCCACCTGCGGTTCTACTGGCACGACGTGATCAGCGGGCCGAGCCCGAGCGCCGTGCGCGTGGCGGAGGCCGCCTCGTCGAACGCGTCGGCCACCGCGTTCGGCGTGGTGGTGATGATGGACGACCCCGTGACTCTTGGGCCGGAGCTGACCTCGAGGCTCGTCGGCCGGGCTCAGGGATTCTACGCCTTCGCCTCCAAGGAGGAGTCGGCGCTGCTCATGGCCATGAACTTCGCCTTCGTCGAGGGGAAGTACAACGGGAGCACGATCGCCGTACTGGGGCGGAACGCGGTGTTCTCCGGCGTGCGGGAGATGCCGGTGGTGGGCGGGAGCGGGCTGTTCCGGCTGGCCCGCGGCTACGCCCAGGCCAGGACGTACAGCTTCGACACCAACACCGGCGACACCGTCGTCGAGTACAATCTCTTCGTCACGCATTACTAGTACAATCTCTTCCTCGAGTACAACGCTGGCGGCCCCCGGCTCCGCCCTATTCACCAGCTTTGTTGTCCTCTGCAATAAAATTCGTGCTTCGCCTCTATCCTTAGTTATTTGCAAGACATGACTCGCAATTGACACCCCTAATTTGTCGATTATGATCGTCTCTACAAGAGTGTGGTTGTCTTCATTGGTCCAAAACAAAGGGCATACGGGTCGATCGTCGATGTCTTAACCTTAATTGCCGAACCAATTTGGTCAGCAAGTAGTGATTATGGATCATCTGTCCTGTCCACTTTAACTGTATTAAGAGCTGCAATCTAAGGTCGAGCCTTCAATTGCTTGAATGGGCTTCTCGTCCACTTAATTACATGAAGAATTCTTATAACAATCTCTATAATCCTAATGATACCAATCTATTTGAGATACTTTTTTGATATACTTACTTGATAAGACTTAAATATTTTTTTTGATAAAATAATGATGATATGTTACTATTGAACCAAGACCTATGTTCTAAATGTTATTATAATCCTCTAATTATTTAGAGAAGATTTATTATAAATTTGTTATCATTATTGGTGATAGTAGAAGTTTCAAATAAACTATGGTCCCATAATTTTTTCCATATTAAATTTTTTCTTTAATGTTTATTCATTATTTTATTGTTTATGTTTATGTGGTTAACTTATTTTTGATAACAAATTGATATTTTTTATAAGAAACTCATCGTAATATATAAAAAGAAAAAAAATCTATAATAATAATTTTTCCCAAACAAAACCCAAAGGTCAACTAATGGAACAAAAGATATAGGACAAACAAACAAACAAGCTACAGATCTTTTCATGCGAACAAACAATAACAAGATGAATCATTTAGTATTGGTCTTGGGATGATATTGTACTCCTAAAGGAGCCAACACAATCCACAGACATCACTGGTACAACGACAATTGGCAGACACATCACGTTGTCGTTTTTATTACTGTACGCTATCCCACAACACATACGGACACGTAAGAAACGAGGGGTTTTGATAAGAACCCGATGTCCAATCTAGTGAAACATCATAATTACATGCATGATTATACTCCCAATTTCCTAGATTAGGATTCTGTACATCAAGTCAAAAGAGCTTAATGCATACTGCCACAACATCCATTCACATTATCCTTCTAACTCAACACAAAACAAAACATTATAGTTCTGATCAAATACCTCAGCCTACTAGTTTAGTGACTACTGAGAACCCCATAATTCCATTAAAATCTAGATCTATTTATTAGTTTGATGCCGGCCCTCTTACTTGGAAAGCCCATCTGGCATTGATGACATAGTTTGACCTCGATCCTCCAACTTGCTCCACTTTACAATCATCGCACTGAGCTATCAAAAGAAAAAAGAACTAGATGTTGAGCCTACCACTTCCTACTGTCACATGTCAGCTAAAAAGGCTGTTTTAGACAATTAAAATTCTTTATTATTTCAATTTTAATTTTATAAGATATTGTGCTTCACTATACACTCGGTTACTTCCTCTTGAGTATCTCCTCAATGTAGTAAATTATCCTCAAATTGACAGTCATGCCAACCCATCATTCTAAGTTTGATCCCATCCACCCACTCTACTGTGGTCCTAAAATCGATTCTACGATTGAACATTATCGACATGAAAACCACAGGTAGTGCTAAAATAATGGAAGCAACCATAAACGCGTAATTAATTAGATTAACAGAATTGTTTGACACCTAATTTGGAAGTAGTTTATGTACCTGCCTCGAGCCGGTCGAGTAGGGAGTCAGATGTTGTCTGGGCCGGGCCGGCGGCCGAGGAAACCCAACGACCCGGTCCGAGGGAGGCGGACCGTGGCGTCCACGACGGAGCACGCCGCCTTGCAGGAGCCGTACAAGTCGAAGAGCCGGAACCGGTCGGCGATGGACGCCGCCCTCTGTGGCGCGGCGTCGGGCGCTAACCAGAGCTCGTCCACGTCGTCGCCGTCGTGCGGGAGGCCATTGGAGCAGACGGCGAGCGCGGCGGCGAACGGGTCGGGGGAGGCGGCGGAGCGCTTCTTGCGCGTGGTGGAGAGTTCCGAGCGGGAGCGGACCGGCGGAGGGAGGGGGAGGGCAGAGACGTCCTCAGCTGCGGCGGGGTAGGAGAGGGATTTGGGGATTCCGGGGCGCTGCTCCCAGGAGAATGGGATAGCGGAGGAGCGGGGGCATGGGGAGGGGTAGGCGGAGCCAGAGAAGAACCGGGACTGGGAGCGCGATCGGTTTCGGACACGGTGGCTTGCGGGGCGGTGCTCCTCGGTGGATCCGGCCGTCGGATCGGTGGAGATCATGGAGGACGGCGGCGTTTCCTCCGAAGACGAGATGCGAATGGAGGACCGAAGAAAGGTTCGTTATCGTCCTCTTTTGTTGCGATGTGGGTGGGAAGAGAGCTCATGACGAGATCTAAATAACGGACGCAGAAGAAGACGCATCATTACCGTTGGATTCCGATGGACGTGCGAATCATAAAGCAAAAGAAAGTGCGAGACCCTATCATGAATATGATTTATCACGCGGGCTTTATATTACTCATGGCAACAGAGGCATGATGGGTCATTGGATCTCCCAAAAGGCTACATGCATGACCTGTTCCAATATCATAATACTATTTTTTTGGCTGAGTTATCATAAATATCAAAACATATATATATTTATAAGCTTTCAACAATCAATGTTGTGTACTTTTGTTTACCAAAAAATAAAATAAAATAAAAGTTGAGTCTGCCATACGAAGCCATTTTTGTGACAACCATTGCATGCAGCAGCTATGTCCTGAGAACAAAGCAAAATTTCTGTCCACCATTAAAGTGAGTGATGACTGAGATCCACATGACGTACGAACTCACCAAAAAGATAAATCATGTTGTCGTTGCTTTAGGGTCAGGACAGGGTTCGACTCGGGTTGGTTGGGCCATCTTAAAAGTCAACCTATTCGTCAAAATAAAAAGACATCAATCCGATCCGATCTCGATTTGGAATTTCAATTATTGCGACTCGGCCTGAGTTCGAGCAAATCCAATCTCGACCACGAATAGGCCGGTTCAGGTCGAGTCACATGAGATCGTGTCGGGCGAAGAAATCGCACGTATTTGCACTCGCATGACTTCGGATTCGGCACGGGTACAATTTGTAGGACTGGCAATCAGATTGGGTGTGCACCGCATCAACTCTATCACGGATCTCGATGCACATCGATTAGTGCTCCGCATCAGCGGTTTTGTCCATCTGGACCCGAACCGGCCCATTGGTATCGGGTCGGCGGTTATTGATCTGTTTTCGGGAAAACGGTTAACAGATCTCACCGACGGCGCCGGCCGGAATCGAGCCGCGGTATCCGAAGCGGGTTGAAGCTTTTGTCGCACGCCGAAGCTGCTGCTAGGTCAGGCAAGTTCCTCTCCCTTTCCACTGTCGAGTCCCACTGGAGGAGACTGGGTTGCTCAAATTAGGGCTTGGAGCCCTTTTATCCGTCCTGAATCCTGATGTGGGGTTTCTTTCGGGCCATTTTTGGTCCTGGTCGGCTCTTGTGCCCGTACCCTTTGATTGTTGGTTGCTTTCCTTGTCCTCTTCGATGTCCATTACGGAAAGAAATGACGATTGAAACATGGCATCTTGTTGCATCCGTGTTAATGGTGTAGAAAGAGCCAATAAGAGGTTACCTTGTTGTTCGGCTCTGTCGTCAAGGTGATGGTTTTGATCCCCTTCTTTGTGGTCTCACTTATAAAGATAGCCTGAACTTGTTCTTCCTGTGGAAATTACTTAATCTTTCTTTATACTGTGCCCAAACTGATGACATATACTAAACTGCAAGCAAGAGTAAAGGAGACAGGAATATATGCTACAAATATGTGCTTTCTTCTATTTTACTCTGAATATCAATAATTTTTTGGAAATGGATTAAATTTGCAACAAAATGCCCCCTTTTTTTTTATCCAATTGTGTTTGTGTGTAAATGGGCTTATGGAGTGGCAGGAAAGGCTCCACTTGAGATATGCACTCTTAAAATGTTTAGTTCTATCAGTTTAGAAATGAGAAAAAATAGTTAGATAATCTCATTCATGCTCACTGGATTGGTATTATTCAGACCCTCCATTTCAGAGGGTTTGTCATGTTGACAGCCAGCTTCATAAAAGGTTGATTTGCGGAAAACACTTTTTTGAATTGTTTCGATGGAGATCCATATAGCTTTATGTTCACTTGGGAGGCCATGATCTCTCATCGATTCAGTCTTTTGCATTGTCTTTCCTTTAATATGTTTTTACTTGACTATATTACCAGAGGATCGTGTTATTTGATTGATTGCCACTATTTTCTGATAGAAGTTAGTTTACTTTATGGCAGTGACTCGGGGATTTCATGCAACTAGCTTGAAGAGAATGGGAGGGCATGGCCATGATGAACCATTTTATGTTCATGCGAAACACGTATAATCTGGATGGCATGAAGAATCAGAAATTGAAGGTGACTCTGGGAGTGTTCTCTGGCTTCGGCATCGGAGTGGCAGTTCCACTTTGTGCAGTTGCATTCCAGCAGAGGAAGACTGCCTCTGCATAAGAGAGATCATTCAACTAAGAGAAGAAAAATAAAACTTTTCATCCTTGCCTCTAGTATTTTTCTGCTGGAGATGGTTGTTTCTTTTATCAGTTTCTCCTGTTTCATTCAAAAAATTGGATACAGAATGTGGCAGTTCATTGCTACTTGGTGATTGTTTGCTTTTGCTTTTTTTTTTTTTTGGCTTCTTCCATATGAAAGAGTTTTTTAATCCTCAGTTTGATGCTTGTATGTGAATGTCATTATCTGATATATTTATATGCTGGTTGATCACTTTGCCATTTAGTGGACTGGCAATTGTTTTCCAATTGTTGTTTTATTCTGGAATGTAACACTCCGATTTAGTCTCAGATCAAAAATGGAATAAGAATAAAATTGATTTTTAAGGATTTGATCGATATATTATTGTTAATTTTGACATAGTTTAGATTCAACAAAGTTAAGGAGTTAATTATTTCTCATATCTGTCTCATATCTCATATGTATGTGAAGTCATTATTAATGTCTCATATGTACCTAACTAGGTCGAGTTTTGACAAAGGCTATGTCTCATATCTACCTAAGTTAGGCTGAGTTTGACTACTCTTAGTGGGGGAGATTGGAACTCAAGAATATTATTGGTTTGATGTGTGTATTACTATAATTTTTTGATTAAATATTTTAAATTAATGATTTAGATTCAATCTTAAGCATTTTAAATTAGTAATTTAGACTCAATGATGTTAACGAATTAATTAATTATTTCATTGAAAGGATGTGACCGGTGAAACTTTGACTCTGTGCTGATCACAGATTAGTCAACGATGAATGCTTGCAGTTGACTTTGCCTGTCGGTATAACTTCGTTTTAGTTGAGATTATAATAATTATAAATATAGTGTTGCTTCTTTTCATTATTTGGTTAATATGCATTTTGTTGGTTCGAATCGAAGCATGTAACAACTTTTCACTCCATATAAATCGCACGTGTATATTCCATAAGCAGCAACAGGCACTGATCATTAAGTTTTTATTCCTCTAGGAAATGCAAACTAATAAATTCAAGATAAACAGCAATTTCATGTCTCAAAAGGCATTGTTTTAGCTTGGCACAACAGAAGTGGGTTCAGATGGATGTCAACCAATAAAAGAATCACAAGGTCAAGCACAACAGAAAAGGTTGGCCACCAGATATTAAACTAAGCAAGATCTGCATCATCACATTATGTGATGAAAGAACAGATACACAGCACTCCCATTGTCACAAACATTGTTGTTTTCATAAACCTTGGTAAGATTTTTTAACATTATGCAATTGGCACCACCTGGTGGAAGGAAGGAGAGAAAAAAAGGAATTCAAAGGCTATAAATTATCGCCTAGTGTTCAATGTAAGCAAGGAAGCAAAACCTTGCATTGTTCGGTCCACAGGGGGTGGGTGATAGACCCTTATGCTTTCTCTTCCTCTCCAACATCTTATAAATCAAAGAATGAATGCACATAACACAACCAACAAGGACGGCTGAGGGATCGGCTAAATCAAGCTACACTATTTGCTAGCTGATAACATCTGCTGGAGCTGAAGCACTTGCTGTTGCTGCTCTAACGGTAACGAACTCAACTGTTCTGGTGTTAGACTCAGTACTTGCTGCAGTAGAGCTGACTCTACTTCAGGTGGAATCTGCACAAAAGAATATCATATGATGTAAAAGATCGAGGGAAGAAACATGAGGAGACTGCTCATATAGGCTACATGATCACCAGAGTGAAATAGTACGACAAATGATAGGAAAGACAGTTTTAAGTATATGATATGCTTAAAGTAATTTGTGAGGAATTCTCCTCACTAGTTAGATCGACTGTTCAAAAATGAATGTGCTTGAAGCCCAATACAATTTAATCAAAGCCTACATGCATTCGTGAAACTGATACTTCAAACTATTTTATGAATATTAACTTTTTGAAAGAGACTTGGCAGACAGCCAGGAGATGTACAGGACAAGACAGCCTTAAACTCCCACAAGTTTATCTCAAGTTGTGACAGCGCAATTTCTTGAGTCAAGGCATACTGATATCTTTCTGCACCTCTTTGACACACACCAAAATTTGGCCTAGTCATGCATTGACACCTTTGGTTACTGATACCATTTGGTATAACTGTTCTTACTCATGCAGATCGGCACATCAATCCTTGTCATATCCAAATAGTTATTACATCATATGATTGTTCCTTAACTCGTGGTTTCCATGTAATCGCTAACAGAAGTTCATAACTCAAGATCAGATATGTAAAAGTAACAACCTTAAGGTTAAGGCCATCCCACTACAGATGAGAACTACTTGTCATAAGCCTTAGCTACTACACAAATTCCTTGATAAATTTTTACAAGATGCTTGATACATGTTAGAAACAAGGAAAAAAGATCTCGATATAATAATATAACATAAGAAAAATTATAATTATAATTAGTTGGTGTTACTCGGTGGTTGGTGTTTGGGCTCTCTGGTATACTCAGGATGTTCAGGTTTGTCTTTTGGTAAGAAACAAGAATTTAGCTTATAGAGAAAAGTTTAAAATTAGCATTTAAAGGTATGATGAGATTTGAAACAAGACTAAATAGAACCAAGATGGGTGAGATGTATATATACCTGAGGCATCTGCTTCTCAGAATGTCCAACTGAATCTGTTACGATGGTTTGACTCCCAGCAACTGTGCCAGATCCAAGTGTTTGAAGTGCAGCATTATTAACAGCAGGATTAGTGATCAATGTTTGCGTGGCACCACTTCCATCTTCTAACCTTCGTAATTTTGAAGGAGGATAACTTATTGGTTCCAATATATGAGCTGCCATACTCGTTCGATCTGCTGGTCCCCCACTTAAACTTTGTGTCCTGATTCTTGAAGTCCGGACTGAATCTGCAGAAGATGTTGAAATTTGTCTTGGAAGTGTCTCTAATCCAACTGACGGTGGTTGAACATTTGACAAGCCAGTCTATCAGGAAACAGTAATATTGTCAGTGAGAAAGTAGAATAGCCCCACATAATTCTGGCACATCTCAGTACTATAGAAAACTTCAGAAGTGATATATGATATGAACAAATCCATTAATAAGCCAAATACACTAACCAAGGAAATAAGCATTCATATGTATGTTCCTGCTGTTTTTACCAACGAAAAGTCATGTTCATGAATAATTTGATCATCACCCAGAAAGTACTACAAGTTTCACACAGCAATCCCATTGAAGGTTATGATATTCAAGAAAAAATTGCACAAGGGCTATGATCTATTAACTATAAGAAGTCTAAATACAGATCTTAAATTTAAATGTTTGCAAAATCTAAGACAGCATATTAATGTTACAAGAATTGATGTCCTTTTCCAAACTAAGGGTCAACAAAATGCCTTAATGTCAACCCTTCCAATGACTTCAATTCCTTGCCAAAGAGGGGATTCCCACAAAAAACTCAAAGAGTGTGACAGGCTGCGAAGTTCCTATCAGCATTGAACCTAAGGAGAAATCAGACTGCAATAACCATCGATAGGCTGCATGCAGAAACAAGACAGGACTTCCTGATCTAATGAGAAAACATTTCTTTATTTTTTCATCAAGATAACCATTCTTGATAATGCCTGGTAGAGCTCAAGAATGTAGAATCTAAATAATGAATACAACATTATTTATTGAAAAGTCTTGCCTGAGAAATAGATGGATGTGACAAGTTTGGCTGTTGCAGAGCGGTATTTGGATGTGCCAGCTGAGGATGATGCGTTAAACTTGCAACAGTTGGTACTGGCTGCTGTGAAAGAGGGGTTTGACTCTGTGATATCGGGCATATGGATGATGATAAAGGAGAAGGAGAAGGCTGAAGTGGAACACTGTCAATAGATTGAGGCCAGCTTGATGGTAAAATTCCTTGTAACACTTGACCTTGTGGCAGTGGTGGGAGCTGGTATTGAGGTTGAATATGGACTTGCTGAATAGGTACCGAGGCCTGTTTGAGGATTACGGGGCTCTGTGATGTGATTGGCACTAGAGTCTCAGGTGGCTTAGACAACTTTCCACCTAGTGTTTGTGAAGATGCCTGCCCAAGATGGGACGAAAATTGAGAGGTTGAAATTGATGATTGGCCACTACCTGCCATCTGCATCTGTAGTCAAGGTCAGTTACAAGCATTTAACGTTAGCATAAAGCCCACATATTGCCATCATGAGTTAATCTCAAGGTTAACAAGACAAACCATCTGAGGTGTGACCATGCGCAGCATTATCTGTGCCTGCAGCACAAACAAAGAACAGAATTTCAGTTTCAGATAATATCATTAATAAAGTAATTAAAAGATAACTCCAAACGCAGGAGAACATAAACAAAAGCAAGGATGCCATCATGTTGTATCCTTCATCACTCAGAAACCACAGCAGTAATAGGTTAACAAAAATCTCTAACTTCTTAGTCGCAATTTAAACTCATGCAACTAAGGAACTCCCAAGTTTTCCATCATGATTTATAGGTCATTGGTGGGTTTTTTCATGAGAAAAAGGAGTCTAAGACAATGTAATCTCATGTCTTCGATCTTTTGTTCTAGCAATGGAGGTTTTGTCCAGAAAATTAGGAAAAATGACTCATCAGAATTTCAGTATCATCCCATGCGTAGAAAGATGAAGCTCACCGATCTAACATTTGCAGTCAGCCAGTAATAAATGATCTGTAACTATTAAGAGGAGAGACTGAGTAGTCTACAAAAATGTTGATTACTGATTTGTCTGAATTCTCAACTATAGCAGGTCTCTTTCTTTGAACAAGAACAAGAGTGCTTTACTTTTGGGTGGTGTTGGCAAATGGGTGAAAAGACATATACTAGCTCTGAATTTAAGGACGTGAAGGATATGGTAACGAGTCAGGCATTTGGTTGTGCTTTTGATTTGTATGAATTCTCAACTATAGCAGGCCTCTTTCTTTGAACAAGAACAAGAGTGCTTTATTTTTGGGTGGTGTTGGCAAACGGGTGAAAAGACATATACTAGCTCTGAATTTAAGGAGGTGAAGGATATGGTAACCAGTTAGGCACTTGGTTGTGCTTTTGATTTGTATGGAATTAAAGGTCAAAATATAAAGATCACCTGTAAATTAGGTAGCTGGACAACTAGACTTCTTACTTGTGAAGGAAGGTTGCAGCTTGTTAAGTCAGTTATATTACGTGCAGGTATACTGAAGCATAGTTTTTATGTCACTTAAATCTGTAATTAACGAGGTTCAAAAGAGATTCCAACAGATTTTATGGTCTGGAAGTGATACCAAAAAATAAAGGGCTGATGAACCGGACGGCAGTTTGTAAACCATTAGCTGAAGGAGGCCTGGGCTTGAATTGAAATACATGTTCTACAGCTGCTATTTTGTACTGTGGATTCATTATAAATCAAATGGAACTATCAAATGAAAAGAAGAAGCATGTGGAGCTTGTCTTCCATGTTTGTTTCCTTTTATTTTCTTCTTACCTTGTACTTATTCACTACCTTGATGAAAAAATCTAGCAGTTCTCTCTTTGCTAAAACAAGAACATCGAGCCACGGTCAGCATCCACCAATATCAAAAGGATCATCTTATAATATAGAGATCCAAAACAAGTTAACAGAAGAAGGAAATGCATTTCCTAGTCATTAAATTACAAATAGATATTGGGTCGCTTCAAATTCTCAAAACTCAAAGCCATACTTCTGGATTCATATGTATATTCACTTGAGATTATCCTATCAAATTGGGTGACACAGCCACCAACAATTGCAAAAGAATTCAAAAGTTCAATCCAGACGAATTACCTGAAAAAGAGCTTTGGACAACTGTGGACTTGCTTGCAAAAGTTGGTGAGCTAGAGCCTTGTTCTTAGCAGTCAGGGCCTGTTATCAGAATGAGACAAAATACTTTATTAACTGCAAACAGATTAATACTAAAAGAAGAAAGCAGAAAGAGAGGTGACCTTCATCTCAGACATAATTTCATGCATTTGGTGTCTAGATAATCTAGACAGATAGTGAGTCAAGGGATCATTTCCTACTCCAGGTTGGCTCTGTAACACATTTTGTGCATTAGAAGTCTGAGCTCCACCGAGAACTCCAGCCATGACAGATGCAGCGGTTGCAGCTAATGGGAGCCCTAGTGGTTGATGAAGAGTTGAATCACCCAAGATAGGGGCTCCACTAAATTGTTTTTGAACATCTGCCATATTTGAAAAAGCATCTTAACAAAGAAATTGTTCATGAATCATACAAAAACGGAATAAAAGAAATCACGAAAAACCTAATTAAAAAATGAGAGATGAGAAAGACAACCAGCACTTGACGCCAATCCTGGTCCACCACGACCCTGCAAAGATAATACTGATTAGATGTCTACTCAATGAGTTCATCTTAAAGTGTACTTCTAAAAATTGCAGTCACCAACTATGTAGAAAAACTAATGCCAGATGAAACTTCCAATCAAAAGTATACTGGCAGATGACAGAGAAGCACGACATATTATGAGGACATACACATCTTTTGCTTTATTAGTAAATAATAATATCATGCTCAATAATGGCAATAAATGTGCCATTATAGCCTTCAAAAGCTATTTAACAAAATATTAACTTCCATGGACAAAAATTAATTCCCAACTCATGTATTAAGAAAAATAAAAGTTCATTCCTATGTTAATAGGAAGAAAAGAACTAGTACAAAGGTGCAACATGCCAGAATTGGCCTGCAAAAAGAACTAATAGCAAGGAACAGTAGGCACAAATATGACATCATCTGGTGGCCATAAACGTTTGAGATAAATCTCACTGTTAGAACCCAAGGAGACGCGAAAGGGGAACTTTGAAAGAGAATTGAAATACTCCTACTAGGTAACCAGCTAAAGGGTATCAACCTGCTCCCTGTTACGGTCAGCATTTTTATCATTTTCGGCAAAGTCAACTCGTAACTGACGACCATTTATCTCATAGCCCTGAAGGTTGCGGCGAGCACTCAGAGCTGTTTCTTCATCTTTATACTCACAAAACCCATAACCTTTGGGTTTTCCAGTTTCTCTATCAAATACCAACCTGCATCAATATGACAGTACCATTAAAAGGCATAGATAGGAAAAAGATGAACAGATCTACCCCATGTTAGATACGATCCCACAATGAGTTCCCTAAGATACTGACAACCATTCAGCATTAACAGTTTTAGGTATGGAACTTTGCTATTTGTATATGGGTTCCTGTCAATATATATATTTTCAGCTAGTCTGAGAGGCCTATTAAAGGAAATATTTACTGAATACAATGGTATCTATAGATAACAAGTACCATCGACAGCATAGAGAGAAGCTTATGGTAAGTGAGTTATATAGTACCTACATATCATTAGCCTGTGGAAAATCATATAAAGAAAGAAGAAGAATGAAGTGTGAAAAAACATGCGACCAATTAAAAGTAGAAAACCATGTTAATAACACTAAAACATTGACATTGCAAGGTAGCCAAAATGAACTAGCCTACATGTAAATGTGTACCATCTCATTCCATTAAGAGTAAGAAAATCTGAGGTTGAAAGGACAACAATAGAGAACCATAACGAGAAAAAAAAGGTAAGCTTCCAACACATCAAGATCGTTAGGGTTTTCAAGAATGGAGACCTGAAGGACACCACGGGGCCAACTTCCTCGCATATCTGAATAAGCTGCTCCTCCGTTGCATCATACGGTATGTTACCAACTGCCAAAACCCCCAAAAATTGAAGTGAAAAACCCTGTTACACTCCAAGAACCGAACTTGCAACCGAATCGAAGACAGAAAGCAGCTCAAAGACGATCTTTCCTATTGAAGCAACTAAAAATACAAAGCCAACGAGAACATGCACCGATAGCAGCCAAAAGACAGAACATCGACAACATAATACTGATGACCAAACGGGGGGGAATCCAACCGACCGAAGACGCAGCGGTGCTGGGAACCACCGGAGGCGGCCATGTCATGACAAGGGGCGAGCCGCCTTCCACTCGGTCTCCGGCCCTTCTCTTCTGCGATCGCCACCGCTTCCAATCCAACAGTCGCAGCCAGAGAGGCGGCCGCGATCCATATACAGATTCGATCGACGGGCAGGGGCCGGTCACAACATGGAAACTCGAAGTCCCGCGCTGGCAAGAGGAACGAGAGGCGGTGCGGGAGATCTAAAAAGAGGGCTTTTCTTTAATTATCGGAATTCGGGGCGCGGGCGCGAGGCGAGGTGGGAGGAGGAGACGGCGGCGGGGTTAGGACAAGGGGGAAAGGACCGGAGGAAGAAGGGAAGAGGGCGTTTTATGTTTCCGGAATCCTGGTCGGAGTTGACCCTTTTGATTTATGCAGCAGCAGCAGCGGCGAATCGTATGAAGAGGAAGGCCTGACGATTAGGGTCTCAAATATATACACCCGCTTTGGGGATTCCAATTCTAATTAGCCCACAATAGAAAACAAACGCATCTGCCTCAAATAGTTTCATGTGGATCACATATTCCGAAAAATTAATACTTTGTGATTTATTATCATACGACTGTCATTAATACGGGGTATGAAGGCGTACGAAGAGAGTCAATGCATGGGGCAGTCTCCATAACTCAAACCTTCATCTCTCATGTTGATCTGATGTATTATGTCTCATGGAACCTAAACTGGGTTTGTACAGATTGGATGATATCTGATTGAATCCAGATTTGAATTATGATAAGATGGGATTTGGTAGCTTTAAGATTTGCAATCTGATGCAAACCATCATGATACTACTACTAATTGGAAACCAAGTACAGATTGGATGATATCTGATTGAATCCAGATTTGAATTATGATAAGATGGGATTTGGTAGCTTTAAGATTTGCAATCTGATGCAAACCATCATGATACTACTACTAATTGGAAACCAAATTCGAATCAGAGTTAGTAATATGTATATAAATACAGGTCTCAACAACAATGACATTTCTCAGAATGATAATTTTTGTGGATTAAATTTAACATGATATTATCATCCGGCCTGCACTGTGATCCCAACAAAGTACACGAGAGTTGCAAGTCTCCAGAGAACAACGCACAGATAAATCCTATGTCGGTGTCTAAGCTGGACAAATCACAGGGAAATTAAGACGACAAATATCAACAAGAGTAGCAAAATTATGAGTCACACAGTATACAACAGAAGGGAATTCTACAATCAACAAACACTAAATCATGCAGTATGATGAGAAGACAAAGATCTCACCGGGGGGAAGTCACTGAACTTTGACGGCTTTTTCTTTGCATAATATATGCCACTCCTGTAGAACTGCAGACTGAAGGGCACGATGTTCCACTTCCTCTGCAGTAAGAGTTGACAAGGTTGAGGGTTCTTTAGGGTTACCATTCTCATCATCATTCGCTTTCTTTTTCTGATCTTCATCTTCCTCTTCTTCTTCCTCCTTTGGAGGCTGCGGAGGTGGCTTGGCTGCCTTGAACAGGGCTATTTTTTCCATGGAGATTCTTAGCCTCTCTGCAGCCGCAGTCTTAACCTCTTCTTCAGGCATGTACTCCACACCCCCATCCGTAATATCATCTAACCAGCCTTGCAGGTCTGATCCTATTTCCTTTGTGATTGATGGATCAGATGCTCGGATGACAAACTTACACATCATCGTTGTTGTCTCATCTCCCAGATCCACATTTCTGCTCACCTCGCTGGCACCGAAGATCATCATACCGACAAAACCACCATACCAAGTTTTTGCAGCATAGCACAACTGTCGAGATAAATCAGAATATATGAGGTCAGCCATGTATAAGAAACTGCTTTTACACTCAGCAGAACAGTCCAAAAAATTCAATCAACAATTGCAAAGGCATTAGAAGATGCTTGCTGGTGAAACAGGATATGCATTTTAATTATAAGATTGAAAAGATCAATAATTATTATTTTTATTAATCATTCACAAAATGGTACAAGGTCAACCATGCATGATAGATCAGATTGTTGGGCATTTAGAAAAACATATACCAAAAGTTATTATTGTTGAGATGAATGTATAGATTTAGTAGAAATAATAGAAAAATACATATTTATACTTGTAGTATAACTCTAATCAAAGATAAAATTAAGCAAAAGATGTTTCATGTGTTACGAATATACCCAAAGAAGACAAATAAATATTGTTTAAATGAGATGAATCAATTAGGATTAGTGGTGATGAAAAGTAGAGGGAGACCTAAGAGAAATTAATTTAAAAAAAATTAGGAACTCTTAGTTTGGCTAGTGAAAGTGCCCTAGACAGAGCTCAATGGTTGGAAACAATCCATGCAGCCATCCCAAAACAAGTGGGTCATTATGGCTTTCTTTTCTTTTCTTTTTTCTTTTCCAAATTATGGCTTCTTATCGTTGTTGTATACTCACTATGCTTCTAAAGACACTCCATGTATAAGATGAAAAAATGCAGTTTAATAGGAAGAGTATTCTAAATTATAGAACTATGTATAAAACAATCTAGGACTTACCTGGAAGCCTGCCACTGTGCGGATGAAGTGTGAGCAGACTTGATGGAAAGGCTTAGATGCTAGTGATCTGAGCCCACTGAGGAATGGGGAAGCCTCATACTGTTGTGCAGCAGTGGCTTTAAAACCACTTCCTTCATAAGTATATGCACCTGTATACTCCAATATAGCCGGTAAACTTGGCCACAAGCGAAAATATTCAACAGGAGAACATTTATGTGGCAAAAGAAGATCTGTTAGTGGGATCTTGTAAGGCTGACACCGTAAGATTACAGGCTCTCCAAGTTCTGGTTTCTGGGAACGCTTTTGCCGCAAAATCTGAGAATCCTCGTCTGCATAATCTCCTTCATAATCTCCAGAAACACCACTTCCATAGAAAGGGTAATACAAAACTTGAACCCAAAGAGCACATCTCTCAAAGTGTGAAACACCAACAGTGACGCTGCTAAGGACTGGATCCTAACATAAACAAATTTCAAGTGAGGCTACAACATTAATCTAAATATTATCATAAGTAGATAGACACACTTTTGTCTTATATGCACCAAAAAGTATTCAAATTGATTCACATTCTAAAAGGAAAAACGAGCCAAAACAAAACATGCTCACATGTAACGTATTCCAATCAATCAAATTAAGCATTGGGGACTGTATAAAAGGAGAGAACTGCTTCAAAATGTCCAGACTCACACGTAGATATCATTGTGATGTGGCGCTGGAAGGTAACATCTCTTATAATTATTTTGTCATATAAATTAGGCCATTCATCCACTAATACACTAAATCATTACAGTTCTTCAACGCAATAGCTCTTCACAATTAATGATAGGTATTAATGAGAAAATTGGATCTTATCATGCAATTATATATAATTAAACTCAACTTTGTAACTTACAGTTCAAAGAAATTAATGCCGAGTGCATACTAGTGTCTTCACTAAAGGCTTTGTCATAGCATTGCAGTAAGAACATGAAATAATTGGGAGAATATGTAATTTCTTTCCACTAAAGTAATATGACAAAATGAAAAAACTTAAAACGTACTCTAGCACTATAGGCTTAAAAGTGCTGATTTATTCAGGTTGAAAAGATTTTGAAAGATATGTTATAACACCTAAAAATAAAACTAGAAGTAGATAAAACTAATTTATGGAGAGGCACATATATGTATATATAGCATATATTGTAATATGTATGCATGTGCATGTGCATGTGCAAGTGCAAGTACAAACAGATACCAACAAAGCAGTTTTTTTTAAAGCATCTATGTGCCACAAATACACATCAACAAGTGATAGCAAGGTAAAACAAATTGCAAAGTCAAAGGAAAATAAGCATCAACTAGAAAATTACAGAAGCAAACTCTAAGAAAATTAGCAGAGTCCGAAAAAATACCTGTGAGACAAGATTTCTTAGCGGCCGAACTGCCTGAAGTGACCCATCCATAAAGTACAATGCTCCAGATAGTCCAACACGGATATCCACCCTATTAATCTCTAGTTCAGTCAAGTTTAAGATCTGCATTTATTGACTTAATCAGAATGATTGATTGGTCTAACAAGTATACTGTAAAAAGTATTCAATTGCTTTGCATTTAAATGTAAAAAGTATTCAGTCACAACAAAAATAATGAATTGCCTCGTCATGAATTTGTGATTTTTTTTTTAGGAGATCTCGAGATGTAACATATAACATGAAAGTCAAAAGTTACATTTTTTCTATGACAACAACAAGAATTTGCAACCACTTATTACAATGCAGCACAATGAAAAACAGAAAGAGAAATCATATCTAAGGTAAAACAAATCAATAACTTTCAACTACTTAACTAAACAAAAAAAGAATGCCCTCTAATCATAGTTCACAGCATCAGCTAATTCCAGTATGATACACCCGATTAGAATCAACGGAACCAGCGATAGTCCATCAAACTCATCCAGAATTAGCAGTTTTTTGCAGATTTTTTATTGTCTCACAGCCTCAAAAAGGGAGGAGGGGATATAGAACAAGAAGGAAAAGAATATCTACAACTATGAGTGTGAGATAGAGAATACAACGCTAGTATTAGCCAGTGATTTCAATAGGCGCGCGGGCGAGCACCTGGGTTAAACCAGGCGATCGAACCAGATTTTTAGGTCTAGTTGGTCTCCGGTGCTTTAGTTGGTTCAATCGAACCAACTAAATCACCGCTATCAGGCTCCTTCTTGCGATTTCCCCGACTTCCCCAACCCTAACACTCGCAATTTTGCCGCCAAGATTTCTTCTCCACTGTCGCTGCTCTTTGCTGTCGCTGCCACTGTTGCTGCTCGCCTCTACTGTCGCTACTCGCCGCTGCCACAATCGCTGCTCGCCGCTGCCACAATTGCTGCTCGCTACTGCTGTCGTCGCTCGCCACTGCTGTCGCCGCTCGCAGCTCCCTCTCCCACTCCCACTGTCGCTCGCCACTCCCGTTGTCACCGCCGCTCCCACTCTCGCTCCAGCTGTCGCCTGCTACCGCTACTGTTGCCTTAGCAGCCTCAGTCTTCTCACACTCTTTTCATTATACTGTTAACAGTATATTAACAGTATACTACTAACTGTATACTAATAATAGTATTTTTATTTATTAGATTAATAATATATTATTTTGATTTTAATACTATTAATTTTTATTTATTTAATAGTATATTTTTTATTTTAAAAATAAAAAATATGCTATTATGATTTATTTATTTATTGTGATTTTGTACCTGATTTTCTTAATTTAATAGCATATTTTTTATTTAAATAATTATATTTATTAATTATATTATATATTTTTATATTTTAGCGCCTCGCTTCACTCGGGCGAGCGCCTAGCGCCTCGAGCGTTTTTGGATCTTGGCGCCTAGCGCTTTTAAAATCACTGGTATTAGCATTATGTTAAAACCATTGCATTTGCCATGTACCACCATTCATCCACCATAATATAAGATAAAGACGGAAGGATACAAGGAGGGAAAAGTGAAGAACAGAGTCGGTCAGCTATTGACAATCTTAACGATGTCAATCATATCATTCATAACCAAACACAAACCTGTTAGACAATCTTGCAAACTATGCCTCAAATAATCCTTAGGGTCATCAAATTCCTTCATAGTTTTCTCAAGTTTCTAATCGAATTTGTCTGAACATCTCCTTATTCAACTTCTTATTTCTTTAGCACATTCTCCTTACCAGTGTTCTTGATGGTCTTAATTAGGCATGTCAGACCAGCATAGATAATTTCTCATGTCATTCTCAATTGGTTCTACCTAAAACGTTTAAGAAACAAAACTATCATACTAGAAAATGTCAAGAAACTTGATGCAACACTGGTTGGAGAAGTACCCAGCCAAGAGGATATTGCTAGAATTCTTATCAATCTCCTGTTCAAGAAAGATATATCTAGCTCTATAGTTAAAACAATTAGCTGCAGCATGGGTGGAACATGCTGAAACAAACACCCAAAAGTGGGCCATGCCATACTTGGAGCTGCAGGCTAATAGAGATGTGCAGGTCCAGGCCATTTTCTTAACCAATTTGTACGGAAGTATCCTCAATAAGTGCATAATTTGCATTTCCTTGTTTTATCTTTCTCTTTAATACAAGCATTCACCCCAAGGTCCTCATACTTGCAAGTTGCAACACTAGTTTCTCATATAAGCTGATTCCTGTTTATCGAATATTCTTAACATAATCATGTTTTTTTTCTTATTGCTTTCCACAAGGTTTCAAATATCAGTTGGACTAGTACATGTCAACCGGTCTTTATAGTCTGATCATAAATCAATAGAAGACCATGTAGGTCAATCCCAGTCAATATTTAAAATTTTATTTTATTTTCCCAATGATGCTGGAAAGTCAGTATACCTCGCAAAGTATCGACACAGGCTAATCGACTGTCAAAACTGTAATCAGTCGAGATTTAAACCCTTTATACTTCAGTTACATACTAACTGAATAAGCTCTACAACCATCCTGTTGTACACCCAAATGCAATATCCATTTTATTTCCCTTTTCTGTTATTCCATTACTGAAATCGTCTATTTTTGCTAGCCCTGGGAAATATGTTTTAAATATTCCTTCACTTCATGGTTTGAAAAATTAAAATTATAAATATATATAAATGCTAATTATGGAAGCAAAGTAGGCTGCAAAAAAACTATGTGAAATTAAAAACCTTAAACAAAACATCACAAAAGTATGAAAGTCTAATACCTTTAAGTGCAGGGTGATCCTTCCATCTGTCGAATCTGCTAGGTGATATGCTTCAACATAGCAAGGATCACTACTACCAGTCAGTGTATGTGGTTTTGGAGGTACTTTATGCCCAGTGGAATCAATGCCTTTGGTTAACAAAAGGCTCAATTCACTGGGATCATGCCTCCAAAGCTCTTGAATAGCCTTATGAACCAATCCCTCCAACTTTCTGTCTTGTGCTACAGATGTCTCAAAAAACTGGACTGTGAGCTTATGGTGGCTAAAAGGATAATCTCCTGTTGTCTCGCTAACACCTACCCATCTGAAAAGTATTACATGTTAATCATTACTCAAAAAATCAAACTGGCAGGAGCATATGTAGCTACAGATAGCCCAAAAATAGCTTCAAATAGCACAGAACTAAAGTTGATTTAGAAGATTGAAGTATGAATGACATCAGCACAGGTGAAAGATTCAAGAATGTGTTATCAATCCTTTCGCAGAAATATACCATATATAGAGAGATAATTACTAATTAATTTCTTGTTCGTGTTATGCACTAGCAACACTACAAAATTATGATTCATGGATCTGAGTGCCCTCTCAGATAAAAGCTTCAAAGCATAAAACATTTTGACCCAAGAAGTTTGGTTCTAGAAGAGGAAAGTTTAACAATAAGCTTGGGCAAAAGAAATCTACCATGTAGCTTTTAATGCAGTATAGCCTGGATGATATGCACAGATCAAAACATGACTTGCACCTAATGGGCCACATATGAATGCATGGAGGATCGATAATAGCTCAAGAGAATGAAAAGAATACAAAAGTTAAAAAAAATGAAATGTGTATATATATAGACATACACATATGAATATTTACGTATATGTGTATATTTTATCCAAATTTCATCTTAAAGTGCATATGAAAGTTTCATGTTAAAGTCCAAATCTACTATTTTGAAAAGGGTGAGGATTGTTTTGCAAAAATGTATATCCTGGGCCTACGTCATAGCAGTTTAGTGTCATCAGAGTACTAGAGCTGTTGGATCTGATAGTAACTTCCACACCATTCAGAACATGCAACTACTCAACCACATGTACTGACCATGTAACCAATTTCCAACCCTCCTCATTTACTTTGTCTCACCGTCTAGATTACTCCATAGAACTTAAAAATGACAATGATGTCACTATTGACCAATGAACATGAAGAACTATCTGCTAATGTACTGGACAAGCAATAACGGCATCCAGCAAACAACAGATTAGTATTTCTTTCTCCAACCTTTCTTCGGACTCCTTCAGCCTCTTGTCTTCTCCTCTCCTTTTGTCCCATTTACTTTCCTCTTCTACCTAGTACTCTCTGCCAAGGTTGGTTCTCTAGTATAATATTCATCCAAACCAGCCAATCCAACCACATTCTGGCGAAATCAACTGCAATATTAGAACAGGGGATAATCATCAACTAAATCAAACTTAGGACCGAGGCTGGATCAAAATTGAATTGTAATTGACCGATCCTTAAAACCATCGAAATAAGCATATTAGTGCTCCAAAATTCCAAGTGTAGCAAAGTCCTACATGCATTAGGGCAGAGGTACAAAACCAATCATGCACCTCCGGCTGTGACAAGTATATCATCTGCAGGACACTAAGTTATTGCTTTTTACCAGCTATTCTAGTCCATTAAATACAACTAAAAGTAATTATAGTTTTCACTATTGAAATTTGAATTATCTAAGAAGTATATTGGTAGCTATAACAAAACTAAATAATCATTGTACTGCAGTTCCAAAGAAACTATGCTACATAACGAATATGAGATTTATATTAGTACAATATAAAAAGTAAAGTAAACTAACAACTTTATAACATTATTGGATTAACATTTGTGAAATTTCTGCATACGAAATTAACTTGTGCCATAAACACTCTCCCAAGCCATAAGCACATATCTATCAAATCATGTCTCTAGATTTCTCAGTTTGACAACCCATCTATATCCCCAGAGAAAACCCCATATTTTGTTAACAAAAAAACCCTTGTTCTTCTGCTAAATGCAGTTACAGTTGCATTGCCATTGTTATTTTTTCCTATCAATAGAACTTCTTAGAGTCAACAGCCACAAACATATAGGATAAATGAATTAAACAAATGGACTTAAACTGAAGTGTTCCTTGGCCATTTTTAAGCTTTTTGCTAAATGTTATTATCAGCAACTGAAACACATTTCTTAATTTAACCAGCTAATATATTAAAATTGACATCTAATAGATACTTCAACAGAGAGTGAACTCAATTAACTGACAAAAGGCATTTGCTGAACTTGTAAAAACATGCATACAGGACTGACCTGCTTTCTGGATGACTGGCAACGTACTTCAATATCTGCAATATATAGCGACTTTGATGCTTGTTTACAGAGTCAGCTAAGGTGCTACCTCTAAAATCTTCAAGTTCTTTACTCAACAGCTGACCTGCTCTGAGATTCCGTGTACCTAAACGTTGTGTGCAAATAAGGATAGCTTGCACATCTTGTAGCCTGTTTGCAGTAGTTGCAGAGGACTCGGTGTTGAACAACACATTGTGTATATTTGATATAATTATGTTTAACGGATCCTCCAGGTCATCAGCTAGAAGTGGATCAAGACCTTCCATATCAAAATGTTCAGCAATGGCCCAAATTAAGCGTGCAGATATTCTTGGTGTATGCACCTTGTAAAGGAAATCAAGTATGAAATCTTACTTTAACATGATAAATAGGCAGACAAGGAAAACATAGGTGTTTGTAGATATAAAATAGATTAAAAAAACGAGAAACATGAGATCCTATGATGTACAATTGACGTTTTCTAATTTACTAGAATTGATGTTTTAAGCACATATGAGATTATTAAAGAGGATCTTGGTTGTTTCACCAAGAAAGGAACCTTCACAACTTCAAATGCATAAGGATGGTAAAACTGTTACATTTTTATCCTGAACAAAGCAAATAAACTGATATGAATATAGATCACTTTGTTAGATTTCTTTTTTCACAAATACCATAGTGTCATACTATCGCATGAATATTAAAAGAAGAATCCAAGCAATTACATATGATAGATAATCCCCTAAGCACCCAGTGGCAACAAATAACTTAACCGGATTCAAGCACAAATGAATATGAGAGTGAGAAAGGAAGCATTTAGCAAAACAGATTTTATTGCAATCATGAAGAATACTAAACCTGAAGAGGAAGCAAGGAAGAGAATAGCAAATTACTCAAAGTTGAACGTACTCTATCTCTAACAGGTCATGCTTGCTTACTACAAATTTGCAATTTCCCACATATGTACAATGCTTTAATATTTTATAATGTTGGGCTAATATCAGTTTGGTAACTGGCCGAACCAGTGTGGTACCCGTATACCAGGCAGTACACCAACATATACCGTATGGTATCACCAAAAAAATAATAAGTATTAAATATTGACCAACACCAACCTATACAGTCTAGGTCATGGATTGATTGGTAAATACCGATTGGTACATACCAATCTGGGAAATATTAGATTCCTTGACTGGGATAAATGATAAGACTAACCTCACGAAGATCTTTGATAAGTTGTAATTGCAAGTTGCGTAACCTAGTCTCATTCAGAATCTGCTCCTGAGAAGCACCGTCTTTGATCCTCTTCACACCTCCTCTTGTATCATAAATGTGACAGAGCCTGACAAGTAACTTCAGGTAACAATCTATGGCATAAGTTCGTCCATCACAGTCCCATAAAACACATGGTCTGCACACTTCTACAACCTCCAAAGCTGACTCTGTCCAATTAAGTGCACCATAACCAGTACCATAGGCTAAAGCACCAATGACTCTGCCCTCAGTTCCCGAATTCTTCTGCTCAGGCAATGGAAGAGATAACTGAAAGCAACTTTCTACTAGTGAAGCAACTAATTCCTCTCTGAACAAGCTTTTACTCATTACACTGTTCAAGTCATCCTTTATCCTTGCATCCTCGAAAAGTGAAGTAATGTCTGTTCCAGGGAGGGGCTTTTGTCCTCTTCGCACACTTTCTTTTGCAAAAAGATCAACACAAAGGGCTGTGCGGCATATACATGCCAGAGCATGCATACGATCTGATTCTGCCCTTAAGTTTCTCACCATCAGAAGCAGCATCTTAAATAAAGAAACCTGAAATCAGGAGGAATGATAGAAACTTCAGTCCAACATATAACCCTCCAAAACCACAAAAAGGCAGTCGAAGTAAAGAAAATCTATGCTTACCTCTCTGAGCTATCACAAAAAGTAAACTTTGCCTTTGAACTACAATATTAGGAAAAAAAGGAATATCTCTGATCAATGTGAGCAGCTAATGCCCTAGTCTACTATTCTTTATCAGAGAACATTCCTAGTTCTTGAAAGGCTAAGATAATGTGGCCAATCCAGTCCAAACATGGAGGTGCTTTGGTGCATGTCCTCAACATGTAACATAAAGAAACCAGATGCTTGGATGTGCTCAGGTGCGTGTCCTTGATATGGAATATGTTAAAAATTGCATATGCAATATAAGGCTGGTGGTGGCATCAGAACAGCTAGACTAGCTTGAGTGACGCCTTCCTCCTTGCATTATGCTGCTGCTAGTAGCTTGAGTTCTTTCTAGTCATCTTTTTCTGTTGACTCTACACATACATAGATAAATAATTCTCGAGTAGACAAAGATGGACTGAGAACTGTACCTGCATGCTGAGATCGAGAAGGTGGAGATTCGTGACGACAGCTCTCACAATGCTTTCTCTAGCAGAAGAGAACTCCTGCCTATCCCAGAGTGTGAGAATGGCGATGATTGATGCTGAAGCCCACTCCGGCTTTCCTCCCCGAACATCAGCCAGAGAGAGCATATTGATTCCGACCTCGAAGATCAAAGGTGGATCCAAAGAGCTCAAGAACGGCAGGAGATGGGAAACCACGTCCGAGACCCCGACGTGCTTCTCAGCGCTCATCGAGGAGTCCACCGCGGTGGCGGTGCCCGTGTTGTTGCTGCTGTCTCCAGGCCTCGATAGCTTCCGGAACACCTCGAGGGAACCAGAAGCCACGGCCTTTGCAGCATAGACGAGCGGGAACACGGTGGCACGGAAGCTTTCAACAGGGATGATGAGGGAGCGGGCCATGAGGGCATTGCGCTTTTTCCAGACGAGGTCAATGGCGGCGACAACCCAATTGGAGCGGATCGCGAGTGAGTTCTCGCCATCGATGAGCTTGTCCCCCGCTAGGCGGCTCATGTGCTTGGTCTCGAACTCCTGGAAGAGGCGACCGACGGCCGCGAAGGCGGCGCAGGAAACAGCGTCGGAGCGGTCGAGCGTGCCTTCGGCGATGCGGTCCCACCAGGCGGAGGCGCGGTCGAGGAGGCCTGGGGCGGTGTCGCAGAGGAGGACGAGATCGTCGCGAGCGAGTACGCATCCGAGGGTCTCAGTGGCAGCGAGGCGGAGGGTCTCGCTGGGGGAGTCGAAGCAGGCGGCGATCTCGCGGTGGGCGTCGGCGACGAGGCGGGGGAGGCGGTGGGAGGGAATGGCAGAAAGGATGGAGACGGCGGCGGCGGCGACGTCAGGGTCGGGGAAGTCGAGGTCGGCGCGGACGGCGGAGCAGACGGTGTCCCAGAGGTCGGGGGTGAGGCGGGTGGATCGGATGAGGTCGAAGGCAAGCTTCTTTGAGACGGCGGAGGCCGGGGAAGCGAGGATCTCCTCGCAGGTGGAGCGGGCCACAGCAGAGACGTCCCGCCCCGCCGCCGACTGCTGCAGCGCCTGCAGAAGCGCCCCCGACTGGCGCAGCGCGTCGCTCGACCGCAGGTCCGCCTGGATCTGCGCGATCAAGATGTCCATTTGCCTCGATTCCCCTCCTCCTCTTCAAGCCCAAGGAGATCGACGAAGGTGTCAAGTGGCTTGGAGTCGAAAGGGGAGAAAGAGAGAGAGAGAGAGAGAGAGAGAGCGAGAGAGAGAATGGGAACTCTCGTGAAGTCAATAGTAGAGGAAACCTCTTTTACTTGCGAGATGTATTTTCCAATTTCAAGTATTAAAAACTGAATAATTTATGGTGGGAATTCCCCAAAAAAAAACCTATTTTTTAACACTTTTCTTAAATTTTAAATATTTTTTTTAATAACTTTTTTATCTCTATCGACCATCACTCATTGTTTGGTTGTGCCTTTACCCCATCGATCATCCCCTTTCATTCTGAGTAGTAGTTCATACCTTATGATGCAAGAGCCTATTGCACTACTTATAACCCTTGTTGTTCACTATAAGAAAAAAAAAAAGATGCATCATTGATTACGAGCGATAAATGAGATAGAGTGATTGTTATCATCGTCAATTGTATTGGATGGTGATCTTTGTCGTCACCCTTAGGTTCCTCACACATTATCAATCGTAGATAAAGAAAAAGAGAGATTAACATATGTAATCATGCTACTGGCTATAGTAGAGGAAGGAGGAGGGAGACACATGCTTTTATCGTTATTGTCTCGTGCGAGGATCGTGCGCGAGGTTAGTCGAACTCAAGATTTTTTCTTTTTAGAGCTATAAATTTTATTCTCGATAAAATTCTTAAAATATTTTTATATATTTTATTACAATAAAGATAATTATCAAACCTATTTTCACGTTAAATAACCTTCTGATCCGATCATTATTTAATATCCTTCAAATGATTTTTATAAGCACAAACAGCTAATAGAGAATAAGATGAGTTTAAAGAAAAATATATATGCTTTGGTAGGCAGAATATGAACAATAAGGATTAAGAGCATAGGCCATAAGTCTCCAATAACATCAAATGATTTTTATTCGTTACATGCTTATAATATTTTGTTTATATTTACTTCAATTATATTTTTTATGTCACATATCTCTCTTATTGTGGAAAATAAAATAATAACTACGATACGTACTAAACCCGAGAAAATCAAAAACCTCATTTTGTAGACAACAATTTTTTGGTAGATTTTGCATATAATATTTACTCATATACTTCTATATCAACCACTACAACACAAATTCATAACTAAAATAGATACTTATAAATCATATAAATATAAGCAATATTATCATTTAATTAAAATAAAGATAGCATATCATGATATTCGAAAACACACAAGACGCGATTCTTGATACTTCAAAATTATAACTAAAACTCCATGTTAAATTTGCGAAAAAAATGTCTTAGAACTCCTATGCAATTGAATAAGCCTTTATTTCTAACATAATTAAAATGATAATATTTCACAATCAAATATTTCTAAATTCACACTCCATGTCCATATAATATTATACTCTTTACTCTATCAACTTTTCTGATTTATTAGGTCACAAATCATTCATTCTCTCCAGTCTTTTCGGATTTCTTTCATTGCATTATACCACTATCAGTATTTACGGATTTCTTTCATTGCATTATACCACTATCAAACAACTAATAAAAATTCAGATTTTATTTACTTAATAATTTTAAGATTCAATCAGTGTACAAGATTGACACAAGACCTAGTCATAATAGGACACTATCTATCGGATTAATGATTTACTTATGCTTATCTATATATAATTAGTTAAAAACACACTATTTATTATATCATAAACTTAAGTCTATGAGCCACTTTTCAAGCCTTCCTGATGTGATTTAGCATAGTTGAATCACTGGGAATGTTTCTTCCTAGAAATCTTAAATTCATATGAACTTGTGTTTTATAACATAATATTTCGGTTTTCTTTTTTTTTGTAAGTAAGCTCTTCATATAATCCCCATTCAATTTTCTAAATTTAATATAATTTTTTTAAAAAAAAATCATATGAGTTGTAATTATAATAGAATTTTTTATTTTTTTTAAGAATAAATGATGAAGACAGGATTCGATTTTATACATTATTACCAAACTACTAAAAACCGATAAATAAATATAAAGACTTATCTATGTGGATCCAAAGTTGATTGGGTCATTCACATTAAGTGAGTTGGGTCATCATAAATGTGGTTGGGCTCACTAAACTCGACCAACTTAGGCCTAATTCGGAAAATAGGACATAAAATTTTGCTTTTGTCTCCTCTTTTGTTCCATTTATCTCTCTCTGTTTTTCTAGTTTCTTTCTATTATTTGCAATATGCCATCTAAGGATTGACTTAATCTAACGAGTGTGAAGAAAGGAGAAAACAAAATCTAATGTTAAAAAGAAAGATATGTCTCACATGCAAACAATACTCATACTACATGCATGCTAATTATCGAGATGATTTAGATTAAAAAAGATTCATTATTCTCTATCACTAATCCTTCCTACAAACATAGCATGCAAACAATAACTCATACTACATGCTAATTATCAAGATGATTTAGATTAAAAAAGATTCATTATTCTCTATCACTAATCCTTCCTACAAACATAGTATTATAACAATTTCTAGCAATACATAACAAGAGTAAAGGAAATGAATCCCTACCTATCTCTCTTTTGGTAGTTTCCCTTCCATCTCGTTATCTTTTCGGTAGTCGATCTCATTATCCACGATAATTTGTTTTCATTAGCCGATTTCATTTTTCGCAATGGTTTAAGACAATAGGATTGATGTATATATAGAGGAGACCAATAACCCTAAATTATAGATAATTTTAAATTACTAAAATACCCATGTCATATACCATAAAAGGAAAATAGATACATGCATCCTCTCAAGAATAATTTAACTCAGAATTAACTCAGCTAATATTTATAATTATATATATGTGATTATGATTTATTCCTTATGAATATTTCTATCACCATTTTATAAGTAAAAGCCTCCTAGATAAATTTAAATGAAGAAACTTGAAATTGTTCATGAAAAAAATAATGTTTTAATTTTTTTTGGGAATAATAATAATAACTATATTGATGAAAGAATATCCCTTGGGACATTAACCTATCAAAATAACATTTGGAGACTTGCAAATTAATTCCTAAATAACTCTAATTCATTTATTGAATGGATGTATCACAATCTTCCTTATTTAAGAATGTAATTTATCATAATCTAACATGATGAATTAACTCACTAACTTCTTTCAACATCAACCACTAACAAAAAAAATACTTAAGATCAAATTAGTAATAATACACATATCAAGTTCTTATAAATCAATCAAAGTTTTAACATACTTATAATGTGAGATGTGATTTTTTTTTTCTTTTTAATATTTATTTAATTTAAATATGTAATTTTTTTAACCCAACAAATGTACCATCAAATTTAGCACTAATGATACAAAAACACATGTAGGTCACCGAAAAAGAATATCATCTAAAATAACGTTAGATTGATTTTTACAATGTGTCTTTCAATATGATTTAAAAAAGAATCTTTATGTGATTTGGATATGGTCTTTAAATTCAAGAATCACTGTTAAGGAGAACTAGACTTTATTTTTTCTTCCTATTTTTTCACGGGCCCATTTAGATGGATGAATTAAGAGAATCGAGAGAAAAACTATAATTTCTCATACTTCTTTTTAATATTTATTTAATTTAAATATGTAATTTTTTTAACCCAACAAATGTACCATCAAATTTAGCACTAATGATACAAAAACACATGTAGGTCACCGAAAAAGAATATCATCTAAAATAACGTTAGATTGATTTTTACGATGTGTGTCTTTCAATATCATCTAAAAAAGAATCTTTGTGTGATTTGGATATCGTCTTTAAATTTAAGAATCAATGTCAATCTATAAGGAGAACTAGACTTTATTTTTTCTTCCTTATTTTTCTACAGGACCATTTAGATTGATGGATTAAGGGAATCGAAAGAAAAACTGTAATTTCTCAACTGCGTCCTTTATCATATGCGTCATTTAGTTCATAAAAGTTTTATTTATTTATAGATGAGAACAAAAGATTTAAGATAAATAATTAGGAGAGTTCATTCCATCAATGATATCTCTTAAAGAATTTTATTATAATATTATTTTTTTCTATCGATCAATTATCATAATTTAATTAATTCTATTATATATCTTATATAATTATAAAAGATCTCCTCCGTTAACACTTCAAGAATCACTGTTAAGGAGAACTAGACTTTATTTTTTCTTCCTATTTTTTCACGGGCCCATTTAGATGGATGAATTAAGAGAATCGAGAGAAAAACTATAATTTCTCATCCTTTATCACATGCGTCATTTAGTTCATAAAAGTTTTATTTATTTATAGATGAGAACAAAATATAAGATAAATAATTATGAGAGTTTAATCCAAGGATATCTCTTAAAGAATTTTATTATAATATTATTTTTTTTATCGATCAATTATCATAATTCAATTAATTCTATTATATATCTTATATAATTATAAAAGATCTCCTCCGTTAACACACTAATCCTGGCATGCATGGAGGTATGAACATTACATTCCGATCAATCTGTCGCCATCATCTTGGCATCCGCCCTCGGTGTACCCTCAAGATGCGCACAGATCTGCTGAGGAGGAGGGACAACGAGCAAGAGAATTGACAGCATCAACATTCGTCACTGTACCTGCAACTGGGGCTGATGGCCATGGCCACGGCCATCATTGCTGCCCTCTGCACTTTGTGCTGTAAAGAACCCCAACAGTGCCTCCATCTGCATGGTTGAATGATGCACCCAAAGGAGCAGCTTCCCATCATATGGCTTCACCCTTTTCTTTGCCACCTAAAAGTCATCATGCCTACAACACCTTCTTTCCTCAATCATTGTTCTTCCCTGCTTTCTTATCATATCGAGGGGAAACTAATTTACTGGTTTTAGGAGATCACCGGACTCGATAGCCTACTCGGTAAATAAAGTGTTCGACGTTTGTCCTCTGGATTCGGAGAAGAGATAGCGCAGCCTTGGAAGACCAGACATACACCGAAACTTCCAGCAGCTACGAGTCAATCTTCGAAGACATATGATGGAAGAACTGTGATCGACAGGCTACAACTCAAATCAAATTGACTGCGGTGGTTCTTTTCTTTCACACCCGATATTTCGATGGAAAGGGATCGAATGCGAAGGGAAGAGGTAGGTCCTCTTCCACATTGATCTCCTGCTTCATATCATTTCTTGGCCTTTTGGGTCTCTTCCTTCCACTGTGTCATACGCCAAAACAGTTGGGTGAGGAGTAAAGACCGGATGGTGGTGAAGCCGAGTCGTGGCTTAGTCAATGAATGAGGGAGGAGGAAAGAAGCAAGAAAAAGGAATGGCAGAAGGGAGGCATGTGAAGGGGGTGATGAGATTTGATGCATCGCAGCCACCGGCAAGAAGGTTTTTAGTAAGCTCCCCCATAAAGCTGCGTAGCTGCAATTGTTTTGAGTAGATAATGCAGGCAGAGGGTGCAGCTCGATGACCCACCTCATTACTGTCCACCTGTATCCACGTAATTTAATATGTGTGCGTGACAGATTTGGCTCCTCCACATTCTCAGATTTAAAATGCTACAGTGCTGATCTGCAAACCCATGATTGGCCCACAAGGTTAATGAGCTTGTTCTTGACAGTTTGTATGCTCTCGAAGGACAGGAGAAAGAATCGTTGTCCAGGAAGAAGGAAATAGAGAGAGAGAGAGAGGAGGAGTTCATGAGACATGAGCTGTGAGGAGGGGGAAGAAGACAAGCGCAAGGCTACAAACCAATCCATTACTAAGGATCTCAATCGACATGGTTTGTACTTTTCCTAATCTCAATGACAAAAACCACTACTGATGTTGCTGTGAGCTCTCTCTTTTTTTTTTTCTTTTTTGGCTTAGAGACGGGAAGTACTTTGTGACTGCAGTTAGGGAGGGAGGACACTCATCGGGAAGAGCACATGAGATCTCACAGTCCAAGTGTGGATCGAGAGGGAATCTACCTCCATTCATGAGACTTTTTTGTTTTTGGGTTACCCCTGGTGGAGGATTTCTGCTTTCAAATCCTCCAAGCTCACATCTCAAATCCAGACGAAGAAGAAGAAGAAGAAGGAAACACTTTCAAAGCCTTTTGGTTTATTTCAAGCCCGTACGAGGCATCCGCGTCATGCAGCAGCAGCAGCAGCAGAAGCAGAGGACGGTGAAATGGAAAGGAGAGGGTGCAGTTCTACGGCATCCGGTTACTGCACTTTTACTTTGCTGTGTCCCCCACAATAATTGATCAATTACCACCGTCGTCTTCCTCGTCGCGTCTCCTTTTTTACCGCAGTAATTCCTGCTGAAGCTCCACCCCCCGCGCACGCACAACACGCGCAGGCCAAGGCGAAGAAGCTAAAACCAGACACCTCGCTGCAGTACTTGTTCCTTTTACCCATCTCCCTCAATAGGAAAGCCCCTGGCGCCGGTATCGGTTCGCTTTGTGGGTGTAGAGCCCCAAAACCGGCTGAAAGCTGATTTCTTTGCTCTGCTTTTCGTATAATATTGACACAAAGATGGATGCAGACAGGTTGGCCTTCTCCAAATGCACACCAGGGAGAAATGATTCACTCGGTTGATTATGATATCCATGGATGAGCAGTAACCCAGCACCGTTTGCGTGGATTATTTTTGTGATGTGAGTGGGATGGGATGGTGTCATCATCAGGAATCCCATATCCGGAGAAGCCAACAATGGTGGGGTGATGCAGGAACAGTAATGCTGTTGTCTCTCGTGTTCAGGGCTCCATATAATACACCCCCCACCTTTGCTTATTTTGAATTCACACCTCTCTCCTCCTCTTCTTCCTCCTCCTCCTCCTTTGTCTCGCCTGCTCTTCCTGCAACTTGCGCTGCAACTAGACAGAACACGGAGGGAGGGAGAAGGGTGGACTGGGCGAAGACACCGAGCGCACGTGGGTCAGGCAGAGAGGCCAACCGTGGAGGAAAAGAAGGAGGGGGAGGGGGGGGGGGGG
>LVTN01000354.1:53215-81674 GCA_001649415.1 Musa itinerans
GGGGGGGAAAAGCCCCGAAGGGGAAAAAAAAAGGGGGGGGGGGGGGGGGGGAGATGATTTGAAGATGGGCAGATGATAAGGTTTGACATTGCGACCGGTGGTGGAGTCAACAAAAGCTTGGCTTCAGCTTCAGCCTTTGAGAGAAAACAAATGAGCACCGACCGCACCTTTAATCAGCACCCACAGAAAAAAAGCCTTATTAAAAGGAGGGGAAGAAAGAGACGCATCGGATCACGCCATCCTCTTACACTTCTCCGCGGGTTGGTGCACCGAAGGCACCGAGAGAAGAGGGGGTGGCGGGGATGAATAAAGGTGGGAGGAGTTAAGTAATGGAACAACGCCTTGTGACGTTTAATATAAGAAGGGGATAAAAGGAGGGAAGTGGGGCAACCTGGAGTTGACTGGCAGATGAGTATTCTACTGCCTGGTGTTGGGAGTATCTCACAAGAGTATTAGTCCGCCTCATTTAACTGGAGGACAGTGTGCAAAGGTTTTATCTTTTGGAAAGGAAATTTCTTTAAAAGAAGAGATGTTTATGTTGGGATGAGCTGTCATCAGCATTAGATGCTTTATCTGACGCGCACCTGCAATGTCTGCTGCTGCTGCTGCTACTGCTGCTGCTCCTGCTCCTCCTCCTCATATTACCTGGGCGCAGTAATAATAATGGTGCTTAAGCTCATGATCATCGAACGAAGCGGAGACTGTTATGGGATTAGCAGTGTCCGGCGGGTGGAATGGAGGAGATGAAGATAGAGAGACATGGAAAGAGAAGGATGGTTAAGTTCCTAACTGCATCTTTCTAACTCAGAAGTCTATATTCATCATTCCCTCCGAGGCCCCACGAGCGGGCTACTGCTTCTTTCTCAGGCCCCCCCTCCCCCAAGCAGTGTCAAGGAAAGAGAGCAAGCTGCAGTTATAGCGTGTGTAGGCGAGAGAGAGAGAGAGAGAGAGGAATCATAAGAGAGAAAGAGAAAGAGAGAGAGAGAGAGAGAGAGAGAGAGATAGAGAGGGGGGGGAGAGGAAACAGTGGGAGAAAGCGATGCAAGAAAAGAGGAGGAAGGAGAAAAGCTGAGGGAGTTAGGGTTTTAGGATCTAAACCTACGCGCCTCTCTCTCTCTCGCCTTCCCCCTTCTCTCCCACCTTTCTTTCTCGGTGTCGTATCTTATTGTTTGCCGCTCGCTCTCACTCTTTTCTTGTATCATTTTCTTATCTGTGCGGTTAAACAACCTCAGGTAGCGTCTTCCTTCCCCACCTCCTCTCTCTTTCTTTCTTTCCTTCCTTTCATTCTCGCCCGCACCAACGCGCGCACAGAGACAACAGTCAATCAGCAGGAGAGCCCCACGCCAGTCTCCAGCCAAGTATGGAGCGGCCCCCTGCACGTGTTTGCCTCCTCAAACCCTAACTAGGTTATATCGCTCTCTCTCTCTCTCTCTCTCTCTCTCTCTCTCTCTCTCTCGACCCTCCCCTCCCCCCTTAATATTTCTTCTCAACTTTTTTCTCCATCCAAAAATATAAGAACCGGAGCTGCCGTAAAGATAAATATATATACACAGTTGGAGAGGAAAAGGAAAAGAAAGAAAAGCAAGCAATTGGTGTTGATCTTAGGGATAGATTGGAAAACAGTAAAGCATGGAACAAAGCGAGCTTAGTAGGCATGGAGGACAGGGAGGTGGTGGTGCAGGAACAGGAACAGGAGGAGGAGGAGGAGGAGGAGGAGGGAGAGGGGGAAGAGTTCGGGCAAATAGCAACAGCAGCAGTGGCACCAGCAGCAGCAGAAGCACTTCGGAACACCACCAGCCACAGCACCACTTTGGCCACCATCACCACCACCAGCAGAAGCAGCAAGGAAACAGCAGCATCCCGTCGTCGCTCGAGCTGGTCCCGTTAAAGAGCAGAGCGGGCCCCAGCTCAGTAGCCCCCTTCATGGGCTCCATCGTCCACCACGGCGTCGTCGACGCCTCCCTCGCCATCTCCACCGCCAAGCCCGATCCCTCCCTTTCCCCCGGCGCCGTTGGCCCCTCATCTTCCTCTGCCGCCGCCGACACGTCCAAGAAGCTCGCCGGCGCCGGCGCCACAGCCAAACGCTCCTCCAAAGATCGCCACACCAAGGTCGACGGCCGCGGGCGCCGGATCCGCATGCCGGCCATCTGTGCGGCGCGTGTGTTCCAGCTGACGCGGGAGCTCGGGCACAAGACGGACGGCGAGACCATCGAGTGGCTGTTGCAGCAGGCGGAACCCGCCATCATCGCTACCACCGGTACCGGCACCATCCCGGCCAACTTCTCCACACTCAACATCTCGCTGAGGAGCAGCGGCTCCTCCCTCTCTGCGCCGCCCTCCAAGTCCGCCCCGCTCTCCTTCCACGCGCTTGCCCTCGCCCACCACCGCCCCGACTTCGAGCAGGTGACCGACCCCGGCATCTCCCACGCCGCCGCAATGCTCGGTTTCCACCAGCTCCACCCTCATCCCCACCAACATCAGCTCCTGTCCGCCGATCAGATTGGAGAAGGGTTTCAAGGCGGAGGCAGTAGCGGCGGCGGCAACTCTGCCGACACCTATTTGAGGAAACGTTTTAGAGAGGATCTCTTCAAAGATGAGCAGCAGGAAGGAAGCGGAGGGGCAGGCCCGTCCTCCCCGTCGTCGGCCTCCAAGTCTTTGAGGGCCGGCAGCGGGCTCCAATTGCATCAACGGTCACAGCAGCAAGAAGCTGCAGCTGCCGCAGCCGCAGGTCTGACGAGGCCGCAGGGGATCCTCCCTGCGGCGGCAATGTGGGCGGTTGCTCCGAACAGCGGAGCTGGGGGAGCTTTCTGGATGCTTCCAGTGTCCACGGGTTCAGCGGCGCCCGCGGTGGCCGCAGCCACCGGACCCTCAGAGCCGTCCATCTGGACGTTCCCGGCCATGGCCGGGCAGTACCGCCCCGGGATCAGCGGCGGAAGCAGCATCCAAGCGCCACTCCAGTTCATGTCGCGAATAAACTTATCGGGCGGTGCCGAGTTCCAAGGCGGCCGCGCTCTACCGCTGGGATCGATGGTGCTGCAGCAGCCCACGGGCGGCATGGCGGCTCAGCATCTCGGACTGGGAACGTCGGAAACCAATCTCGGGATGCTCGCGGCCCTCAATGCATACAATAGAGGTGGTGGCCTGAACATGAATTCCGAACACCACCAGCCAATGGACCACCATCACCAAGCCCACAGTACCCATCAGCAGCACCAAGGTGCAGCCAGCGGAGAGGACCACCAAACCAGTTCACAGTAGTAGCAGGAGGAGGGTTCACAGCATGTTAAAGAGCAACCTTGGACGCACGCATGCAAGGCAGAAACAAACAATCCAATTGGAGCTTCAAATCCAGCAACGGCGAGTGTTCCTTTCATCATCATCATCCTCATCTTCTTCTTCTTCTCTTTTGACTCGCACAAGGTGAGCTTTGGGTGCTAAAGAATCCTTCAAATTAGTGGACGGCGTTCTTTCAGCTTGCGAAAGAACATTGCCACTTCTCTTATCATTATTTTTCCCCTTCCCTTTGTTTTTGTTTCGTTCTGCTTGAGTGTTGTGAGTTCAAGAACCTTACTTCCAAGAGTGGGGGACAAAGATTTGTATAGGGATCCAATTCGTCTGTGCAGTAGTAATTCTTTGTTTGTTTAAGCGCACAGAGAGCGAGAGAGAAGAGGGAGACAGATGGAGGTTTTAGATGACCGAGAACTCATAATCCTTTTCTGGTGTGCTTCTTCTCCCTGCCTTGTAAACTGTTGCATTAATCTGTCTTTTGGAATCTTCCTCATACCTAAGCCCTGCTTTTATCCTGCGATGGAGGATAAAAGCATCATCTGTTGCGACGCCTTCGATGTGCGTCGCCGCGGCTTCACCTTTGGACGCAACACAGAAACGAAGGGCCTTCACTGTCACGTCCAAAAGTAGGCAAACATCCTCATCTCCAAGACGACCGAGCTGGGAAGAAGACTAATCCCGAACGACCAAATCCTAAATGGTCATCCGTTAAGGACACGGCCCTCGGAGTCCGTGTCGCTCTTCGTGATCCGTGCAAATGGCTTGCCGTGTGAGTTCGGCTAACGATGCAATAATGCCTATTGGCGTTTGCTTCTGCATCGATCACCGACCTCTCGCGGCGGTGCCCGATCGCCTCCCTCGAATGCTCGAGCATTTCGAGCTGAAATCTCTTCAAGACGGAGAGCCGAGCCAGAACAATAAAAAGCAGGTGAAGAAGACACGCTTGTTACCTCGTCTGTCTGCACTCCAAGAAGCAGTGACGAGCTATGAACTGATATGGGGATCTGCAGGTTATCATGATGAGGAAACGTGTGGGCACTGAGACCTCCAACTCCTCAGGAAAAGGTCAGCCGCCGCAGCAACCCATCTGGTGGGACTGCAATTTTGTAGCCTTCTCTTAGCAAAATAATCTTATTTTTTGTCACTTTTATTATACATATTAAATCATCTAAGATAATTCATTTACTGAACAAAGTAAAAAGAAGGATGGAGAATGCATCCGTTGCTCTAAAATCCTATCACCTTAGAGTTATCATAAATGCTCTAAATTAAAGATAAATTCCAACAAATGGTAGAAAATTCAACATACCTAAGAATCAAATTTCGTATTATTCGGATACAGTTGGAATGATCAACAAACTCTCGAAAAAGATGTATGAAAATATACTAATGATCGAAATGATTGACCATAACGTGCACAGAGTTTGACCTTATCTCGATGGCTCTATGATTGAAGGAGGCCGGAATGGACGCTCATCATGATCCTGATTTCAATAGGTGAGACTTGGTTTTTGAGTTATGACACCCAACGACCAACCACTTCGCATTCTAATGGGTGTGGAGATTGATGCTAATCTTTCACTAGATTTTAATAATTTTATATATAACTATATTAATCTTTTTATTAAATTATATATATATATATATATATATTTTAAAGATCAAATTACTGCCAACATAAGATTGTCAAGAAAACCAACACCTACATGCCTTATGATCGAAGGCATGGTTGGGCTCCATGTGGGACCGCATGTTGCGTCCAATCACAACGCCGGTGGGTGCAATAGGCGATCTATAATGACAACCTGTCGTTGTCTTGTGTATCGGTTGGAGTGTTTTTATGAAAGAGGGAGGAGGTGGATGTGATAAAGAGTGCACTCACAGTAACGGGGCATCGATTGGTGCCGGTTTCTGCGCGGTCACGGAGCGAACAGGTGGTGTGCATCAAGCGGAGGTGTACGCCGTATGCTACGTACCGGCGTCGCCACCGCTGCTGCGCGCCCATCAAAGCCACCGGGAGGGGGGGCGTACATCTCCGATCAGACCCGTACGACGCCAGACACGTGGGGAGGGACAGTGCCCCCTCTGACCTCCCCACCTCCTCTCATATCATGTTGTCACCGTCCGCGACGATGAGATTCCTCTCTCTCTCTCTCTCTGTCTGTCTTTTCTCATCTCGGTCTCCCTGCTTTTATTGTGGTTGGCGCAGCGGAGTGCTTGTCTCGTACCGGG
This sequence comes from Musa itinerans, assembly GCA_001649415.1. Classification (NCBI taxonomy): domain Eukaryota; kingdom Viridiplantae; phylum Streptophyta; class Magnoliopsida; order Zingiberales; family Musaceae; genus Musa; species Musa itinerans. The sequence goes on from LVTN01000354.1 coordinate 58,736, forward strand.
ATGACAGGTGATTTGTCTCATGGGTAGGGTGTTGGCCACTGCCAAATTTGATCTGAGTTCCTCCGGACCCTGTGGATGATTTGATGCGTTCAACTTTAGCTTTTCATCATTTCATTTATCATTCGAACAATTTTACTAAATAAAATAATAGAAAACAAAAATAAATGGTAATGAACATGTATTTACTGATGTAAAGTCTCTAATCGAATTATTTGGAAGTGGATTCCACGCGATTGTCTTGAGCTCCATGATTAGAGCAATTATGGCAACTGCTTGGTCACAGATAGCCATCAGTTACAGATCATATACCCAATTGGAAGGACAAATGAAACAGTTGAGCAAGAACACGATTTCTGAAATGGAGCCGACGGTACCCCTTTGGGGATTGTGACTCTTCAAGAGTAATTAAAGTCTGGAATTGGTGGCCTCAGCAGAAGCAGGGCCTGCCTCGAGTCGTCTTCATCATCTCCTGTAGTCCTGTGATGCATGTCGGGGAACACAGGCACGCTGTGAATCCATCTTTGCCCAATACAGACCTGTATAGCAGGAGCTGAAGTCAATGAACAGGTAGAAAGCACTCTCCAAAGTTAACATTATTGCTGAAATGAAAAGAACTTGACACTAGGAATAAGAAATTACAAAGATTTCTGGTAGATGCTACTCCCTCTTGATGTCGACTGCAGTCGGCACAGCAACGCCAACCTAATTGGTCTCAGCCGCATCCACTTTTCACAGCTACAAAAGAATACAAAACTTATCGTTTGCTTTTCCTGGATCAGCCCCACCGTGTTGACTTTTAGACATACTTTTCCTGGTTAGCCTCGATTTAGTCATCCATTACAGACATCATATCAAGTGCCATAAAATATGAGCTATTCAAAACATATGCAATGCAAACAACACAAACTTCTATCTTACAGAACCATTTCAAATCAAGGTTTTAAACCTTGTTTTGGAAATCTGCATGGCCCAATCCAGTATCACCAAATAAAAAAGAGAGAAATATTGTCCGAAATCAATCTATATGGTCTTGATATCCGATGGCGGCCGCTTGACTTTCAATGGATTCAGCCAACTACTCCTGCCCTGTCCTTACAAGAGGGACCATGGTTGAAAGTCCCACCATTTTCTTGATGTATGATTTCTTACAATTGAAAATATCATTCTTAAAATTGAGTTATACAGGTCTTATGGGTCAAGTTGCGACTGAGATAAAGAAAAAGAAAAAGAAAGCTTGCATAGCAATTTGCATGACATTTCACTTGTAAGCAATCAGATATTTTCTAAAGCACATAAAAGGACCCTCCCAAAATAAGCAAATAGACTCCTAGTCTTCCTTTTTCTCAAGTCATAGCATGTTGCAGCCAAAAGATATACAATACTGTTGCAGCCATGAAAAATCAACAGGTGCACCACACCTGATCACCATGTTGCATTAGTTGAATAGCATCTAAATGAGCTACATATCATGCTCAAAGGTATGAATCATGAATTTGGTGCATCTCTAATATTAAGACTAGGCACATCAAAAGTTTAAGTAATATAAAGGAGTCGTCGATGAATGAACTCGGGCAAGCTTTTCACCGGTAAATCAGCAAAATCTTAAACAAGAATAAAAAATTGTAAACAAAAAGGAAGTATAAGAACTAATGAAGAACGTATATGCCAAGTTGAAAAAGCTGCACAGGTCTTGAGATTATTATAAACTAAAAATGTTACTACTTCCACACAGGATGAAAGTAGCTTTGCAAGATCAGTCAAACAACACAAATAGAACTATATACTAGATATGTCATAAGCAAATAGAACCACATACATCGATGTCAATGACCAGAAGGTACTCAAATTCAAGCATCACGACCATACTCACAAAATCTCTGGCACCTAGAAAGCCATAAACTTGCATGTCCATGGGCGCTGGTGCTACCATATGCCACTGAAAGCAAGTGTCTGCTATAGAGGCATCAATGTAACCGAAAAAAAGTGCTGAGTAGCATCACAATTCTAAAAATCACCAAATCTTGGGCTTCACATTTCATAGGCACAGCATTTCAAATTTTGACCCCAACACATATGAAAGCACAACAAAAAATGATTTCTTTATCAGGACTGACATATCTATATTCTTAGGGACAGGATTAACAGAGAATAGTGAGCATATGTACAGATTATGGTCTTCTGGTGACATTAAAAGAAAGAAGTTATTTATATTAAAATTAACAGATATTTGAGACATGAAAATTCTTTTCAAATAAGGAACATCTGTTGGATAACCATGTTTTGGTCAAAATAATGCAGCAGTAGCTAGTGGTATTAGTAGCAGAAACAGCATATGCCATAACTTTCCAAATCATAAGGCATGCGAAGTCCCAAGTCAAATTTGCAGCTCCCTACAAAAATATTCCATATCCACTTGTGTTTCACTAAGTCTCATATAGGGACATCTGGAGATACTTCCACCATTTGTTAGGCACTTCATGGAAAGTAAAGCAAGAAAAAAATGAATCAGTACAGCAGCTTTTTCCATGATGTCTTGCAAAAATCCATTTATTGTTCCACCAACTTTGATTTCTCATTTAAATCTCAATAAAGAACTTGGACTTTTAAACCCAAAAGAAAGCACAGAGTATCAAAATCAAAGCCAACAACACTTCCAAATATTAACAATAGAATCTACATATCGTATAGCTGTGAAAAGAGGCGGTATAAAGCCACCAAAACTCCGAAACATTAAGAATAATACAAACAAATAGAACTTTAAATCCAACAATAAGAAGAGAACCGTACAAAATGGGGAAAAAATTCCAAGAAATAACACAAAATTTGGGGTAGTGACGACCAATTACAATCTCGGAGTCACATCTAGACTCTGCAAGTAAACTAACTAGGTTTTTCAGACAACAAAGACCAAAAGAAGGTTCAAATTAATCTCCAACATAATGCAATCTCTAGCTCGAACCACAAAAAGAGAGCAATAAGCAAGATACGAGAAAACGAGATAGCAAAATAGAAGAAAAAAGTAGGGTTTCCAGGCATCAGAAACATGACCGGAGCTCGACAACACATAGGGGAGAAATAGGCGAACAAGGAGCGGCCTTCAGAGAGAATACTCAAAAGTTCCATCACCAGGCCGAGGAGAGGAGAGGAGGACGCACGGCTCGAGCAACGGATTGCGGATCTCAGATTGAAAACTATCGTGGAATGCATCACGGATATCAGAGATCGCTTGGTTCCTCATCTCCTCACAGATCCATCCGCCGCTTCCAGAGCCGTCGCGGCCTCTCTCTCGCCCTCCTAGCATACGAACGCAAACGCTGTGATATATATAGCAACGGCAGAAAGCCGTCTGATCTCATCTTGTACCATAATCTCAACCGTCCACCTATCTGATGATCAAATCAACATTTTGTATTTATTTTTTACTCGAAACAATGGACGGTTCAGATTTGAAAAAAAATGCGATGGACGGTTAGCGAGGGACCTTCGTCACACTATAGCACGACATCGGCGGGATGGATAAAGAAATCGGATCCTGTGTTCCGGATCCGATCCGCATATGGGATAAGAACCTGGGCAGGCTGGAACAAAAGGAAGGGAATGAACACGAGTAGCTGCTTCTGGGAAACGGGACAAGACGACAAGCCGTGTCAAACCAAGTGATGATTCCGCCCTCCTGCGTCCGCCTCACCCTGTTCCTTGCCGACGGCCTCATGGCATCTTTTGAACCATTCCAATCTTCCAACCACTTCCCTGTCTCGCTCCTTGTCACGACCGTCAGGCACGCACTGAGACCAGATCGAGTGAGAAAAGAGAAGGGGGAGAGGCGGTGCCAACCAAAGAGAATAAAGCAGCCCACCGTCTCAAGCTGGGAATCCAAGACGCGAGAATTCCAAAAACTGAGAAAAGAGAAATGACCTGAGGAGAAGATACCTCCTGTCCTTTCCCCCTCCTCATGTCTCCCAAGTTTCGTCGACTTCAGAGAATGGAAGGAGACGACAACGGCCGCGCTTGGCGTTCTCATGCTATCAAGAAGAGGAAGGCGAGGGACGGTTTCGGTGCATGCCATGTGAAGGCGAAAGATGCAGATGATGGGAAGTTCTTGGTGCTGCTTCAAGCGAGAGAGCGCATGCTGAGAGAAGACCCCGAGCGAAGCGGGCAGGAAGACGCGACGGACGAACAACTGCCTCGTTTGCTTCTGCTCGCCGCCTCAGCGATCGACGCCGATCATGCAGACGCAGCGATCGACGCCATAGTCGACCTGTACCAGCATGCTTCTCTGCATGGCCATCCGATGCAACGAGTCATGGCCTACTTCGCCGACGGCTTGGCTGCCAGGATTCTGACAGATAGCTCCCCATTCTACCGATCAATCATGGCGCATCCGACACCGGAGGAGGAGTTCACGGCCTTCACCGAGCTCTACCGGGCTTCTCCGTGCTACCAGTTCGCGCATTTCACCGCCAACCAGACTATAGTGGAAGCCTTCGAGGCGGAAGAGAAGCAAAACGGCAGAAGACTATATGTGATCGATTTTGACGTCTCCTACGGGTTCCAGTGGCCCTCTCTGATCCAATCCCTTTGTGACAAGGCTACAACGAGTAAGCCAATCGCTCTGCACTTGACAGGGTTTGGCAGAAGCACGGAGGAACTCAAGAACACTGAAACGAGGCTTGTCGGTTTCTCGAAGAGCTGCAGCAATCTGGAGTTCGTGTACAATGGGCTTTTGCGAGGCTCGACAACCAGTGACCTTAAGATCGAGAAGAACGCAACCCTTGCCGTGAACTTGGTCTTCTATCTGCAGACCATGAAGAGCTCGTCTGAGATGCTCGCGACGATGATGTCCATCCACTCCTTGAATCCCTCCGTCGTAGTCTTAGCAGAGAAAGAAATTAGCCAACGCCCCGCAGGCTACTCAGCGACGTTTGTAGAGTCGTCCTTGAACTACTTTACAGCCATGTTTCGCTCGTTGCATGACTGTCTCCCAGCAGACAGCCTGGGGAGGCTGAGCATCGAGAAGAACCATCTTGGGAGAGAGATCAAAAGTGCCATAACCAGCAACTGTGAGAAGACAAGTGCGTGGAAGGCGAGGATGGAGAGCACTGGGTTCCAAGGAATGAAGTTGAGTTCGAGGTCGGTGAGCCAAGCAAAGCTGCTGCTGAAGATTAAGGGCCAGTTTTCGAGCATAGAGCATGCGAGCAACAGCGGGTTTGGCATTTCAGAGAGAGATGATGGAAGAACACTGTCTTTGTGTTGGCAAGATAGAAATCTAATCACAGTCTCTGCATGGAAATGCACAAGGTGATCTGGGTACATGTGAGCGAATTGAACCAAGCCAACTCTGGAACATGTCATGATCTAGAGCTTAAATCAAGAAAATGTTTTGTTTACATCATGATTTCTTCATTTCTTTCCTGTGTGTAGTTGGGATAGAGATGGTTCCTATGCTGCCTTTTTTCTTGAGTACTGCAGTCAATTCAAATAAGTACGACATCCAAGTTAGATTCCACCTAACCAAGATTTGCAGGACACCACTGTGAAATCTTAGACTTGGCATCCTCAGGACAATGTGCTTGGAGAATCCTTGACCTTAGGTAAGACTAAGAGCAGAGGATGCAGATATACCTCATGTCTAAATCTCCTCAGCATACGTGTCACATTCATGCACTGCAATGACTCCTTTAAAGGAAAAGTAAATGATCGATTCCTTCTCATTTTGTATGTAAAGATGCTGTTCTTGATTGACTTGAGAAGGATAAAGCAAACTTTTCTTTCCTCCACAAGAATATATTGCGAAGCCACTGAAGAAGTTTCCTGACGCAAGAACAAGGAAGAAAACAAAGGAAAGCCATCTTCTTCATCGGATAGATTTGGGTCAAGATTTTGAGTCTAAATCAATCTTGCCTTAAACGTGGGGCCCGCCTGTGGAGCCTTCTTATACGTTATTCTAACAGGTTGGTGTGTCGCCACGTCAGCGTAGGGCGTACGGGTCAAACGCCGTCTGTCGTCACGTAAGTCGTAACGTTCAGGTCGGGACATAGAGCAGCGCTCTCGCTCGTGGGTAAGTAACGATCTTACCCAAAGACTTACCTGTTTTGTGATTTGACTTCCTTATGGGACATGGTGGGCCTTCCAATTGCACGTCTTGGTGAAACGAGTATTCGGCCAAAGTGCGAAGGAACATTAAACAGTCACACCAAAGTAGCCGTTGGAGAGACGGCCAACGGGCTTCTCTGCTTTGAAATCCCCATTTCACACGAACACCTCTCTAAATAAACGCCCAAATCAACAACACACAAGAAAGAAAGAAAGACTTGATGGGGGACAAGGAGAGATCGAAATCGGAGGAGAAGGAGATCAAGATCGCCGTCCTCTCCGTCCTCAAGAAGGGCAGCATCCTAAAGCGCCTCTTCCTTAACTTACCCCCTCCTCATCCGCCGCATCCGACGACTGCCGGAGACGGCGGCCGCATTCCTAACCCAGGTGGAGGAGAAGTAGACGACGAGGACCGCCCGATCCTCTTCGGTCGCCATCCAGATTGTCACGTCGTCCTCGATCACCCCAGCATCAGCCGCTTCCACCTCGCCGCCCGCCTCGTTCCCTCGCTGCAGAAGCTTGCCGTCACCGATCTCTCCTCCGGTACGTCCTCCTCCTCCCCCAATTCCCGATATTTTTCTCTTCTTCTTCCTCTTCTTCTCATTGTTTCGGGATCGGTGGTTGATTCGGTTCCCTTCGGTATCCAGTTCATGGGACTTGGGTTTCGGGAACCAAGATCCCGCCCAACGTGGCGGTCGACATGGTAGATGGCGACATTCTGAGGCTCGGCGCCTCGACGAGGGTTTACAGGCTTCAATGGGTCTCATCAAGCCGCGCGCTTGAGATGGATAACCCATTGGAGCCATTGGTTGAAGACACGGTAGAAGTCAATCAGGTTTTTCGATCTTTTCACTTCTCCTAGATCCAAGTTCTGTCCTTTCGATCTCTGCAAAACCGTTTGCTTCAATTGGGGATTTTACAGGATGATTGCGAGGAGTTACTTACTGACATGATCGAAATGTGGCCTACCGTGATACCTTCGGCACCACCTTTGCCGGAATCTATGAATCCATTACCTTTGCCAGCCACAATGGAACAACAGAACCCAATACTCGAAGCAGAGGCCTCAAGCCTCTTTGCTGCCTTGCCGAAGCCTGAGTCCGTTGTGTCTTCGATGCCAACCATGGACGAGAATTCGTCTCCTCAGGTGTTATCTGCTTTTCAGCAACCATTCGAGGAGGAACACCTGAGCCTGGAGAGGTCCGAGAAGGGGAGCCTTCCGTCAAGCCTCTTGTCAAGGAGGAGTAAGTCGAGGTCTGTTGGCTTCCTTCGAATCGAGACGGGGAGGAGCAAGGAGAAAATCACAAATACAAGACCTGATGCAGAGGTCGGAGGAAGTACAGGGAAAGAGAACAACAGTGTTTGTGATCGAGCCCAGAGAGAGGAAAAACTTTGCAGGGTGCTCTTTGAAAATGGAGGGAAAGATCAAGATAGAGAAGAACATTTTGATTCAGATAAGGAGAACGTAACACCAATGTCAAGCCGAAAGATTAAGAGGACTAGCAGGGTTCTGCAGAAATCTGGGTGTGTTGCAGAACATTCTAATGTTGCAGATAAGGTTCGGCCAGCTCAAGAAGACAACTGCAAACATGAGGTACTCAGTGACTTGAGGGCTAGAAAAGCCTCCTCTGAGATCCTAGTAAAGAGTAACATCTTTAAATCTAGCACTGGTGCTGGGAAGTCAAAGATATATCAGGAAGATCTGCAGATACTACATTCTAACTCCATCACAAATTCAAGTGTGTTAGAAGAAGATGTGCTCTATGGTGACAAAGAGAACTGGACACCAGACTCTTGTAAACATATGAAATCAAGGAAAGTGTCTGGTGGAATTCTTATGAAGGTTGAAGACAATGAGAACACGTTTCCTTCAGACAAGGAGAATCTGACGCCCGACATCTCGCGATCTGCGAAGTCAAAGGAGTCTTCCTTCAGTAGCTGTGCGAGAATTGAGAAGGAGATCTTGAAGAGAAGTGTGGAACGGATTCCCTTTCAACCTCTGCTGGAGATTTCTGCTTCAAAAAGCTGCGATGCTACTTCGGAGGGTAACTGTGCTTCCACCAAGGATGCTCCGACTTCAAAATGTGAACCGAGTCACTCTTCCGTAAGTTTTTGGTAAGATATTGCTGCTGCATGAATTTATTTGTCAGCCAAATGTTTGATTGATTTCGATCCTTAGTTGCAGAGACAACCCATGGGCGAAGTGATCCCCAAAGCAGAAGAGAGGAAGATCTGGAACATTGTGGTCGAAGCAAATTGCTTTCTGGATGAAGAATCAAGAAGGTCCCTGCAGCTCCTCGAAGGCCTAAAGGGGACTCACCTCATCGTCCCACGAATCGGTAAGCTTAGCTTGATTCTTCCCCTGTTTCAATCTAACATCTTTATGCTGCTAAACATCAGCTGCTATTCTCTTGTCTTGCAGTCATAAGGGAACTCGACTGTCTCAAGCGGCGCGAGAGCCTCTTCAGCAAATCAACAAAAATGGCATCCAAAGGACTGCAATGGATAGAAGAGTGTATGGTGAACACAAGTTGGTGGATTCATGTTCAGAGCTCATCCGAGACACTGCCGGTGCTGCCAACCCCCCCTGCCTCACCTCGATCACCATTTGGCGACGGCACCGACTCCAAATCCTTCTCCGCCTACGGAAGCTTGACTGAGATCGTTTCTCCGACCGCAGAAGACCACATCCTCGACTGCGCGCTCTTGTTCAAGAAAACGAAGAATGACGGCCAACAATTCATCCTCTTATCCAACAGCATTACGCTCAAGATCAAAGCCATGGCAGAGGTGTGCATATAGTTCAGATAGAGAGAGGTTTCTTCCTCGCCCTGCGAAGCTAAAACTTGGGTTTGTGCGCGTTGCAGGGGCTGCTATGCGAGACTCCCAAGGAATTCCGCGCAAGTCTCGTGAATCCATTTTCCAACAGGTTTCTCTGGGGGAGCAGCAGTCCGAGAGGATCGACGTGGCGTTGTTCGTCGAGTGATGTTGGGCTGCTCCATAATCCCCTTCTCCGTCAACCTGTAAGAACAGTAGGGAGAGCAGCTGAGGCTGCTAAAGGATTAAAGCTTATACTGATGCATAATTCCCAGTATGGACAAAGTAATCCGGTCAAGTGACAAAATAGAGGAAGCAAATCTCTCTTCAAGATTGTAGAGATGCAATTCTAAATGCATTCGAGTCAATCTATCTATGCCTATTTTATTTTATTTTCTGTAATATCATTTTTAATTAAATTGAATAGAATCTGAAAATCTAATTTATTGACTTCCTATATCCATCAAAATCCATGTCAAACCGATCAGAAGGTTTCTAAACCGAACGATGTCTTGCACGTCATCAAATCGTCCATTCCTCGGATCGGGTCCAGGATAGATGGTACCCGGATCCGATAACACCCGACACTATCTCTAAGCCGCCCCGGAAGTCAGAAGCCCCACGTGTCGGCTCCTCTGGTGGTGCCCCCCTCACCTCAATGTCTCTCGTCTGCTTCCGGCCGTTGCTCTTCCTCCGTGAATCGCGCCCCAATCTGCTCCTCCACCGAGCTCCTCCAAGGTGCGGTTTTTATCGACGCCCGACGCGCTCCACTGTCAGAGCCCTCTCCGGCATCCCAGACCAAGCCGACCCGAGGTCTCGCAGATGGGAGAAGGGTCTCACCACCGCTGCCAGCCTCTACCCTCTCTATGTGACCATCGGAGGGGCCGTCGCCTGCGTGAATCCGTCGGCTTTCTCTTGGTTCGTGAAGCGTGGGCCGGCTTCTTATAGCTTCTCTTTGGGTTTTATCATGCTGGCTACGGGTCTCACTCTGGAACTGAAGGACCTGTTCGCACTCTTCCGGGAAAGGCCTTTCTCTGTGAGTTATTACAAAGGAATAATTGGACGAACCCTAAAATATTGAACTCTTTTGACTTCTATGTTCCTTTTTGTGGAATTCAGGATGTCTAACTTGAAAAGATTTATTCTTCATCTGTGTTAGGGAATTTCTCGAATGCTTATCTTTAAATTGGATCCTGATGCATCTCTTAAGTTGACTCACGGTGTCATTCCAGAGCTTAGGTTTTGGTTGAGAGTCACAATTGTGTATAAATTCAGATAAGTAAAGTATGTAATGATGTGATGTGTTCGTTTTAGTTGGTCCCGGCGATACATCAGAGGATTACTACTTGCAATATGGTTTGGAGTTTGACAATTTTGTGAGGAGTCCAAAGTCAAACCTATTATCGATCCAAGTATCACATCACCATATCAGCGAATTGGTCATGTTCAAGAGTACTTGGCAAGAAATTCAAGAAAAATGATATTGTAGGAATGTACATTAATGTTTGGAAGAGGACAAGCAGCTACTTCTGAAGTCTGACAATATTGTCTTTCAACTGTCTGAGAGATATTAAAATTGCCGCCGGATTTCTAGGTAGCCTTAAAATGTGAATTCTGAGGAGTAAAAATGTTGTTTGGTCTTCTTCTTTGTGTAGTTGGATGGTGACTGCTTGTTTGTTAATCAGGAAAAGAAATGACTTGAAGAACTTCTCTTCTGTGGACTATGTAGTTGCTAATATAGGATAATAAATCCTGCTAAGATCTTCGGAATCTGCTTGGCTCAATATGGATTTTATCTGATTGCTCACCACCTATTTTCTGCACTCATGGATAAGACATCCCTTTACATGTTTTCTTAATGTTTTCTCTTCTGTTTGTGTTTGTAGATACTGTTGGGTTTTGTTGCTCAGTACACAATTATGCCAGCTTTTGGAGTTATACTGAGCAAAGCAGTCGGGCTTCCACCATCTCTTTCGGTAGGTCTAATTCTGCTCGCCTGTTGTCCTGCGGGAACTGCATCCAATGTGGTAAGTCATTTCATTTCTGGATGAGATCAATGAAATGTTCTTACCTAGAGTTACTTTCTGATTCTTCACTTAAAACTGTTGTCATATTTCTCATGATCCAGTAAGAAAACTTTCGTAATCCCAAAAGCATTCTTGCTCTTTTTATGCGAGAAGAAGATTCATGAACTCAATACTGCTAACTTCTTTATCCTCTCTTCTTTCACTATCATCATTTTCCTATATATTTCAATGCTGATGCCCCATGTGTATGATCTTTCCTATAATCCAAGTTTTTTTATTCCCTTAAATATTGCTATAAAGTAATTCTGATGTAGATGGATTGCATAAAATTAGGAAATTATGCATTTCAGGAAAAAAAAAATATCACCTGATGAGAAGTCCCAGTTTTTAAAAATTCTCCTGTTCTTTAATATCCTTCTTTCAAATAGTGTTGCAGGTGACATTAATTGCTAGAGGAGATGTGCCATTAGCCATCGTGATGACTGTATGCACCACCCTGGCTGCAGTACTTCTTACTCCTCTTTTAACCAAAATTCTTGCTGGAACTTTTGTGTCTGTGGATGCCATTAAACTGTCCATCAGTACTCTCCAGGTAAAATTCAAACAGTTCATCGATCTTTTTTTGTTACTCTTTCCTTTGTCAGGAATAATGTGTTTTTTGCTTTTAGGTAGTTGTTGCTCCGGTTCTGTTGGGATCTTATTTGCAAAGTGCATTTCCAGCTATCGTGAAAGCCATCATCCCATTTGTTCCCCTTCTTGCTGTGTTAGCTTCTTCGCTTCTCGCAAGCAGGTCTGGAATGAGAAAATTTGCTTAGTTGCCTATTTCTTGTTTCTTTTCTATCTGCATGTTGTCCTTCACACAAGTTTCTCGGATGTTGCAGTGTGTTCTCGGAAAATGTTGTGCGATTTAGAACATCAGCTATGAATGGTTCTGGTGGTTCTGACATAATTTCTGGAGATATGGGTGTTGTGATACTCGCAGTGTTTTTATTACATTTTGCAGGCTTTTTGTTGGGGTATGGATTTTCCTTTGAGTATTATACATCAGAAAATTTTTATCATGAAGCAGGAGATGCATTTTCTTCTCTTTTTATTTATTTATTCAACCAATTGAAAAGATGATTTCTTAGACATAGCAAAGACGATTAGAATCCTTTCTGATAGTATGTGTATGCTTTTTTGTATAGATACCTGTCAGCAGCTATGTGTGGCATGGGAGAAAAACAGCGACGAGCAATCTCAATCGAGGTATTTGTTCATCTGAGAACAGAACATTCACCTAGTCAATTTCTAATCTCTAGCTTCCAAACATTAAGTGTAAATAAAGCTTTTCACTTTGTAGATTGAGTTGATATGAACCTTTTAAAGGCACTCAAGTCCAACTTGTAGATTGTTAGTAGGAACTATTATTGCATGTTTACCGTTCTTGCTGACTTTTGCTACTAGATAAGCTCTTTTCTCTTAAGTGTTGTTACAATTGAAGAGTTATCACTAGTGTTGTTACTATTCTACCATCCTATCATCCTTCATGCAAATAGGCACATAAAGATATGATAGTTCCAAACTTTCTTAGAATATTATGGTTCCTTTTTCACACGCAGGTCGGTATGCAAAACTGTGCGTTGGGTGTTGTCTTAGCGACTTCGCACTTTTCCTCCCCGCTGGTCGCCTTGCCGCCTGCGTTATCGGCTATTATCATGAACATCATGGGTAGCTCCCTCGGTGCCGTATGGCGATACTGGCTCCCTTCTGATGCTGATACCGAGGATTGACGCAAAAATGAAGACAATGTTGGAACTTTATTTCATTAAAATGCTTCTGGTCCAGCGAGTATCGTCTCAATTCTCAGTCAATTATCTTCATTGTATATTTGTTCTAAAGAAAATATGTGTGTTGTATGTATATGAAGAATTAAATTACCATAGAGGAAAATTGTTAGCTGTGGTTGGTTGACAGAGTTCCTTTTCATTTGTGAGGATTGTAATTGTATGTATATTTGCTGTTTGCTTATTGCGACAATTATATCCTCGGCCATTGTCGGTGCCTGCTCCGACGAGCTTCTCAGTTTCTTAGGAGGACAATGGCTTGGTCCAGTTGTTGAGCCTAAGATGTTGCTTGATGGAAGCCATGGAATCGAAAGGACCTTCGAGGTGGTACAGAAAGTGTGGGCTGAGGTCTTCCTTCTACCTGGCTGAGAACAATGTCATGTTCGAGGGTATCCTCCTCTCACCCCTGGCGCTGAATGCACAGAGAAAGCCACACCGGAACAGGTTGCCGAGTACACCTTGAAGCTCCTGCACAGAAGAATCCCACCTGCTGCTCCTGGCATCATGGTGCAGCACTAAACCATCATCATGATCTTTGCATTAGATTCCCTAACACAGGTGATGATGATCGATGCTCTTGCATGCACTCTTGAACAGTTCCTCTCCGGTGGGCGGTCGGAAGTGGAGGCAACCTTGAACTTGAATGCACATGAACCAGAGCCCCAACCCATGGCATGTCTCCTCCTGCGCCTGAGCTCTGCAGAACACATGCCTGAAGCCGTGGGGAGGAAGGCCGGAGAAGGTAAAGGCTGCCCAAGACGCTCTCCTCGTCCGTGCCAAGGCCAACTCCCTCGCTCAGCGCCGCAAGTAGAGAGGAGAAGGCGAATCGGCGGAAGCTAAAGAAGGGATGTCCGTCAAGAACTACAGGTACTGAGAACCCAGCAACGCCATTAATTTTGATTACTGCTGTGTTCAAGGTAGGAGATGATCGCTGTGGTCAAACATTCCAAAGCATCAGACAACATTTGGTATTAAGACTGCCATACATCGATCGATTTCATCTGTTGCAAACATATCAACATTCATCGATATAAACAGTACAATAAGATTAATTAGGAGCATATAAGACAACGAAGATTCTCTCATTGATCCAAACATATCGTTGGAAATTCTCCACTGGCATGCACTTCCTTGACCCTCATATCATACTCATACTCATCATCATCTTCTTCTTCTTCCTCTTCGGTCTCCCTTTTCTCTTGCTTGCCCTCCTCCTGCTCATCTTCCTTGGCCCAACCCGAGCCAGCCGTCAATGGTGTTGACGCCGCCGGCGGGATCCTTGCCTCCTCAACAATCTTCATTATCTCCTCCTCGCTTTGAAGAGAGTAGGCAAGTCCGCTGGCATCCCTCTTGTAGTACATTGCTTGTGCTACCTCTGTTAGTCCCCTGGGCAAGTTCTTCAAGAACCAAGGGTGGTTCCTTATCTCCCTCACAGCAATCCTCTGCACAAAGATCAACTCAGTGATCTGAGATGCCACTGGAACTTGTACTCAGGATTTACCTTTGATGGGTCAGCAACAAAGATCCTGGAGATCAGTTGTCTGCAATCCTGGGAAATATGAACGTACTCGGGTATTCTGTACTGCACTGAAACTATCCTCTGCAATCGAAGAAGACAGTCCAACTGAGACAAGAAGAATGATGACAGGAATGAGATGATGGAGATGAAGCATTAATACCGCCATGGTCTTCCTAAAATTCTTGGGGTCGTCCGGTTCTTCAAATGGGTACGCTCCCACCAGCATCACATACAATGTTACTCCACATGACCACACATCAGCCATCTGCACCAACCGGCAATGATGTCTATCTGCTTTGCCAATTTACTAAAATCGAAATCATAAAGGGAGAATGGAAAGCTATTCATCACAGGAATCCGTATTCTCCGGAAGCCAAGTGTCAGCCAAAAGGGCCCCACACGCCATTCTCCGCCACCGTCAGTCGTCGTCAACGTACTGGTTAAGGCGCAGCACGAGGAGGAAGAAGAGAGGAAGGAACAGAGGAGAGCGATGGATGGATCAAATTACGGAACTGACCTTGCCGTCGTACTCACGCCGGGAGAGCACCTCGGGGGCGATGTATGCCGGCGTGCCCACCGTGGACTTGGGGCGAGAGTGGAGCAACGACGACTGCTCTTCCATGCAAGAAACGAATGCAAAAAGGGATCTTCACTCGAAAATTCGAATCGATTTATTTGGCTCTGAGGTGAAGGGGAAGAGGTTTTGAGGATGGATAACCTTGGAGTAACCGAAGTCGCAGATCTTGAGGCGCGGCGCCGGGCTGCCATCGAGCAACGTGTTCTCCAGTTTCAGATCGCGGTGGCAGATTTGCTGAAAACAACCGATTGGTTCAGTAATTTGCGACAAAGATGCGAGTTTGAAGGGAATTTACCATGTAATGGCAGTAGCTGACACCGGAGATGAGCTGCTGAAAGAAATATCTTGCCTGTAGAAGCGACAGCTGAAAGGTCAGAGATAGCGATTGATGCGAAATTGCGGAGGAAATCAGAAACTTGAGGCCGAAGAAAAAGCGACGGAGGAGGGAACAAGGAACCTCATCTTCGCTGAATCTTCCCGCGTGACAGATGCGCTCGAAGAGCTCTCCGCCGGCGGCGTACTCCATCACGATCGCCAGATGCGTGGGCGTCAGCACGACCTGCAGCTCAAATCACGGTCAGGACAAGCAAAAAAGAACCATTTTTTGGTCGCGAAACAGAGAGATGAAAGGCTAAGCAGAGGCAATTTTAGGGACTTGCTAATGCCGACACATTTACCTCTTTGAATCGGATGATGTTGGGATGGCAAAGCGACCGCTGGTTAATGATCTCTCTCGCGACGTTCTCGTTGATCTGCGAGACCCAAAGTGAGACGACATCCACCACCAAAAGCAGGGGATTAAAGAGAAGAAAAACCGGACCTTTTGGCCTCTGGGGATGTACTTCATGGCGACGAGCTCTCCCGTCACCTTGTCCCTCATCAACCGCGCCACGCCGAAGTTGCCCGACCCGATATCCTTCACCAGCTCGTACTTCTCCATCATCTCTCCCGCCAAGGTCAGACCCCAAGAACGCGAAAGAAGACGCCTTTTTCCTGGTCGATCGGAGGTGAAGCTCTAAAGAAGAGGATCCAGAAGCGGAGGAAGAAGAAAGCGTGAGGACAAAGGAACGCGGTGCAAGGAATACTTGGACATATTTATCCCAAAGACTTGCCTTCGACTCGTAACAGGGGAAAAGCGAACAACGTGAGAGGGAAGACAGGCAGAAGCAGTACTAAATAGCGGCTGAGCTCGGACAAGACGCGACTCGTCCGCCGCCTTTTTACACAAGCAGCATTAATCGACTCAATGCGCCTACCAAACTTGTGGTTGGACAAAACGATGCGGGACCCATACGTTGGTCCGTATCTCATGTCGTAGACCGTTTCAATTACTGGCCTCACGAGATATCTTCCTTGGAAAGGAGTGGATAAGACACGTGGAAGCGATGAATCGTTCGTGATGGAGCGATAGTGACGGCGATTGACGAAGGATAGCCCACATGATGGGCTGATTACGCACGGTTGTTAAAGCATCAAGCCACGATTTGTCCGGGCCGACGGGGACCCGATGATCTCGATATTGATTCTTATGCTTGTGGACTGGACTACTATATATTTTAAAGTCTCAGCATGACATCACAGCACGCTAAAATAAGGCCCTTATTACTAATCGAGGGAAATAAATTAACCCTGACCGTAACCCATGGGCTCCACATGGCCAAGTTTGTGTGTGAGAGAGGAGGCCTCATGTGGGTCGGAAAATGGGTAACTGAACCCCCGGACTTAGGTCAGCCAAGATGGCCGTACCATTGCCGACAGGTCATGCACATGCATGATCGTACGTGGACGATGTCATGGAAACTAATGATAATATTATTATTATTTTATATGAAGTAGATATTATTATTATTATTATTATTATTATTATTTCTTCTTCTAAATCACAAAAAACAAAAGAGTAATTGTTGACTTCAGAATGCAAGTTGTGGCTATCGAGTTGACTAATAGGAAGGAGATAAACGTGTGCAGGTGGGTGAAGATGGCTATTATAAACACTCATTAAATAGAATAATACAATACAAGATAGGGATAAACGTGGAAAAATATTATAATGAAAGTAAAATATGCAGATGTTACCAAAAATAAGTAATACTTCAATAAAAATAAAAATTATAAGCCAAAAAGAATAATCCACAGAGTAGCCATAATGTTGACTAGCAGCACGTTGCAGTAGTAATCACAAGAAAAGGATTGCTTACCTGTGGAGCTCTGACTACTGTTCAAAATAAATCAATCAAACAGATAAGGTAAACAGTTATTTCTATTAGGCTCATGTTGCATTTTCTACTCTTATTATAATCCAATACATAAATATTGGAAATCGTTCTACGATAGATTTTACAGAGCACCCATGATATAGTTACCACATGATTGATGCCTTTTAACCTCTCGTAGTCGCAGAGGCAGACTCCAAAGTGCTGAAAAATTAGTAGCAGTAGACGTCTGATACGCTCCCTCCAACTCTGTCGCGAGGTATGAGACGCAACTCTGAGCCATGCTTCAGAAACACGTTACCTGCGTAAAGCATATCAAATAGCAGATGTGTATAATGATCTGATGTCACAAAATCACATTTCTTGTGTGAATCAGGAAATGCCAATTACGATGACAAGTGACAAGAAAAATCAAGCTTCTGGGAGCAAAAAAAAAGGAAAAGAACAACTTCAAGCGAGGTTGCAGAACCAAATGGCAAAGGGTCAGCAAGTGACGCCGGAACAGTTCAACATATCAAGTAACGGAAACCTTTATATTTAAGAAAATATCACTTTGAAGTGCCAATTCCTCGGTCTCGGTTCCTCACATGCTTTGACTACTAATCGAGTGTCGGTTATTTGTTTGCACACGAGATGAGCAATTACATTGCTTCAATCCTACACTCTCTAGAACAACGTTCCATATTCCATATACTAAAACAAATGAACTAATCAGGATGGTATTCAGCAGAGAAAATAAAACTAATGCTGCTTATTTAGCTTTGATCAATAGAATAATCCTTGCAGGTTCTTTTGAAAGGTCTAGTCATGTGTCCTTCCGCATACAAGTTCCAAACAAATTAACTCTAAATAAAATAATCAGTTAGAACAAATGAACAACTAAAACTCACAAAAGTGTCCATATACAGGGAAATGACTGTTTCTAATATCTCTTCTCAAATCATCGCTAACCAACTCCAATAATGAAACTTTGTGAACTATGCCATCACAATGAAACTTCAATGGTCTGCCCATTTGATAACTTGTTATTTTTTATATATTTTTTAAACAAATAAATATTTTTTCCTGCAGACTAAAAGGACAAATTATGAAGGTATATGTAGATTGGCCTTTGCTGTGAATTACTTGAAAGTGTGAACTGAAAACAAGATTAACACAAATTGGCCAAGTAAACAAGTAGTATCAAATATCATATCTTCTGTATGTTCATCTTAGCACAAAGACTATTAAAAGGAGCTGGGTCATTTATTTACTTTTGCAATTTCCACTCTTTATAGAGAATATTGACTAATTGTCTTGAAGCTCCTCCATAGTTATTTTCTTTGTCCTCCCTATAGTAACATCCATCATCCAACTGACATACTAGTCGAAAGTACAAGTAAAGATCAATGGATCAAATATCACCAAGCTCTCTCCCTTATTTTGGATTGCCATTACAAGACATAGAACTGTCAATCTAATCCACCACTAAACTCAATAATTATGCAAGCTAACATAATTTTGCTATATATATGATTAGGAGTAAAAATACACTTGAAGTGCCTACTTAAACCTTCAACAACACAGATACCTTGCTATTTTTGCAAGATCTCAGATGTGACAATATGTAAACCAACTTTAATATTCTAAACCTGTCCTAACTAGAAAGAACCAAAAGATATAATTCATAGTTGTTTGTATCACTTCTCACATTCTAAGGATCATTACCTCAAAATACTTCCTAACATTAAAATTATCATTCTTTGACTACAAATAAAACACTGATATATGGGCAAGCCTGAAGCCGGATTTCAACAAAAAAAAAAATGAAAAGCTAATTTTCAACTGTCATTGGCCAAAGTGAAAGCGTCACAAAAAAATTGCACAACCATGAAGGAAACATAAGCTATTGACAGATAAGGAAAGGTCAAGATGGTCACAACGTACCAGCACTTTGTTGCGGGTTAATTCCCACACCATCTGCAAAGGGGAAAAAGTTCATGAATTTCACGTGCTGCACAGATAAATCCTATGAAAAATGTAGTATAATTATTATTGTCAACATGAAGCTAGAAAAAAAAAAAGAAACTCTGTGGGTTTCATTTACATCTACCAAAGAAAATATTTCCAATCCATTATATTGCAGAGGAAGAAAATGCTGAACAGAAATTCTCCACAGCTATATTTAATTTTGTTTAGCATCCACAAAAAGAACTCTTTAATGTAGAAATCTACACAAAGCACTTCCACCTAAAGTCTAATTTCGCATTATGGCCGCAACTGTGCCGAAACTTAACAGACAAATCACTTGGAAAACACGAAAGGGAACCTTCAGATCTAACGATTCTCACACAATCATCAAAGCCTGCCAAAATTCAACCTGTTTCTTCAACCTAGGATTAGAATCACAATCTTCAAGGATTTACCATTGGTGATGATGGCGCTGGTCTGAGGAGGGACCTTGAACTCCTCTGCCGCAAACTTTAGCACCGCAGTAAAGGGCGCCGCCTCCGGGACGTTGAAACTGAAATCCGATCCACAGATTAGCGGAGAACAACCTAGGAATCGAAAGAGGGCGACGACGGTTGGAAAGCGAAAACGGGGCTTACACTTTGTAGGGTAGCTTCGGATCGGAGGTCAGGATCACCTTGAACGAGACCTTCCCACCACCTCCTGCTGCCGTCGCCGCCGCCATCTCTCACGCTGCGATGAAGAATCGCCCCAGAGAGAGAGAGAGAGAGAGAGAGGGAACGAGGTCGGGGGACATGAACCACGGATCGCTTTATACGATTGCTCAGAACCGTTATAATATATAGCCAACCGGTATAGTGTTTATATTGAAAATTACATACCGTTATAAGTCATCCGCCTTGAGAAAATAGCATGAGTTGGTTTTCCTCCGGTCAATAATATCAAATAAAAAAGCAAAAATCATATTTTATATAATTATATCCAAAATTAGGTTTGAACAATTATAATTTTCAATCTAATTGATCTATTTAACCTATTATTGGATTCAAATCCGCACAACCCAAACTCAATAGCACTAAATCTCATCTTCAAGTCATAGTGCCGAATCTCACAAATATTTTATGCCTGATGTGATGCAAAGCAAAGAAGTATATAGTCGAGCATGGAATCTTTGTCTGTGTGTACACCCATTATGATGCAGATAGAGGCTGAGGGACTCGAAAGCATAAAGGTTTATCAATGACTTCTTCAAAGAAAGATACTCAACTTTGTCCCCTGATGCAAATTCCAAACTCTTTAATCAAAAGATGAATTCATATCATTAACCATCAAAGTATATTGCATTATCAAAGTAAAAAAACACAAGAGAACTTGACTTCTCATCAAGTATTGTGTAACCATCTTTTTTCCTCTCACAGAGTTTGACCTGTTCTACCAATTGTCCTGATTCCCTTTACCCTTTCTGTTTGATTTGGAGCCGAAGGAAGAGATACCTCGAGCTGAACCGGCAACCAAAGTTCCAGTCTTTACCCCATTTCTGTCTTCATTTCATATAAAGGAAGACAATAATGTTGCAGTCAACACCACCAAAAAACCAAACAAGAAGTCTTCAATCTTGCAGCTATTAACATATAAAACAGATCAGTTACTTGAAATTTATTTAATCCATAAAGAATAAAAATGTATTGAGTAGCCTTTTGAGGTTAAGGCCATATTCTTCAGCATGATCTCTTAACCAAAGCTTCTGCTTGGAAGATGTTCCTTACAGCATAGAAAGGGCAATCCACAGTTTCTCCACTGTATATATAAGCACAAGAATTATTCCCTTCAGCTGGATATGGATCAGAGTAAGTATTTCTTGGCTTCCCCTTTAATCATCAAGGGAAGTCAGAGAGGAGAAGCTTATATGTTGATTAAGCTATCAGACTTCATATTCTCTTATCAGTTTTTGTGGGATAAGTTTCACAGAAGCAACCGCATCGAATAATTTGCCAGTTCATTCTGGAAACATTCATGTTTTAGTTTAATGCTACTTGTCATCATTTCCTGTTGCAATTGGAGGATCACTTTAAATAAGCCACAGGAAAGAAAATATTTAGCCCAACAGTTCTTTCAGCAATTTATACTCTGGACATCCATGAGGCCATGATGCACCAAATTTGTTCTGTGGTCACAAGCTGCAGCATAAAGTTTCCTTCCATGACAATACATTCTCATTAAGTTAAAAATTACTTGATGGATTCTCTAAGGTATGAGTATGACATATGCATGCATGGTTAGTGACTACATGCACTTTGGCATTTAAGTAGCATCTGAAAGATGCAATTTAAAATGAAAACCTTACATTTTTCGTTGTAGGACCAACAATATTCTAGCAAGGAACTGGAGAAGAGAGGTCAGATGGAAAAAGAAGAAAACACATATATAAACAAAATGTTATATTTATAGAAAAGATATCTGACAACATTATGGACCATGCTTCTAAACAAGCACAAAACATGAAGAAAGCTATTATCTGATATATTGGATGGTTCTGTACTACTATCAAAATCTGGATACTCATTTTTTAGATGAAAAATGTAAGAAAAAGAAATGGAGTTTTCAACAGTCATGATAATGTTTTTCTGCTAGAGGACAATGCAATTAAAGGCGAATCTAATGCTGTTGTAAAGTCCAAAAGATAAAGAAGTGCTCCAAAATAAGTTGCCTAGTTGATATCTCAGGCTGACAGAAACTCTAATGCATGGTTAAACACAAAAGCAGGTGTAGAATAGAGCACTTGAAGCTATAACACCTCCAGTTGTGAAACCTATGAAAGGAATTCTTGCACAATAGAATAGTAATACTACATTAGCAACAAGTGATTACTGTAGTAGTAGGAGTAGTAGATAGTAAAAGTATGCGGTTTGCAGATACAAAAGTTCTTCATATGACATATAAAGCCCAAATTTATGTTGCTGGGGCTCAGATCTGGAGTGTGAAGAGCAATAAGGATCATACTGTCAGGCATGACATCTAAAGATCTGAAAGAACTTAATAAAGTTATAACTATTTTCAGTGTCACACACTTTTCCTTTCTTCTGATTGCTTCCATCCTCATCTCTTCTTTTACTCTCTACTTTTCTTCTCTTTCTTCACATTGCGTGACCTCTTCACCATCTACTGCTAATCCTCGTTTCTCTAAGCAGGCAACAAGGGACAACAGTCAGAGCAGGCAAAATTATATGATAAGCTACATGCCACTATATGTCAGAACAGGCAATTGCCTGTACCGAATCTTTCGACTTGTACACAAAGCAAAACATCACATAAATTTGGAGATCAATTGGGGAAGCTCGGTTAATAAGAACAATAGCTTCATTAATCACATGATTGAAGATACATATGATGTGAATTTATAGTTTAATCAAAACAAGAAATGGACATCATTACGGATCAATATCAGCCAAACTCAAAAAAAGCTCACCAGAAAAAGAAAGGGAAAACATACCATCAATTAGGAGAACAAGAACCATTCTTTTTCTTATTTTTCCCTTTTTTGGGGTGCATGAAGCCATCCATCAATTGACGTTGGGGCAATCCCTTGCAAAATGGCCATGCTCTCCACAATTGTAACATCCAC
This sequence comes from Musa itinerans, assembly GCA_001649415.1. Taxonomy (NCBI): domain Eukaryota; kingdom Viridiplantae; phylum Streptophyta; class Magnoliopsida; order Zingiberales; family Musaceae; genus Musa; species Musa itinerans. The sequence continues at coordinate 81,380 of LVTN01000354.1, forward strand.
CTCCTCCTCCACCAGCAGCAGCAGCAGCACCACCACCATAACCGCCGTACTTCCCTCCCCCTCCACCGCCTCCTCCACCGCTTCCTCCTCCTTGTCTGCAATCCCTAGCTAGATGCCCATTTCTCCCGCAGTTGTAACAAGGCCCAACACCAACACCACCACCACCACCACCACCACCATATCCGCCACCACCGGCACCACCATAACCGCCGCCGCCCATCCTTCCACCTCTTCCACCACTCCTCCACCCTCTCCCATACCCACCACCCCCATAGCCACCTCCATACCCATACCC
>LVTN01000354.1:81788-132431 GCA_001649415.1 Musa itinerans
ACCTCCATACCCATACCCGCCGCCCCCGCCCCCGCCCCTACCCCTGCCGCCGGAACTACCCCTTCCGCCGCCGCCGAGGAAGATGGCCGCCCCATTGGGCCCGGTGACGTCCACGGCCTTGCTCCGGCCGTCGTCGGCCTGATCCACGGAGAACTCGACGGCGTCACCCTCCGACAACGCCCGGAATCCCTCGGCCCGGATGGCGCTCTGGTGGACGAAGAGATCCTCGCCGCCGCCGTCGGGCGCGATGAAGCCAAAGCCCTTGGCGCCGCTGAACCAGATCACCGTTCCCGTCTGCCGCCTTGCATGCGCCATCTCGATCGAGACTCTCCGATCCAACCTCGCTCTTTGTTCTCCCCTCTCCCTCTTCGCTGGTTATTCACACAACGGACGGCTGTGATCGGGCCTTATCCGCGAAGGAAGGAATCACGATAAGATACTTAAGCTGGTGGTGGAGCGAAACAGTCACCACTTCGCCACTTCCCGTCGCCAACAGTATTAACTGTCGACTTCTCCTTTCATTTTCCTTTTTATTCTTTCTATTTTTAACACTTAAAAAATATAATTAAGAGGACAAAAAACATACAAAACTACTTTTTTTTTTCTTTTTTGTGGATAATAAAATGTGACACAATCAATTAAAATTGTCACTGAGCAATTTGGCTGAGTGCACTCTAATGCAGTCAGTACATATGGACACTGAACAAGTGGCTCAAAGAATCCCAAAGCTAAGAAGCATTACTTTGAGGAGATCAGGAAGAAGAAGAAGAATTCTGTCACCATTCAAAGATCAATATGGGATATGTTTTTTCTTTCCCTATGTAAGAAGAATATGTATCCTTCAAGCATTTGCCTTGAGCTGATGGAAGGATAGGATACTGATAGAAGCCAATGCCAACACAAAAGCAGTGGCTCTGCCTTCTCCAATATGGGGGATGAGATCCTTGTTGACAAAAGCTCACACTCGAATTATTCTGTGATGGAATAAGCTTTTGCTGAAAGAAATGCTCTTCATGGTTGGATAGGGAAGTGACAGTGACAAGATTTTGAGATACCAAATGAATGTGTTTGCTGTCAATCTATTTCTGGCACAGAATTGTAGATTTGCAAGATCACAACTGAGTACAGAATGCTCATCTTTGTTGCTATTCTTAGCTATAGAATCAAACTCTTGTATCATCAGTTCATCCTAATCCAAAGGCAACTTATCTCTGTAAGAAGATATGTGAAGATTTGCTCAGAGATGCCAACTGCCCAGAGGTCAGGGATGATATGCACAAAAGAAAATTGCAGCTTGAGAGTCTTCAATGGAAGATGTGATCACATCTTATCTAAAAATCACAAATATGCCTTCACTTTGGGCATTAGATATGTTCAGATCTGCATCACCTTTGGATTAAAGCAAGCCTATTCCTCCTCAAGGAACAGATGTGTTTTGGATCTTGTGAGAAGCTGACACCAAAGCGTTGATGAGGATTTTGTGTACTTGCTTCATATTCAAGCTTGATTAAAGACGGCGCCTAACTTCCAGCGACAATAGATTTCAACAGATCATACAGTAAAAAAAAAGAACTTATTGATACGGCATATTTTGAGGGTCCAAGACACATCATAATCCGACGCCATCAGTCACAATCAGAGTCCGTACTAAGGCACTGCTCGGCACGTCACGTCTCGGAAACCTTGAGACAAAGCCACCCCCGAGAAACGCCAAGTCAGAATCCGTACTAAGGCACTGCTCGGCACGTCACGTCTCGAGAACCCCGAGACAGAGCCACCCCCGAAATATGTCAAGTTAGAATCCGTACCAATACACTGTTTGGCACATCCACCACGCCAATCTGCGTACGACCGACCCACGTATAATAATATAAAGATCTGTGGCCGGCACCTGGTCCAGAAAAAAATAATAATTAAACCCACGATTGACTTGCTCGTCGGAGGGGCCAAAGTTGGGAGTCACCCGACGAAGGCCAATTTTGCAGGAAAGCGGTCGCCCACGACCCATGAGCGTCTCAACCCGAGGATCACCATCAAGTGTACGAAGACGAGCTGCCAACCACCTCGGAGACGGAGAGACGCGGCTCAACATAAACGGCGCCCGGACCGGTAGACCGAGGAACGTTGCTCGGGGATAGGAAGCATCCCAACCTCCGAAGTCGTCGACCGACGTCCCCACGGTGAGCCATCCATCAGCACCCGGACCGAGGAATGCTGATCAACACCCCGTCGCGAGGGCCCGGTCGACCCCGCCAGCCTAACTTTTGCCCAGGCCGCTCCAGAACGGCCACCCCCGAGCGGCGAGCGTCTCAACCTAGGAGACACCTTCCACTGCACCAGGGAGAGTAGTAAGCCGACTCGGATCCCGACCAACGCTAACCAGCACCCCTTCCCGAGGGCGCGGCTACCTCATCATCCTACTCACTCCGCAAGAAGCTCCCGACATCGGCCTGTGGACCTAACCGTGCTGACTCATCAGCCACAGTACTTTTGTTCACTAATATTTTGGTGTTAGAGGAAGGGTCATGTCGCAGGAACATCTGGCAGGAGCTCTCCCCGAGGGAGAACCATCGATCGGCCTCCCTTCCATCGAACCCGAAAGTCAGGTCCTCCCCGCCCCCGGAGATGGGGGGATCCCGGCCTCAACGCTAGATCACTACTGGCGCCTGTTCAACGACCCGAGGTTGTCGCCCCCCGGACTCACCACAGGACCCCTGGCCGTGTCACTCGAGGCGTTCCTCAGCCTGACCAGGCAAGTGCAGGCCATGGCGGGCATGATGAAGACTCTCGCTCCGCTCATTCCTCAGATCGTGCAGCTAGCAACTCCCCCGGCGGACCCGACCTGGTAGAGGTCGAGTGGGGAGCAGGTCGGGACCGGAGAAGCCCGAGAGCAAGCGACGGACCCGAGAGGCCCGCCCGGGCAGAACATACCCGCACCCTACCAAGTCACACTACCCCACTTCAAGCCTAACACCGTATCATCTGACTCGACGGACGACTTGCTTAGGGCCCAGCTGTCCCGAGTCAACCAACGCTTGGACAAGTTCCAGCGCGAGTTCTGAAAATCACGGAGTGAGTCCAGTAAAGACGGCTCAAGCGGGTCCCCTTTCACTCAGGAAGTACAGGACAAACTAGTACCCCTCAACTTCAAGCTGCCGCCATTGGAGACATACGACGATGGCTCCGATCTCGCGGAGCACGTCTCCGCATTTCGGGCTCAGATGGCCCTCTATGGCACCTCCGATGCATTGATGTGCCGGGTGTTTTTGACCACCCTAAGGGGACCGACACGAGCATGGTTCAGCTAGCTACGCCCGCTCTCAGTCTCATCCTTCGACCAACTCGCAAGGGAGTTCGAATAAAACTTCCTCGCCAGCGTGCGACCCAAGCCGTCCATGGCCACCCTGCTCACGTTATCTCAGCGCGAAGACAAGTCGCTCTCTCAGTTTGTGGCACGTTTTGCCATTGAAATCCGGGGATTCCCAAACACTCACCCCTCTTTAATCACGTAGGTGTTTCTGATGGGCTTGAAGCCTTCAAGGTCCTTCTGGTTACTGATCGAGAAGTTGCCAGTAACCATTCCCGAGATACTCTAGCGCGCCAACTAGTACATCGCCACCGAAGCTCTGGTGGCAGGAAAGCGCATGGACAGCAAGAGGCCAAGGGCGGAACAATCCCAGGGAAGGACCTCAACAGCCTTAGTGCAACTTGGCCAGAGGTTGGACTGACAAGAGCCACTGCTCCCGAGGCCCCCGCCTCTCCGTCTGAGCATGTTCCACCGGGACTACGGCTACGACACGAAAGATTGCTGTGATCTCCAGAATCAAATCGAGGACTTGATCTGAAAAGGTCATCTTAGGCGCTATCTCAAGGAACCCTAAGAAGCAACTCCACGTCTCGGGGGATCCATCGAGAGATGCCTCGTCATCCAAAATCTCTCGCCAAAAAGCCATTCGCGACAAGAGGTCCACAGCCGCTCTAGATCGGTTCCCGACCTGCGGCTCGCCAGCCCAACTCTTACCTGAGTAGCTCCAGATCGGTTCTCAACCTGCGGCTCGTCGGCCCAGCTCTTGTCCGAGCCGCTCCAGATCGGTTCCCGACCTGCGGCTCGCCGGCCCAGCTCTTGCCCGAGTAGTTCCAGATTGGTTCCCGACCTGTGCCTCGCTGGCCCAGCTCTTGCCCAAGCAGCTCCATAGCGGTTCCTGACCTACGCCTCGCTAGCCTAGCTCTTGCCCGAGCAGCTCTAGATCGCTCTCGACAGGCGACCCGCCGGCACCAAAGCCTGAGCCCGAGTGCGGTCACTCAGCTCACGATTCCAACTCCTGCCCAGGTCATTTTAGATCACTCTCGACAGGCGATCCACTGGCACCGAAACCTAAGCCTGAGCACAGTCGCTCAGCCCGCAAGTCTGGCTCCTGCCCGGGTCGCTCCAAATTGCTCTCGACAAGCCCGCCGACACCAAAGCTTGAGCCTGAGTGCGGTCACTCGGCTCACGATTCCAGCTCCTGCCCGGGTCGCTCCAGATCGCTCTCGACAAGCGACCCATCAACAATGAAACCTGAGTTTGAGCACAGTTGCTCGACCCGTAGGTCTGGCTCCTGCCCGGGTCGCTCCAGATCGCTCTCGATAGGTGACCCGCTGGCACCAAAGCCTGAGCCCGGTGCGGTCACTCGGCTCACGATTCCAGCTCCTGCCCAGGTCGCTCTAGATCGCTCTCGATAAGTGACCTACCGACATCGAAACCTAAGCCTGAGCATAGTCGCTTGGCCCACAGGTTTGGCTCCTGCCCGGGTTGCTCCAGATCGCTCTCGACAGACGACCCACCAACACCAAAGCCTAAGCCCGAGTGTGGTCACTCGGCTCACAATTCCAGCTCCTGCCCTGGTCGCTCCAGATCGCTCTCGACAAGCGACCCGTCGACACCGAAACCTGAGCCTGAGCACAATCGCTCGGTCCGCAAGTCTGGCTCCTGCCCGGGTTGCTCCAAATCATTCTTGACAAGCGACCCGCTGACACCAAAGCTTGAGCTCGAGTGCGGGCACTCGGTTCACGATTTCAGCTCCTGCCCGGGTCGCTCCAGATCACTCTCGATAGGCGACGCGCCGGCACCGAAACCCGAGCTTGAGCACAGTCGCTCAGCCCGCAGGTTTGGCTCCTACCCGGGTCGCTCCAAATCGCTCTCGACAGGCGACCCACCGGTACTAAAGCCTGAGCCCGAGTGCGATCACTCGGCTCATGATTCCAGCTCCTGCCCGGGTCGCTCCAGATTGCTCTCGATAGGAGACCCGTCGGCACCAAAACCTTAGCCTGAGCATAGTCGCTCAGCCCGCAGGTCTGGCTCCTGCCTGGGTCGCTCTAGATCGCTCTTGACAGGCGACCCACCAGCACCAAAGCCAGAGCCCGAGTGCGGTCACTCGGCTCATGATTCCAACTCCTGCCCGGGTCGCTCCAGATTGCTCTCGATAGGAGACCCGTCGGCACCAAAACCTTAGCCTGAGCATAGTCGCTCAGCCCGCAGGTCTGGCTCCTGCCCGGGTCGCTCTAGATTCCTCTCGACAGGTGACCCGCCGACACTAAAGCCTGAGCCCAAGTGTGGTCACTCGGCTCACGATTCCAGCTCCTGCCCGGGTCGCTCCAGATCGCTCTCGACAAGCGACCCGCTGGCACCGAAACTTGAGCCTGAGCATAATCGCTCGGCCCGTAGGTCTGGCTCATGCTCGGGTTGCTCCAGATCACTCTCGACAGGCGACCCACCGACACCGAAACCTGAGCCTGAGCATAGACGCTCAGCCCCCAGGTTTGATTCCTGCCCGGGTTGCTCCATATCGCTCCCGACTTACGACCCGTCGACACCAAAACTGGAATTGAGCTCAGCCGCTCAACCCCTAGGTTCGATTCCTGCCAGGTCGCTCCAAATCACTCCAGACTAGCGACCCGTTGGCACCGAAACCAGAACCGAGCTCAGCCGCTCGGCCCTTAGGTTCAATTCCCACCCAGGTCACTCCAGATCGCTCCAGACTAGCGACCCATCGGCACCGAAACCAGAACCGAGCTCAGCCGCTCGGCCCCCAGGTTTGATTCCCACCTAGGTCGCTTCAGATTGCTCTAGACTAGCAACATGTCGACACCGAAACCGAAATCGAGCTCAACTGCTCGGCCCCCAGGTTCGATTCCCACCTAGGTCGCTCCAGATCGCTCCAGACTAATGACCCGTCGACACTGAAACCGGAACCGAGCTCAGCCGCTTGGCCCCCAAGTTTGATTCCCGCCCAGGTCACTCCAGATCGCCCCTGACTTATGACCCGTGGGCACCGAAACCGGAATCGGACTCGGTCACTTGGCTCACAGGCCCGATCCAACTCCCGAGTCATACCTTGTGGCTGATCCAATGCCCGAGCCGTATCTCGGACAATCTAACGCTTGAGTCACACCTTGCGGTTGATCCGATGCCTGAGCCGCATCTCGAACAACCTAACGCCTGAGTCACACCTCACGGACGACCCGACGCCCGTCCCGGTCTGATGTCCGAGTCGCTCCACGTCGATCTACGACTCGCATCTCTAATCGAGTCGCTTCGATTTGCTTGCTGACTCGTAAAATCGGGGGTTGTAACTCCGACCCACTATCACGGCCTTAGCTGGAATTGCCTAAGGCGTCAGGTACCCATGCAGCCAAGACGCGAACTTAGCTTTCGTTGCCTAAGTCGCGAAGCGCCCTTGCGGCAAAGACGCGTATTCAGCTTGTGTTGCCTAAGTCGCGAGGCACCCTTGTGGCAAAGACGCGAATTTAGCTTGTGTTGCTTAAGTCGCGCTTCGACCTTGCGATTTGCATCCACAAAGATCAGCCCACTTGCAACCTCTCGCAGGTCCCGAAGGACCTGTAAAAGAGAAAGTTGATTAGTTCGAAGAACGAGCGACAGACAAGTCTCAACGTCTCGCAAAAAGGGGAAGCTTTACAAGCAATTCAGCGAGCACCTTGCGTGCACAAGAGAAAAGAGGGAGTGGAAGAAAACAAGAACTTTAGAGGGTTGAACGAATAGCTACAAGTCCATAAACATCTGCTCACCAGGTGCCGGGCGCTACAACAAGTTCCTGTTATGGTAATGTGTGAACTTGCGAAAGGTTGTTCAACGCCCGACACTATACTGAAGCCCCATCCAGCCTTGTGCCACCCGGGTGGTTCTAAGGGGTTGAGATGACTGACGTTTTGTGAGCGAAAGCAGACTGTAGAAGAAATCCCATGGCACACGAAAACAAAGCTATTTTGGGGTTGTTTTGCTCGGTTCGGTGAGCTGTCGCTTGTTTGGGGTTGTTTTGTAGCACTGCAACTTGTTCAAACTTACATTTTTACAAACAACTGGCTTCAGTTCGGGGAAGCTTTCGCCACTTCAGGCTCCTAACTGGCTTCAGTTCAGGGAGGCTTTCGCCACTTCACCAAGTACTCGGTCTGCTCAGCTCCATTGGGTAGCTTTATCTTGTGATCTGCTAAAATGGTTTCAACTCGCTTCTCGTAGGATACTCTGGTGGGGGGTAGCCGAGTTGGAACACTTAGGGAAGCATCTTGCAGATCCGAGTGGTAGGCTTTTAGGTTGCTGGCGTGAAGAACGCTGTGAATTTTGAACCACGCCGGCAGTTGCAACTTGTAGGAGACGTTGCCTATCCTGTTGATAATTGGGAAGAGCCTTTCATACTTGCGCACCAATCCTTTGTGGACTTTTTTCCTAAGGAATTGGAGTGATGCTGGTTGGAGCTTTACCAACGCCAAATCGCCGACCTTGAACTCTTGTGATCGCCTTCCCAAGTCTGCTCACTTCTTCATTCTTCTTGCCGCCTTCTCCAAGTAAGCCCACGCAATATCTGAATTTTGATGCCACTCCTTTGCGAAGTGGTAGGCTGACAGACTATTCCTAGTATACCCGATTGCCATGGTGTGAAGAGTTGATGGTTGTTATCCTGTAATGATCTCGAAGGGGCTCTTGTTGAACGCAGAACTCCGCTGCAAGTTGTTGGAGAATTGGGCAATGTCCAACAACTTCACCCAATCTTGTTGGTTGGCACTCATGTAGTGCCGAAGATATTACTCCAGGAGCGAGTTTATCCTTTCAGTCTGGCCATCCGTTTGGGGGTGGAGGCTTATAGAGAAGTATAACTTTGACCCCAACAATTTGAATAGCTTGGTCCAGAATTGTCCTAGGAATCGAGCGTCTCGATCACTAATGATATTGTACGAGACTCCCCAATACTTCACCACATCCTTCATCATCAGCTTGGTCGCCTCCTTTGCTGAACAGTGTAGGGGAGCAGCAATGAAAGTTGCATACTTTGAAAATCGATCGACCACCACGAGTATCGATCCGAGTCTCCCTACAAGTGGCAAGCTTGATATGAAGTCCAAGGAAATACTCTCCCACGGCCTTTCCGGTACGGGCAATGGCTCCAAAAGTCCCACTGGCTTCCGTTCTTCCATATTAGTCCCCATTTTCGTCCAACAGAAGGCCCTCTCCACGAGAGCCAACGTTCTGTGAATGCTTGGGTGTCTAGCCCAAAGGGAATCGTGACACTCTCTTAAAAGTTTACCCCTCAAATTATCCACTCGAGGAACATAAACCCTATTCTCTTTTGTGTAAACGAGTCCCTCCTGGACCTAAAATCGTCGTGCCTTGCCTTCTTTGATGAGCTGCATCAGGGTAACTACTTGGGGATCACTATACAGTCCATCCCTGATCCTAGAAAGGAAGTTGGAGTGCAACTAACTTGCTTGGCCTCAGCCCTCCAATTGTACGACATTCACACGCTCCACTTTCTGACTCAATGCATCGGCCACGACGTTTGCCTTTCTAAGCTTGTACTCCATTGCCATATCAAATTCAGCCAGGAAGTCCTGCCATCGTGCTTGCTTTGGGGAAAGTTTCTTTTGGGTTTAGAAATAGCTCTAAGTGATGTTGCCTGTCCTCAGCACAAATCACGATTCGAGGAGGTAGTGTCACCAAACTTGTAGATAGTGGATCACCACTGTCATCTCCTTCTCATGCACTAGATACCGTCGCTCGGTCTCGTTGAGTTTGCGGTTCTCGTAGGCCACCGGATGACCCTCCTGCATGAGTACTCCCCCAATAGCGAAGTCTAAAGTATCTGTATGGACTTCAAAGGGCTCCCCATAGTCCGATAATTTGAGCATCGGTTCTTCCAGAACAGTAGCCTTCAGATCTTGGAATGCTATTTCACATTTGTCAGACCACTTCCAAGGTTGCTCCTTCTTCAGCAACTCTGTCAGTGGAGTTGCACGCTTCGAGTACCTTGCTATGAAGCATTGATAGTAGTTGATGAAACCAAGGAAAGATCTCAACTCTGGCACCTTCTTTGGAGTTCGCCATTCCGCAACCGCTTGCACTTTTGATTTGTCCATCCGAATGAAGCCATCACTGATTCGATGCCCCAAGAATAAGATTTCCGTTTGGGCTTGATATGCCCCAAGTAGCATTTCTCCCTTTTCACGAACAAAGTATTCTCCTTGAGAACCTTGAAAATTGTTCGTAGGTGCTTGACATGCTCCACGAGCGTTTGACTGTAGATGACGATATCGTCCAAGTAGACGACCACGAACTTATCCAAATACTCCTTGAATAGCTAATTCATGAGAGTGCAGAACGTGGTCAGAGCATTAGTTAAGCTGAAAGGCATCACCAAGAACTCAAACGCTCCATACCTGGTCACACAGATAGTCTTCGCTTCATCACCTTCAGCAATGCGCACCTCCCAATACCTCGACCTAAGGTCGAGCTTTGAAAAATACTTGGCTTTGCCCAACTGGTCGAACAAGTCTGCGATGAGCAGGATGGGATACTTGTTCTTCACTGTCACTTTGTTGAGGGCTCGGTAATCAACGTAAAGTCAGAGGCTCATCTTATTTCTTCTAGAAGAGAACTGAAGCTCCGAATGGTGCTTTAGAGCTGCAGATGAGACCACCACTTAGCAGTTCACCTAACTGCTTTCAGAGTTCTGCCAACTCTGGTGGGGGCATGTGGTAGGGTGGTCTTGTTGGAGGCTTCACTCCCGGCTCCAGCTCAATGTTGTGATCCACGCCTTTGCGTAGTGGAAGAGTCTTCGGCAACTCGGGTGGCATAATGTCATTGAACTCTTTCAGGACATTCGCCACCATAGCAGGTTCTTGAATGGCATTCTTGTCGAGTGGCTCTAGCTTCATAGCAGCCACGAATGTTAACTTACTTTTTTGCACCCCTTTCTTCAGTTACAATGTCGATATATGTTGGGGTTCCTTAGTTCCTCTCTGAGAGACGGGAACCACGCAGGGGTCATCACCTCCCATCATACACAGGGAGTTTAGGAAAGGCATTGGCACCAACTTCGTCGCGTGCATGAACTCCATTCCAAGAATCACTTGGAAATCGTCCAGTGGCACCTAACTGCTTTCTGAGTTCTGCCAACTCTGGCGGGGGCATGCGGTAGGGTGGTCTCGCTGGAGGCTTCACTCCTGGCTCCAGCTCGATGTTGTGATCCACGCCTTTGCGTGGTGGAAGAGTCTTCGGCAACTCGGGTGGCATAACGTCATTGAACTCTTTCAGGACGTTCGCCACCACAGTAGGTTCTTGAATGGCCTTCTCATCGAGTGGCTCTAGCTTCATAGCAGCCACGAATGTTAATTAACCTTTTCGCACCACTTTCTTCAGTTGCAATGCCGATATATATTGGGGTTTCTTAGTTCCTCTCCGAGAGACGGGAACCACGCAGGGGTCGTCACCTTCATGCACAGGGAGTTTAGGAATGGCATTGGCACCAACTTTGCCGCGTGCATGAACTCCATTCCAAGAATCACTTGGAAGTCGTCCAGTGGCACTGCCATCATGTTGGTGTTCCCGCTCCATGTTCCGATCTTGATGGGAACTCACTTCGCCAACCCAGAGATTCGCCTGGCCTCTAAGTTCACTGCCTTCATTTGACTTGGGCTCTTTTCCAAGATCAACCCAAGTCGCTTTTCTTTTCGATCGATAATGAAGTTGTGGGTAGCACCCGTGTCCACCATTGCACGGGTCGTTTGGCCATTTAGCTTGATGTCTACGTACATCAGCTCACCACTTCCTGCTTTTTTTAGCTTTGTCTTTGTGTTCTCCCCCACTTGACCTCGCATGGCGTTCAACAAACGCATTGCTCCCATCCGGGGTCCTTGCGACTCCTCATCGTCATTGCTGGATTCAGAACTACTCGAACTAAGAGCGACAACCTTGCCATTATCCGATTTGGGAGGGTGGATGGAAGCTATTAAAGCATTGAGTGCTTGTTTTTGTGGGCACTCCCTCACTATGTGCGGTCCTCCACACAAGAAGCATCCGCTAGATTTGGAGGCCTTGCCCTTCGGCCTTGGCCCTTTGTGGGAACTCTTCTTCCTTTGTTTGCCCCCGACCTCCTTCCCTCGAGAATACTTTGGAAGGCGATTGCCTAAAGATTGTTTCCTTCTTCCCGGGTCTTCAGAGGAAACAAAGTCGATGAGCCTTTCTGCAACAGCAATTGCCCCAACCACATCGGTGACATTCCTTCGATTTAGTTCTTGTTGAGCCGATGGCTTCAAACCATCGAGGAAGCTGAACAACTTGTCCTTCTCGGACATGTCCTGTATGTTCAGTATTAGCGCAGAAAATTGTTTCATGTAGTCTCGAATGAAAGTACTCTGGCGGAGTTGTCTCAACTTCCTTCTTGCAATGAACTCTGTGTTCTCTGATAGGAACTGAGTTCTCAACTCCCGCTTCAAGTCCTCCCATATGTCAACCCGACACCGACCTTGTTGGATCTCCTCCCAAAGGGTTTGCCACCAAAGTTTTGCATCTCCATTCAGATACATTGTTGCTATAGAAACTTTGGTATCTTCAGAATCGGGCCTCGTAGCTCGAAAGTATTATTCCATGTCGAACGGGAAATTCTCGAGCTCTTTGGCATCTCTAGCCCCTCCATAACCATGAGGCTCGAGTGCCCTCAAGTTTTATGGTGGTGCAATACGGGTGTTGCTTCCTCCCGCATTTAGTGCTCTTGTGAGCATGGTCACTCTTGAAGTGAGTTCCGCCATAACTTCCTGCAGGTGTTGCATGGAGTCTTTGGTGTCATCTGACAGTCGGTCGACTAGGGCCTCGACCTTATCGATCATGGACTCTGCTTCTTGCGAGCTCGCTACCAACAAGCCTTCGTTGGCCATGGTAGAGTTTCTCTAAGCTTGCTTCAAGAACATCCAAGTGGGTTTCTGCCATTGCGAGTCTCTTCTTATGACTCTTTTTCCTAGTCGGTGCTCCAGATTGCGCCTCCTCCACTCGCGGAGAGTAGCCAACTTCTCGATCATCATGTTTGCTGTCGCGCTCCTCATGAGCGGCTCCAACAGCATGAGAGCAAGTGTGCACTTGTAGCCCACCTGCGGTTGCTTGGGGCAAGGGTCCGGCTTGCCCCGTCTTGCTTGATTCGCCACGATGCTTTCTCATGGCGAAGTTACGAAGTTCCTTCGCTGCTCGCTCGAAGTGCTTGCCCGCTCTGATACCACAATATCACGGCCTTAGATGGAATTGCCTAAGGCGTGAGGCACCCTTGCGACCAAGACACAAACTTAGCTTGCGTTGCCTAAGTCGCGAGGCACCTTTGCGGCAAAGATGCGAATTCAGCTTGCGTTGCCTAAGTCGTGCTTCGCCCTTGCGATTTGCGTCCGCAAAGATCAGCCCACTTGCAACCTCTCGTAGGTCCCGAAAGACCTGTAAAAGAGAAAGTTTATTAGTTCAAAGAACGAGCGACGGATAAGTCCCGACGTCTCGCAAAAAGGAGAAGCTTTACAAGCAATTCAGCGAGTACCTTGCATGCACAAGAGAAAAGAGGGAAAGGAAGAAAACAATGACTTTAGAGGGTTGAACGAACAGCTACAAGTCCACAAACAGCTGCTCACTGGGTGCCGGGCGCGACAACAAGTTCCCATCAGGGTAACGTGCGAACTTACGAAAGGTTGTTCAATGTCTAACACTATACCGAAGCCCCATCCAGCCTTGTGCCACCCGGGTGGTTCCAAGGGGTTGAGATGGCTGACATTTTATGAGCGGAAGCAGACTGTAGAAAATAGCCTGTGGCATACGAAAACAGAGCTGTTTTGCTCGGTTCGGTGAGCGGTCGCTTTGTAGTGCTACAACTTGTTTGAACTTACATTTTTACAAGCAAAATGATTCAAAACCAAGACAAAACATGCTACCAAGCAGCTGTACATGTAGATGAGAGTGATGAACGGTTCGTTGAATGGAGTTATTGCGGGTGCGCGATGACCGTTCGTGACACCGTGCTAAACTGGTTATCCGTCCTACGACACGTCGGTCATGCCTCTCCAAGTCACACTTTGCCGGGTCACGCCTCGTCAGGCCCCGGCTGCTCGATCAACAGAGTCAATCCTACTCGAGGCACGGGGCGCTGCCCCTCTAATCGCCCCACGACGAGTCAATTCTGTTTCCCCTCGTAAGCGATCAGCATCCCTCCAACTCAAGCATGCCTCCTGGCCCGTTAAGCACCCCACGACATGCCTTGGCGAGGGGGGAGAAGTGATACGACATATTTTGGGGGCCCAAGACACATCAAAATCTGACATCATCAGCCACACTCAAAATCCATACTAAGGCACTACTCGGCACGTCACATCTCGGGAACCCTGAGATAGAGCCACCCCAGAGACATACCAAGTCAGAATCCGTACTAAGGCACCGCTCAGCACGTCATGTCTCGGGAACCCCGAGACAGAGCCACCCCCGAAACACGCCAAGTCAGAATCCGTACCAAGGCACTGTTTGGCACATCCGCCTCGCCAACCCGCATACGACCGACCCACGTACAGTAATATAAAGATCTCTGGTCGGCACCTGGCCTGGGAAAAAAAAAACAATTGAACCCACAACTGACTTACTCGTTGGAGGGGCCAAAGTCGGGAGTCACTCGACGAAGGCCATTTTTGTAGGAAAGCGGTCGCCCATGACCCGCGAGCATCTCAACTCGAGGATCGCCATCCAGTATATGAAGATGAGCTGCCAACCACCCCAAAGACAAAGAGACGCGGCTCAGCATAAACGACGCCCGGACTGACAGACCGAGGAATGCTGTCCGAGGACAGGGAGCGTCCCAACCTCTGAAATCGCCGACCGACGTCCCCATGGCGAGCCATCCATCAACACCTGGATCGAGGAACGCTGATCAATACCCCGTCACGAGGGCCCGGTCGATCTCGCCAGCCCAACTCTTGCCCAGGCTGCTCCAAAACGGCCACCCTCGAGCAGTGAGCGTCCCGACCCAAGAGACACCTTCCACCGCACTAGGGAGAGTAGTAAGCTGGCCCAGATCCCGACCAACGCTAACCAGCACCCCTTCCCGAGGGCGCGGCCACCTCATCATCCTACTCACTCCCCAAGAAGCTCCCGACATCGACCTGTGGACCTAACCGTGCTGACTCATCAGCCACGGTAATTTTATTCGCTAACACTTGTCTTTGTGAATCGATTGATCATTGTTTGCGCAAGATCCATTTCTGGCACAGAAATAAAGAAAGTAGAACCATAAGAATGAATTTGTTCTAATAGGAAAGCAATGGAATGTGCAATAATACTACATGAAATCATATCATTCTATTATTAGTTCATGAATCAAAACAATTCATGAAAGATTCAAATCAGAGATCATTCTATAATATGAGAACAGAAGAATCATAATGATGGTTGTTAGATAACAAATATGCCATGGCTGGTGAGTTAACATGGCTAGGTCCGCGGGTCGATGTCGGGAGCTCTCTGTTGGGTGATTCGGATGATGAGGTGGCTGAGCCCTCGAGAAGGAGTGCTGGTTGGCTTTGGTCGAAGTCGGGGCTAATTGACAACTCCTCACTATCGAGCGGATCGCGCTCCCGTGCCGAGTCAATGAGTGGTTGCCCTCCTGTAAAAAATGGCCTTCGCCGGGTGGTACCTAGCTGTGACCCCTCCGACGAGTAAGTTAGTAATGGGAGGGATTGCTTTTTCCCTTCTTTTTTGTTTCTTGCCTCCCTCCTTAGCCAGAGGCCCGACCAGGAGTTTTATACTATGGCGCGAGGGTTGATGGTGCATCGATTTGACATCGCCGCTAACCCTCGAGGGATGGGACAGCCCTTCGGATCAGCCACCGTTCTGGGATGTGCAGAGAGGCGTCAGACAGCACTGCCCCGAGCTCCTAGGATGGGACATATGGCTTATATGCTTGGTACGAGCTCCTGGGATGGGACGTGTGGTGTAGGCTCTGACTTGGCATGCAGCGTCGGCTGTGATGTGTCCAGGCCACTAAAATATACCGTATCACTTCTCACCCCCCGCCAAGGCATGTCGTGGGGTCCTTAACGGGCCAGGAGGCATGCCTGAGTTGGAGGGATGTTGATCACTCAGGAGGGGAAACATAATTGACTCGTCGTGGGGCGATTTAGAGGGGTAACGCCCTATGCCTCGGATAGGATTGACTATGCTGGTCGGGCAATCGGGACCCATCGTCTTGGTCGGTCGGATAACCGGTTCGGCACGGGTCAGAGTTACAAACCTCGGTTTTGCGAGTCGACGAGCAAACCGAGGTGGCTCGGTTAGAGCTGCGAGTCATAGATTAACGTGGAGCGGCTCGGGCATCTGACGGGGAGGGGCGTCGGGTCGGTCGCGAGGTGTGACTCGAGTGTTAGGTTGTTCGAGATGCGGCTTAGGCGTCGGGTCGGCCGCGAGGTGTGACTCGGGCATTAGGTTGTTCGAGATACGGCTCGGGCATCGGATCGACCGCGAGGTGCGACTCGAGCGTTATATTGTCCGAGATGCGGCTCAGGCATCAGATTGGCCGCGAGGTGCGACTCGGGTGTTAGGTCAGGCCTGTGGGCGAGTGACTGAGTCCGATTTCGGTTTCAATGCCAATGGGTCACAAGTCGGGAGTGATCTAGAGCAACCCAGGTGGGAATCGAACCTAGGGGCCGAGTGGCTGAGCTTGGTTCCGGTTTCGGTGCCGATGGGTCGCTAGTCTGGAGCAATCTGGAGTGACCCGGGCAGGAATCGAACCCGAGGGCCGAGTGGTTGAGCTCGGTTCCGATTTTGGTGCCGACGGGTCACCAGCCTGGAGTGATTTGAAGTGACCTGGGCAGGAATCAAACCTGGGGGCCAAGCGACTGAGCTCGGTTCCAATTTCAGTGCCGACGGGTCGCCAGTCTGGAGCGACCCGGGCAGGAATTGAACTTGGGGGCCGAGCCGCTGAGCTCGGTTCCAGTTTCGATGCCGGCAGGTCGCTTGTTAAGAGCAATTTGGAGTGACCCTGGCAAGAGCTGGAATCGTGAGCCGAGTGACCGCACTCGGGCTCAGGTTTTGGTGCCAAGTGGGTCACCTGTCGAGAGCGATCTGGAATGACCCGGGCAGGAGCTAGAATCGTGAGCCGAGTGATTGCACTCAGGCTCCGACTTTGGTGTCGGTGGGTCGCTTGTCGAGAGCGATCTAGAGCGACCCTGGCAAGAGCCAAACCTGCAAGTCGAGCAATTATGCTCAGGCTCAGGTTTCGGTGCCGGCGGGTCGCCTGTCGAGAGCGATCTAGAGCGACCCGGGCTAGAATCGAACCTGGGGGCCGAGCGTCTGAGCTCAGTTCCGGTTTCGGGGCCGACGGGTCGCCAGTTTTGGAGCGATCTAAGCGACCCGGGTAGGAATCGCACTTGGGGGTAGAGCGGCTGAGCTCGGTTCCGGTTTTGGTGCCGACGGGTCTCCAGTCTAGAGCGATCTGGAGCCACCCGGGCAGGAATCGAACATGGGGGCCGAGTGGCTGAGCTCAGTTCCGGTTTCGGTGCCGGCGGGTCACCTATCGAGAGCGATCTGGAGCGACTCGGGCATGAGCTGGAATCGTAAGCCAAGTGACCGCACTCGGGCTCAGGCTTTGGTGCCGATGGGTCACCTGTCGAGAGTGATCTGGAGTGACCCGAGCAAGAGTTGGGCTGGTGAGGCGCTGGTCGAGAACCGATCTGGAGCTGCTCGGGCAAGAGCTGGGCCGGTGAGGCGCAGGTCGGGAACCGATCTAGAGTGGCTCGGACAAGTGCTGGGCCGACGAGCCGCAGGTCAGGAACTAATCTAGAGCTGCTCGGGCAAGAGCTGGGCCGACGAGCCGTAGGTCGGGAACCAATCTGGAGCTGCTGTGGACCTCTTATCGCGAATGGCTTTTTGGCGAGAGATTTTGGATGATGAGGCATCTCTCGATGAGTCCCCCGGGACGTGGAGTTGCTTCTCGGGTTCCTTGAGATAGCGCTTGAGGTGACCTTTTCGGAACAAGTCCTCGATTTGATTTTGAAGGTCACGGCAATCTTCCATGTCGTGGCCGTAGTCCTGGTGGAATGTGCTAAGAGGGAGAGGCGGGGGCCTCGGGAACAGTGACTCTTGTCAGTCGGGCCTCTGGCGGGGTTGCACTGGGACTGCTGAGGTCGTTCCCCGGGATTGTTCCATCCTTGGCCTTTTGCTATCCATGCGCTTTCCTGCCACCAAAGCTTCGGTGACGATGTATTGGTTGGTTCGCTGGAGCATCTCGGGGATGGTTACTGGCGGCTTCTCGATTAGTGACCAGAAGAACCTTAAAGGCTTTAAGCCCATCAGAAATGCCTGCATGATTAAAGAGGGGTGAGCATTCGGGAATCCCCAGATTTCAATGGTGAAACGTGCCACAAACTAAGAGAGCGACTCGTCTTCGCGCTGAGATAACGCGAGCAGGGTGGCCATGGATGGCTTGGGTCGCACGCTGGCGAGGAAGTTTTGCTCGAACTCCCTTGCGAGCTAGTCGAAGGATGAGACGGAGAGCGGGCGTAGCCGGCTGAACCACGCTAGTGCCGATCCCCTCAGGGTGGTCGGAAACGCCCGGCATATCAATGCATCGGAGGTGCCATAGAGGGTCATTTGAGCCTGAAATGCGGAGACGTGCTCTGCGGGATCGGAGCCGCCGTCGTATGTCTCCAATGCCGGCAGCTTGAAGTTGAGGGGTACTGGCTTGTCCTGTACTTCATGAGTGAAAGGGGGCCTACCTAAGACGTCTTTGTTGGACTCGCTCCGTAATTTTTGGAACTCGTGCTGGAACTCGTCCAAGCATTGGTTGACCCGGGACAGCTGGGCCTTAAGCGAGTCATCCGCTGAGTCAGATGATACGGTGTTAGACTCGAAGTGGGATAGTGTGACTCGACAGGGTGCGGGTATGTTCTGCCCGGGCGGGCCTCTCGAGTCTATCGCTTGCTCTCAGGCTTCTCTGGTCCCGACCTGCTCCCCGCTCAGCCTCTGCCAGGTCGAGTCCACCGGGGGAGTCACTAGCCACATGATCTGAGGAATGAGTGGAGCAAGAGTCTTTATCATGCCCGCCATGGCTTGCACTTGCATGGTCATGTTGAGGAACACCTCGGGTGTCACAGCCAGGGGTCCTGTGGTGAGTCTGAGGGGCGACAACCCCGGGTCGTTGAACAGGTGCTAGTAGTGATCTGGTGTCGAGGCCGGGATCCCCCCTTCTCCGGGGGTGGGGACGACTTGACTTTCGGGTTCGACGGAAGGGAGGCCGGTTGATGGTTTTCCCTCGGGGAGAGCTACTGCCAAATGCTTCTACGACATGGCCCTCCTTCTAGCGCCAAACTGTTAGACAACAAATATGTCGTGGCTGGTGAGTCAGCACGGTTAGGTTCGCGGGTCGATGTCGGGAGCTCTCTATAGGGTGATTCGGATGATGAGGTGGCTGAGCCCTCGGGAAGGAGTGCTGGTTGGCGTTGGTCGAGGTTGGGGCTGATTGACAACTCCTCACTATCGAGCGGATCACGCTCCCGTGCTGAGTCCCTTGTCGTCAATGAGTGGTCGCCCTCCTAAAAAAATGGCCTTCGCCGGGTGGTACCCGGTTGTGGCCCCTCCGACGAGTAAGTTAGTAACGGGAGGGATTGCTTTTCTCTTCTTTTTTGTTTCTTGCCTCCCTCCTTGGCCGAAGACCGGCCAGAGGTTTTATACTATGGTGCGGGGGTTGATGGTGCGTCGATTCGGCATCATCGCTGACCCTCGAGGGATGGGACGACCCTTCGAACCGGCCACCATTTTGGGACGTGCAGAGCAACGTCAAACGACACCGCCCCGAGCTCCCGGGATGGGACATGTGGCGTAGGCTTTAACTTAGCATACAACGTCGGTTGTGACGTGTCCATGCTGCCAAAATATACCGTATCAATGGTCATTACTCTAAAATTTGTCTTTGTGAAAGTGTTTGCATTGGAATGATGTTAACTGCATGAACCGATGTCCAATGGTTCAGTTATATAACTAGAAATTAAGTACATGAAATTGATGTCACTACCAACATCAAATAGAAGCAACTTTGATGTTGTGGATGCACTTTTTGGAGTTTCCATACGAAGCTTGCCGGAGCATTTTGCCATAATCACATGCTAATTATTGGATTGAAAATGATATCTTTAGTTTTGGTGTTAAAATCCTTTGTATTGTGATTCCGTATTATTTACTTATAAAAAATTTACTAAAAACTATAAATAAAAGATATATGTGTTCTTAATTTAATTAGGGATATTATGTTATATAGAGCTCAATAATGACAAAAAATTCAACTAGTAGGAACATTAGCTCTTATTATTATTGTGTTTCTTTGGCATACTTTTTCTCTATAATTGATTCTGTTCTCCCTGTGATTATGGCATTTTCTTCAATTTTTGTATTAAGTAGCAGATTCATAATATGTATAATTATGCTACTTTTGACTATATAAAAATAAGACAATGTTATTGTTCCCTCATATTCTAATTATTTATCTAATCTGCAAGATGATTTGAATCCAATTATATTGGTGTATTTTGGTTTTGATAAGGGTAAAAATGGCGATGTGACACACCATGACGTCAGCCACGTTTGGACGACACGCTGCCCGAGGAAATAAGCATTAACGCCAACCGAGGCTTGCCCATATCCTGCGGCAGCCGATTCTCCACGCAACCCCAGTGGCAATGTCAGATGCCATCAAGGTACGGTCCTGCCTCCTGCAGGCAGCCACATCAGGTAACATCAAACTCATCTATAAATACCCCAGAGTTCTATACGAACAAGGGGGGACGGACAGACAACACTTGTATGGAGGCATTCCCTCCTCATAAACCCCATCCACTTCGCTAACTTGATCGTCGGAGGGGTCGTGCCGAGCCTCCGACCCGACCTGTGTGCAGGTCCGAGACGGTGTAGCCTCTTCCCGGCGCTGCGGCGGAGCTTCCTCCCGACCCGACCTCCCGACCCGAACCACCGTGCTCGGCCGCCGGGAGACCCCGAGGGACGCCGCCCGAGATCCCCGACATCCGGACCCCCGAACCGAGCCGCGTCGGCCCCGAGGCCACGGCTAGAACAGTTGCTTCCCGCAACATTTTGGCGCTAGAAGGAGGGCCCGAATGTCAAGGGATCCTCAAACCGATCCCGATAAGCTCCCTACCGAGGGATCGTTCTTAGCAGGGGCGCAGACCATGCGTGACAGGCTGCGGGCTAACGACCTCCCCGCGACCTCGGAACGCTACTGGCGTTCATTCGACAACCCGGATCTGCTTCCGCCCGAGGGCGCTCCGAGCGTCCCCTCGCCGGTGTCATCTGAGGCCTTTCACGACCTCACTCGTCAAGTCTGAGCTCTGACGGATGCGGTGCAAACCATCATCTCGCTCGTCTCCCAACCGACACCCCCGCTTATGACTCAGCCGCTACAGCAACAAGAGCCGCCCTCCTGGGCCCACAAAACGCTTCCGGAGCCTCCCACCTCGCCTCGGCTCCGACCGACCCCACTCGGGGATCCAGTGACGGCATACCCGAGCAGTCGTCCGGAGCCCGAAGTATTATCTCCGGAGTCAACGGACTCCTTGCGAGCCCAGCTATGCTTTCTTAGTCAGCGGCTCGACGAACTAGAGAAGGAGTTCCGCAAATCAAGGGGAGAGCTCGAGATGGACGCATACCAAGGATCTCCGTTCGCACCAGAAATACGAGATCACGCCGTCCCCCCGAACTTCCAGCTCCCTTCCTTGGACGCATACGACGGCTCCACTGACCCAGCGGACCATGTCGTCGCTTTCCGTGTCCAATTGGCACTGTACGGAACGTCTGACGCTTTAATGTACAGGGCGTTTCCCACGACCCTGAGGGGTCCGGCCCGCACATGGTACAGCGGCCTGAAGATCGGCACGATCACCTCCTTTGGCCAACTCGCCAAGGACTTCAAGCTCCACTTCGCAGCCCATGCCCGGCCAAAGCCCTCCGTGGCACTGCTCCTCGGACTCAAACAAAGAGAGGACGAGCCCCTCTCACATTTCGTGGATCGCTTTGCCACACAAATCCGGAGCTTACCGGACACTCACCCCTCTCTATTATTGCAGGCGTTTATGGTAGGCTTGCGACCTTCCAGATTCTGCTGGTCCCTCGGAGAGCGACCCCCCACCACAGTACCAGATATGCTCCAGCGAGCTAATCGGTACATCACGGCGGAAGCTTGGGTGACCGCAAGGAAGAGGAGTGACTCTGGGCGACGGGCCCCGTAGCGGCGGTCAAGCACCTACGGTTGCTAGCCGGTGTAATCCTCGTGCAAGGAATCTAGCCCCTGCCTCGGTCTCTTCCAAGCGATGGCTCCATGTTTACCTGACCGCCTCTTGGCTCACGGTTAGCTTCGGCCTAACCCCCTTCTTTTTTGCATTCGCACGGCTCGGTCTTAGACAGCCTGAGTTCGCCTCAGCACGGCCTGCGCGCCTGAGCGGTGCCCCTCGGTCGCAGCCTGCCTGTGCCGAGCACCTCGACCGCACACTGCCAAGATCCACCTTGGCACGGCCTGTCCGCCTGTGTCGTGCTCCTCGGCTCTATGTTGCCCGAGACCACGTCCGCGCGTCCTGCTCGCCTGCGTCGTGCTACTCGGCCGCATGGCCCTCGCGACCACGCCTGCGCGGTCTGCTCGCCTGCGTCGTGTTCCTCGACAGCATGATGCCCGAGACCACACCTGCGCGGCCTGCCCGCCTGCGTCGTGCTCCTCGCCACCATCATCCCTGAGACACACCTGCACGACTAGCCCGCCTGCGTCGTGCTCCTTGGTTCCGTGTTCCCGAGATAGACCAGCGTGGCTAACACGCCGGTTACGTGCCCCTCGGCTCCATACTCCCCGAGACACGCCTGCGCGACCAGCCTGCCTGCGCCGAGCTCCTCGGCCCTATTCATTGCCGAGTCCATCTCAGGGCGGCTTGCCCACCTGAGTCGCGTCCCTCGGCCGCATGGCCCTCGCGACCATGCCTGCGCGGTCTGCTCGCCTGCGTCGTGTTCCTCGGCAGCATGATGCCCGAGACCACACCTGCGCGGCCTGCCCGCCTGTGTCGTGCTCCTCGCCACCATCATCCTCGAGACACACCTGCGTGACCAGCCCGCCTGCATCGTGCTCCTTGGTTCCGTGTTCCCGAGACAGACCAGCGCGGCATGCCCCTCGGCTCCTTACTCCCCGAGACACGCCTGCGCGGCCAACCGGCCCAATTCGTGCCCGAGTCGCTCCAGATCGGTTCCCGACTTGCGACTCGCCGGCCCAGTTCATCGCCCGTGTCGCTCCAGATCGGTTCCCGACTTGCGACTCGCTGGCATCAAAACTCGAGCCCGACTAGTCGCTGGGCTCATAGGTCCAGCTTATGCCCGATTCACGTCTCGGTCAATCCAATGTCCGAGCCCCGCTAGCGCGGCCTACCCATCTGAGACGTGCTCCTCGGCCCCATGTTCCCCGAAGACCGCGTCCGCGCGGCCCGCCTGAAGAAAGAAGCCATGCATCGGTCTCCCTTCGTACAACAACCGACGCATAGCTCCTTTCGAGGGGGAATATGATAAGGGTAAAAATGGCGATGTGACACACCATGACGTCAGCCACGTTTGGACGACACGCTGCCCGAGGAAATAAGTATTAACGCCAACCGAGGCTTGCCCATATCCTGCGGCAGCCGGTTCTCCACGCAACCCCAGTGGCAATGTCAGACGCCATCAAGGTACGGTCCTGCCTCCTGCAGGCAGCCACATCAGGTAACATCAAACTCATCTATAAATACCCCAAAGTTCTATACGAACAAGGGGGGACGGACAGACAACACTTGTATGGAGTCATTCCCTCCTCATAAACCCCCTCCACTTCGCTAACTTGATCGTCGGAGGGGTCGGGCCGAGCCTCCGACCCGACCTGTGTGCAGGTCCGAGACGGTGTAGCCTCTTCCCGACGCTGCGGCGGAGCTTCCTCCCGACCCGACCTCTCGACCCGAACCACCGTGCTCGGCCGCCGGGAGACCCCGAGGGACGCCGCCCGAGATCCCCGACATCCGGACCCCCGAACCGAGCCGCGTCGGCCCCGAGGCCACGGCTAGAACAGTTGCTTCCTGCAACATGTTTGTTTATGTTTTACATAATATATAAAGGGACGATCAAAGGCTTAACAGTCCTATTTTAGTTGGGTTTGATAACTATTTTATGTTTGTAAATAAATATTGTATTATATGGATACTTGTAAAATATTTCTGTAATAAACCATTTGGACCCTTTGTTATACAATTATTTAGAGCTTGTAAAGTCTATGTGTAATTTGCATTGCTTGTGGGTCCCGAGTAAAACATTTTCTCTAACCCATTTTCTCATTTGTAAGTCCTAAAGATTCATAGGAGGTTTCGGGGAGATTGACCTTTGTGGATGGATATGCAAAGATACCGTATGACTTAGGCAAAACCAGTAAAGTCCATGAGAATATGTCATAAGCAAACAAAGGGTAAAATTATACATCAGCTTATATGCTAAATGACAATGTGCCTGAGAGATTTTATAATATGACTGATGGTCGTAAGATCAGGAGGTATGCATATGGAATTATGATCGAAGATAGTGATGACGAATTATCCAATCATTATTGCTCTTTTTATTGTGAGTTGAATCTTGATATTTCAGAGTCATTAATGATTCTAAATTCAAATATTCTCCTTTAATTCGATATCTAAGTCACACAGTGTTGGTCATAAATTATTGTGCATCGTTTAGACAATGTTGCACGCAACCAATGCGTAGACATGCAGTTGCACCTAATCATCTATTTAAGTGGTAAATTGACTTCCTCCAAATCGTGCTAACCACTCTTCATGTAGAAGAAAAGCATCAAAAGAGGAGTGTTTCAAAGCAATCGAGCTACTTAGTTGAATGAGTCTCTTCTTTGACATATCTGCATCAACTCTCTACGACAATATGCTGATAAATTGAGGATGGCATGTACGTGTAGCTGACATTTTTGTTTCAGAAAAAAGCTTTCTTTATTGGAAGAAGAACACACAACCGTATACAAAATGTATTCAAAGTTCTATAACCCATGTAAGAACAAAAGAGAATGAATCCAATCCTTCTTCTTCCTCTCTATGTGAAGTCTTCCTTCAACCTGTGTGCTTTCAACTGTACTGGCATGAGTTCTTGAGAGACACAGGCGTGTCCAACCTGGTCTGGTCCATCACAACAGCACAACGGACATGGCTGTAGAACTTGGGCTTCACCAGTTTTCCCAGCACGTATGCCCTTGACCTGACGGTGAAGCTGAGGGTCAGGTTCACTGGTTGACCATTTGGCCTGCCGCTGAGGCCCGACCCGCCGCCGTAGAGTGGGAGCTTGCTGCTCATTACCGCCACATGGAGGTTCCTCTGACTCTTCCGGGATTGGTAGAAGTAATCCATCTGCAAAACGAGCAACTCCGAGTCAACCACGACATCCACAGATCAAGTCGCAGAGATGATGAAGCGTGCTCACGCTGCCGCTGGCGATCGCGAGCTGGTAGTAGTCGAGCAGCACCGGGGTCGAGGTCACGTGCACGCCGAAGAAGCTCCCGGTGTTGCGGTAGGTGAGCTTCACCGTCGAGTTCAGAGTCAGCAGATCGGTGGGCACGAGGGAGGAATCGGTGCCGGCTTGGACGTAGAAATCCTCGAACGTGATGCTCTGTGACAACGCGGAGTCGCTCCGTTATTAACCTATGGTTGTGTTCGACGAAATGCTTGGAAGCATAGGACGGGGCGAAGAGGCGAGGAGATTACGTTCATGGTGACCTGCGGGCTCTGGTGGCGACTGGCGCCCCACAGGACCAGCGCGAAGAGGAAGAAGAGGACGAGGAACAGAGCGACGAACGCGAGGACGTAGAATCTACGGGGAAGGCGCTTCTCTTCTTGCTCGCCGTCGCGGAGCAGGCTTTCCTCCTCGATCGCCGCGGTGTCCCGCCATGGCATGTCGTCCCGGTGGCGATCAGCGCCCGTCACGCCGTAGTTGAGGGAGACCTTCCTGGTGCCGGGCGTCGACGAGAGGCGGGCGGTGAAGGAATCCCGGGTATGGTGGTGGTGGGTCGGGGGGCGCGCCGGCGTGGAGTGGTACGATGTGGCCGTCGCCCTGTCGCCGTATTCCAGTGGGCTCTGGACGTAGTAGGCGGGCCGGGGAGGGGAGGGAGGAGGGGACGACAGCGAGATGCTCGACGTCTCCGACTCCGTCTTGGCATGCTTCCCGTGGGTGTACATGGCGATCGAGATGCCTACTTCGATCTCTTCTTCTTCTTCTTCCTGCTTCTGCTCTCTTCTCTGGATGGAAAACCACAACTACGTCAAGCCTTCTTCCCTTCTTCGCTGCTCCAATCTAGTGGAGACAAAGAAATGGCGACATGTTATGCACGTCAGTGCTATCAATAGTTGACGGTTTCAAATCGATGATGACCTGCTGCTCCTCCTCCTCCTGTAACTGGAATTCTTATTAGCATTAAATTGATCTTTCTGATGTGATGGCTTTCTTTTCTTTCTGCATAGTAGTCAACAGGGAGAAATGCGTTGACTACTTCCCCGTTCTCATCCACTAAATGAGAAGTGTCTTCATTGGGCTGCTTACTTCCTTCTCGTTGGTATATATATTGTTCATGAAGAAGCATGTGTTCACATATATGTATTTTTTTCCTTGTGGTATTTTACTATTACTTTGCACGTTGTATGCACATTACGACAGACCTTCATTTTGTCTTTCAATAATCATATACATAAATTAATTGCCATGTAAAAGTCAAGCCAAATTGTCACCATTACCTAAAGACGCCGGCCTGCACAATTCACTGATATATATATATATATATATATATATATATATATATTACCGTTTAATGCCAGCCTGTATGATTCGGAAACATTGATTGATTTGGTAATTATAGACTTGATGAGACTACATTAAAACCAAAAAGAAGAGAAAAGATGATGTGAGATAATTCCTCCTGCATGAGTTTGTAATGTAGTCATCATTTTTGACCAAAAAGCAAACTTAAAACTGGGAATTTAAGGATTGAAACTATAGGAAAGAGAGTAGTAAGTTGGAGGAATAAACTTGTCCAGATACAACAGAGCTGCCAGCCCACCCAAAAAATGAGAGAGTTCCCATGATAAATATCTATTAAGAACAAATCAAACTAATGAGGCTCAAGACAAATGGTTCTACAGAAACCAAAAGTTACAACCAACTTTAAGCTGCTAAACAAGAAAAGCAGTAAACTCAAAGCATGAGATTGAACAGTGCAGTCAGTTATTTGACCTAAACAGCACTTGGAAGTTGATACAAGTGTTTGGTGATCACTCACGAGCTCCCACAATCCACCATTTAGTGCAATCCTAGATGAAGCAGGGATAGTGCCAAAACCTTTACATTCATGAAGAACCAGGAAAAACCAATCAAGCTCCCACAAAAAAGGTTTCCAACTGGATAGCAATTTTCTTGGTTCATGATTTTGCCATCTTGCTTTGCAGACGGTTTTCACCAAACCAACATCTGAATGTCAGCATGATTTCTTTCCTCGAGCATTCTCTATGGTCACAGCTTTATCTGAAATCAGGTTTCTCTGCCAGCTTGTTCGATACCCATAGCATCTTTCTCCCGAGTGCTTGTGAATCTTGGCTTAAATGAACAAAACTCTCTATGGAATCATCCTATTATACGTATCCATCAAACTTTTCTACAGCAATCCGGTGGTGTGCGCAAAGGTTAGTAGGAAAAAGGAAGCTTACTCTGTATAATTAGTCACAGGAACAGCACCTACTTCTGCTTTAAGAGATGACAGCCTACACTCTTTGTCCAGAAGACTAGCATGTGAATTTGTCATCTCAAATGAGAGAAATGAACTTCTAATTTTGAATTTTGAAGCTCTTAGACAATGTCAAATGTAGCTGGAAGAGCCCAAGAGAAGATCAAACATATCACTTGGTGTCAGCAAAGTTGTACCACCAACAATCAGCTCTATGTCGGGCCTACCATATTCTGCAACTGCTTCCATAGCTTCCCGAATCTTGGATAAGTAAAAAATTCAGTATGTTAGTTAATTAGTGCTGTCTGGTAACGCACTTCAAAAAGAACCATAACTGACATTAGTTGTAAGTTGACTATTGAGATGAATATTGACGTTAAGTAAAAGGTTCATATCATCTGCAATTGCTACATCACATCTCTTGACATTAGCGCTATCGATGCCCAACATAATTGCAAAAAGACTAACGTGGAACACACATAACATCTTCAGATTACAATTTGAAAAACTAATTTGAATATTCAAACAAGATCAACTTCTATGTAAGATGAAAAATTCACGCAATGCTTTCTCCAGTGTCCATATAAATAAAATAGGAACGATCCATTCATTAAAAAGCACCTCAACAATTTTATGCAATCTGCAAAAACAGTGAGGGTATGGAATACCTACCATGCTTGAGAAACAAATGAGGATCCGACTTCAAGAGAAATCTTATTGACTGGACAGTAAAACATTTTTTCAGGAAAAAAATGGTCACATGAAGTAAAGAAAAGAAATTTACCTCAAGATTATTAATGCCCCCCACAACAAAAACAAGAAGAACACTTTGATCTCCAAAACTTGGTTTAGCCTGAAAAAAAAATAATTCTAAATGTTAATGCAGCTAAGATTATTGGCAAAACTTCAAAAAGTGTAAATAAAAGACCCACCTGTCCAAGGCCAAATCTACCAAACCCACTCTTCAAAAACCGCCCTACTGCAGATGAATGGTACTCAAGTCCAGGAACATCATACTTCGCCAACAAAGTTGTTAGAAGCTTATAAAGCAAACCCTTCCGTGTGTCTGCATCACTGCCATATTTACTTGATGCAACCAACCCTTCTCGGAGAGTTAAGTTTCTCCTCTTCAAACTAGATAACTTATTAAAGAATTTGAATAGTTGATCGACCCTATCTCGCAACTCTAGTTTAAGCTGCATGTCACCATATGCTTGTTCATTTTGATCATCTGCTTCTTCATCATCCCAGCTACCCCACTGATCATCAAAGGCATCAACTTTTGGTGGCTTGGCTGAATCTTCCTGCTCATTCAACTTGGCTTCAAGTTCATTACCTAGACCATGGAGGAACTGAAGCTTTGCAGATGATGGATTTTCCGTAACTGCATCCACTATAGCTTCTTTAAGGGAATGCTCCTCTTCCCAAGAAAAAGGTCCACTAGATGCAGATGTCGGAAAGCTTTCCCCAGCTAGAATATACCCGATCATTGACAGAAGCAGTGCATCTTGAAAAGAGAGAAGATTCCGAGATGGTCGGACCCTTCTATCTTGTTCATTAGATCTTACTGAAGTACTCGTATTGATAAAATCACGAATTTGACTTGAAAGGCTTTGACTAGTGTCTAGAGAAGTTATAGACAATATCTTCTCAGCATTAACAAAGGCATCCCAGTGGGAGTTATGAGGCTCACTTAGGGCAAGTACAGCAGCTAACACTAATTGAATGATGCCCTTGTTTTGAATTAAAGACATCTGATTTTGAGCCAGTCTTTTAAGCATAACATGAATCTCTGAAGCAGATAAAAGACCTGGCCGACCTTTTAGATTAACATTTATGTTCTCATGCTGCAGAGTTTCCAAGAGCCATTTCTTTATTAGAATTGCCCCATCTTTTGCCCTTCTATCAAGCAAGGTTTCAAGATAGTTTGCTCCTGCACAATTAGATTGAAATGATCCACTCAGCAAACTATATCCGTTATCTAA
The DNA here is from genome assembly GCA_001649415.1 of Musa itinerans. NCBI lineage: Eukaryota > Viridiplantae > Streptophyta > Magnoliopsida > Zingiberales > Musaceae > Musa > Musa itinerans. The sequence continues at coordinate 110,875 of LVTN01000354.1, forward strand.
CGCACTAGTGATAATTTTGTCGGCATGATCAGAAGATTCGTTGACAATTGCACCAGCGTTCCAGCCTGAAATAAAAGCTCCAATTCCTTCAGATAGCTGAGTGCTGTTCGTTGCATGTTCATCTGTACTGAAAATAGTTCCAAATGGAATCTGTATATCAAGTGGTGCACGTTGAACTTTAATGTGGGTACCTATTTTTGGTGCTGGGGAGCTTTTAGCTGGTAAAGAAGATGAGATCCTCTCTCTACGAGGCAAAGAGCAAAACAGTCGATCGAGAAATGAGTCACCATGGCAGCAGGGTGTAAGAAGATCAAGGGTGCGATCAATAAGTAACAAACCAGCTGATCTTTTATTACGCCGACCTACATCATACAGACTTGACATGTCCATCAACATCTTGCCAATGAGTCTTGATGTATCTCCTAGAGAAAATATTTCCATCTTCAAATCCATCTGAACATTTTCAAAAACCATAGATGGAGCAAGTAATATGGTAGAAGACAACTATCAATCATAATTTAACTAGATAAATGAAAAAAATAAAGAGTCATAATGAACATAATAATTAAGAATAATGGCAATAAAACCTACCTTTGCTGCAAGATGGTAAAGGAAATTAGCCGTAAGTGTTGCACCAGGAGGAACATCTTCACCATCAGAAGGTAATCCAGTAGAAATAGAGGGCAATCCAGGACTAACAGAATCATCAGAGTCATTTGACAAGCATGCTTCTGCAACTGTTCCTTCTGAAGGCAAAACAAAGACTCGAGGGGAAAGAGGACACAAGATCATTGGGAAGTGATGAACAGAAACGAGCAACTTTTTGGACTCTTGTTTTCCTGTAACATTGACCAAATCATCAGCATATTTGTCTCCTTTGGAGCTAGCTTCAACAGATTGATAACTTGCACCAGAAGCAAGATCTGCCCAACCATCATTTTCAGAAGCCTCTGCTTCTCTCTCTTGATGAAAGTGAAGTCCCCTTTTTCCAGATTTTTTCAAGAGCTCTTCATAGTCTTGAATAAGCAATGACTCATATTCATTAAAGGCATCAGGCCCAAGAGGTGAATCGATGTATGCTGAATGAGCAATCTGAAAGTAACGAGCAGAAATAAGGATTGACAGTATAACAAAAATAAATAAATAAATAAAAACCAAAAGAGACTAGTCCATGTGATACTAGGAAAGAGTTGAAAAACGACTAGTTAATACAGGATCAAATTATAATCAGGTAGAAAGCATAACACAAACAATGAAGGAGCACCAGAGGAATGCATAAGGCAGTTTCTTGATGTAGTGGCTTATATTATTTAAATCATGCTCGCAATTCACTGAAGAAATATAATGAACAGAAGGTATTTGCTCTTATATAGTAGAAGAAAGAATGTTTATTATTTTTAATGTAACCTTATTAATCACCTATGGAAACTTAATTTACCAAGTCAGTTTAGGACTGAAGACTGCACCTCTGAGATAGAAGTAAAAATAATACATCGAAGAACAGTTCTGTTGGTACCCAAGCAACGTAATATGTACCGATGTGCATCACTAAGGAGACGTGAGGTAATAATTACAACCTTCCTTGTAGGACCCACAAACACTGAGTTCCAACTTGTAGTCTGCAATATAGATAAAAGAAGAAGAAATTAAAAGGTATATATTTGATAGAATACAACAAAGAACACCAAAATGCAATACAAGAACATCAATTCCAAAAGGAGTAGCCAACTTAAGTGACAGATTCAGACAAATTTTTTGATGGAACACAAACCATATGGTGATGTGCACTTTTTACAATATTAGCATACAATCATACATCATTATTCACATGGACAAACTAAGAACATTAAACTGCAAACTGAATAGTAATGGCTATTTAGCATTACCATATCAAGTGGAGATGCATTTTCTAAGCTGCAAACAGCATGCACTCCAAGTTCCAATAAAACTGGGAATGCTCCAATGAACTGGAAAGCCTCTAGACAACCCGCATCAAGATAAAGAATGGAGTCTGCAAGTTGATCTGAAATCTGAAAGTATGAAAACAAAAAAATGGATCATTTCCATAAAGTGAAAGTATGTAGCTAGCAAATAGAAAGAATTTTGTCTCATACATTCCTGTAGTGAAATATGTTAGTTTTCTGTCATAAAATTCAAAAGTCCTCTACTGTGAATTTGTCTCAGACAATGCCTCACTTAGGTACTCTGATATGGGAGACCAAAAATAGAAAAACAAAGACACGTCGATACTTTTTTCTTGAGTCATTTTTCCTAGTATTTTTTAGTTAGGTTGTTCTGGTAACTGTGAAATAAACATGTACCAAACACATGACACTATGTAAGCCAGGGCAGCCAAGGCTTTCTTTTAGTTTATAAATTTTACAAGTATCGTTGTAGCAATGTTGCACCTAAAAGGAATATTCCCTATGGCCTATACAAACCAAAAACCATTAGCCAGAAGCTTTTAATTTTTTAGCACTTCACAATTTTTTTATATAACAATATTTGAAATATTATTACTTTCAATATTATTACTTATCATTATTTCTTATCACAAACCCCAAAGACACTGAAACTGCTGTTGTAGTTCATTCTAACACCACAGTTCAAAGTTCAAACCATGTTAGGAAAAAAAAAACTAAGTAATGAATTAATTGAAAGAAAACACAACAACATCTTCTCCAATATGAGATGAGAATTGCATTTTCATTAATAAGCATTAATTAGCTAATTATCTCAATGCTATGATGTTATTCTTGACTTAGATTGTTTTGGCAGGGCACTTATGTATGACAAAAACCATAATACTATTAAGTTTATATTGCATTTTGGGACGGAGATGTTTTCATGTACAAACTTTAAATATGGAAGTTATCATCTATTTGGGATTTCCCCAAAAACAATTGCTCCTTGTTATATACTAACCATTAAGGATATATTATCATGAAGAAACGAGAAAATTGAATGGTGTTCTTATACACCTTTGCTAGAGAAATTATAACAGAGTATTGCACAATATCCTAATTTCTTTGTCATAAAAGACTTGATTTTATGTCTGAATGGTACTGATATAAAAGTATCCTTTATAGCTCATCAAATCTCTGCAGTTACAAGCAACATCAACAGGCTAAAATTTTCCCAAAACTCATCCTAGCTAAGTGTCATCTCTGCAAGAGCCAATTGCCAACAGAGAATCAATTAGCCATTAATTTATCAATCTGTTCAACGAACATATCATTCACCGGCATGCGAAGTCTTTTGGCCCTAAATCGAGTAAGGCAACACTGGCAATAACACCAACTCAAGAGAAGTGAAAGAACAATAAAATAACAAAATAGGTACACTGCCAGAACACGGTTAGCAAAAGAAGAACCTACTGGAATGCCCCCCAAGATACTCTGCTCTCAGTCGACATACCTAAATCCATAAGAATTCAATAACCTAAGCAGAAATGTTCGCAAGCGCAGCACCGCGCCACATGCATTCTACAGTAACAAAACTGCAGATCGCATAATAATAATAATACGCAGGCATCGCATAACAACAGTTGTCATCTATCACCTTCGTTATGAATCCGATCCAATTCTAGTCTTATCTTAGACATAACAACGAAATACGAAGTTAATCCTAAATAGCAACTGATGACGAGCAGAAGAAGAAATTTAGAAGGGAAGCGACCCCTTCATTACCTGGCGAATCGAGTCGATACAAGATCTGATCAGATCGGCGGAGGCCATAGTCTCCTCCACCTCTCCCCCTCGCCACCCCTTTGATCTCTGGCGTGGGGAAATGGATCGGAGACGGAGAGGGTCTGCGATCCTTCACGAAACGCCACGGGATGAGAACCGGACCGGAGATCGAGTCGGACGAGTCTGGGCGGCAATTTAACCACTCGGTTCAATTAATTGAACCGGCGGTCTTTTTCTTCGTAAATTGAATTGAAGAGGTGGGCCGATTCCGATTGAATGGACAGTATTGCCCTCCTTTTCTTTCAGAAAGGACATTTTGTCCCCATCGGCCATGCGTGGGATGATTGGATCCAATACTTATGAACTAATATACAATTACATAAGCCATATTTTTCTCTTTGGTTTGCATGATGAAATATTGAATTCAATTTTATAATTAGATACATGATCATTTTAAAAGGTTCTTTCATTGGTTAAAGTGAAGTTGTTAGTTTCTTCTATAAGTATGAGGTAATGTAATGCTTCAAATTCAAAAAAAGAAAAAAAATAATGAAATGTCTCATAGTTGTGAGTTATTATATATAATAAGAATTTTTAGTTACCAAGTGTTTCTAATATTTTCATCTATCATGATTGACATATAAGTATATGAATCTCTTCTGAAAATTTTCCTAACATTACATTTTAATTCTCACGTGAAACCCATTATTATGTAATAATATTGTTGTTGTCTTGATGTCGTCAATCAATGCTCGACACAACTTGATCTTATCTCGAAGATGCAAAGTCATCCAAGTGGCTCTTACGATGATCGGGCGAGGGGGTCGTTGTTGGGGATGTGTTAGTCGAGGTGGATCCGAGATGAACTTCGAGTATCCAAGATGGTTCCAAAGTTAGACCAACATAGGTTTTGATCTCCTCAGGGATTCTGCACAAAAGTCGATGTCGGGAGGAGGGAGGGGGGGACTTCTTGACCTGACCTCTCCGTTAAGTGAGCTATGTGGAATAGTCTAAATAGGGGGGGGTCAAAGTGTGGGGGTCTGGTCCTGTTTAGGCGTCGAGGATCGATTATTATACTTGGAAAGCCTCGAGGGGCGCGCGATTGACATGTAGTTGATCTGTACGTCTTTCCTCTATGATGCATTTATGCAGACAACAAGTCTGTATGGCCCTTACGATCGATCATCAGCAAATGACAACAAAAGGGGCATCACTTGCCAACTTTGACAACTGGCAATGTTGGCTTGAATAGCTCCCTACGGGCTATCATCCATAGGGGCTGACCAAAGGGGGTGCAGGTTAGCTCGATTGCTATGTGGGTGCTAAGGTTGGCCCACACCACTTATCGTGGGTTGTCATTCGCAACGATCGATAGACTATCACTATGTTATCGAATAAGGGGAATGACATGGCCTTTCTCATTCACATTAACCTCCATCTAACATCCAGGAGGCTCTATTCAACATTAGAATATTTCATATCAAGTGGACGTTAGAATTCTTAAATATATTTAATTTTATTAATATTATTTTTTATGAATGATAAACAGTAAAGACAGAATTCGAGCACAGCAATTTAAGATGATGTCGAAAATTTTACTGGTCAAAAACTTTTATGATGAAATTTTAATATAGTGTACTTTTGCATGGCTCGAGAAGAATAATATGGTAGCTGTCTATGTTGAAAATATTCGGCTTTCATTTCCTTTTAAGGTTGACATATGCTATCTTTTTTTTATTATTTATTCATGAATATGAAAATAGCCACAATAATACTCATTATGGAATCTAATTACTTCAGATATATGTATCAAATAATATACACTTATCCAAAAACGATCAACTAAGATGAATGATTAATTATTGATTTTATTCCTTAAGTATATGTATATATATATATATATTATAGCCATTGAATTTACACATAGATAGTTATCTTGATCTTGCAAGAAATAATTAACTCCTCGATTCAAGGAGGAATATGTGATCTTGCAGCATTTATGGGCAGAGTATTTCTTGAACGATTGATATGAGCTCAACTAATTACATCCATAATAGAATATCATTATAAAGATTTCTAAGTGGTCAAGCAATAGAGGTTAAACTATTAAGTATGTAGATGAGTTCCATGCAATCAAACTTCACCACAAAGTTGATTAGCAAAATAACATGATCTTTAACATGTTAATTAGTGGAAGAGGAATTGTGTCTCTATCACGATTGCCAAAGCAGAATATAGAACATGTAAAAAAAAACCTTATCTTAGAAAAAGACTCATCACAAAGAAGAGTTAATTAGTAGTGCTCTACAAAGGTAGCATCCTGATTGGATGGTGGATGGGGAGTGACCACAAGATTAGTGGAAGAGAGAGGAATCATCCTTAAAGGCAGAGATAACTTTAGAGAGAAGGGATGGTTGTCGAATATATATATATATACTTTTCAAAGAAAATATAATGGAGTGTTAATAGTGAACACAAGTAAAGATATCCCTATCCTCTTGGAGCATATCTAACTTTAAACCACAATTAAATCTCATAATTGTGTAAGAAGAGTCCAATATGATTTAGCAAACTCATAATTAAATCTCATTATCTCTTACACCATTTTTTTTTTGTATAAATGATAAAAAATCTCATGAACTAAAATCAAATTGAGCATAAGCATATGAACCGTTTAAAATTAATTTAATTTAATTAAAATTCTCTCATTAAGTAATTTAAATTACATTACAACCGATTGTAACCCGAGTATCATAAGGATAGGCGTTGGCTTTTTTTCCTCAACACTCATGTCTCTAAGATGATGTCCTCTCGTGACGATGTCCTCGATGCTACTGTTTTAGAACATCTAATGTTTACAAAATAAATATAAATATAATATAGATTATAGTTTTTTTATCTTATAGCACGTGACATTTTGGCTTAATTTCCTTCATTCGTATATTATTATTGTTGGAGATCCCTTTTTATTCTAAGAGTCGAGATCCTCTTAACATGGATTGATGAGTCTTACAAACTAATGGCACACTACTAGCTATAGTATTAATTACAATAATTAGTATTTAATTTTATCATTCAATTATAAATGGTAAGCATAAGTATACCGTTGGTTTTGGGGAAACATCGAGGAAACATCATCGTCGAGGGGACGAGGATGGAAAGCAGAGGAGATGTTGGCATAGAGGGAAGAAAGCTAATGAGATGTCGTCACCCACCATTTGCTATAATTACAGTAGGGTTAGGGTTAGGGTTAGGGTTTGGGTTCGACTCGATTGGAGTGTAATCCAAAGTAGTTCAGATACAACAGGTTCAATTTGGTTTGGTTCTTACATTTTTTAGTGTTTATAAAAAAAAAATAATGCCCCAAGTAAAAATGAATGGAGATTACTATTTGTAACCTATTTTTATTATATACAATCCTATTTTAAATATTTTAATTAATTATAAATTATCTCATTGTAAATGGACATAAATATTCCGGGGAATGGAAATTACTATTTGTAACCTATTTTTATTATATACAATCCTATTTTAAATATTTTAATTAATTATAAATTATCTCATTGTAAATGGACATAAATATTCTCCTATTCTTTTTTCGTGTCGCTTCCAACTATACCTATGACGAGCGATGAGAGCTTGTCGTGTGAGCATTGACGATGCCTATAGCAAGTGAAGAGGCATCAGATGGGTGATACGTGACATCCATAGTAAGTGGGGTTAGCATCGATGATGTCGATAAGGAGTGGTGTCGGTAGTGATGATGAAATAAGGAGTTATAAAAAATAAAATAAAATCGATAATACTAGGGTTGTAAATAATAAAATAATAATATATTATTATTAAATAGAGATTTTAATTTTTAGTTTTTTTATTATTTATAATCATAATTTAAAACTTTTTAATACTTTTGAACTATTCTTTTGTAAATGGACATAAATACCTTATTCTTTTTGTTCTTCAAAGTATCGAGAGGTCGATGAGTAGGATCGAATAGCGTCGGTGACGAGTGGGTTAGAACGACATCGAGCGATGTCAAGTGTCCGCAGCAAACAATATCGAAGGGGGTGATGAGCGACGTCCGTAGCGAATAGGATCAACGGTAATATCATCAACAAGGAGAAACATTGATAGTGAGGATGAAATACAAGGTTACAAGGAAGAAAAAAATAAAATAAAATCATTAATATTATAATTATAAATAATAAATAATATTTTTAAGGGATTGTCTATAGCAATGGATTATCAATAGTAAAACATAAGACTACCAATAACAAGATTCAAACGAACAAACCATCATCCATAAAAAAACACATCGAGGGGTTTTTTTTTCGATAAAATGCCCATTATATTTAAGATGAAATAGCACAAAAGGAAAATAAACACTAACTTAAAACAATCGCATGAATATATATATAAATATATATAGTGATTTTTAATATATATATATATATATATATATATAATGAATGATACCATCTGTCTATTTAGCTATTAATGTCTATGAACAATTAACAGAGTGGATGAATTGCATTCCTTCTTGGGTGTTTTGGGTACAGTAAACCGTGATAAGGAAGATGGATAGAAATGTCTTTTAGTGGTGTTTCAGAGCTGGGCCAGAGCAGCGACTACCTCGACCATGGCAGGCCTGTCGCGGGGTCCATCCTCGGTGCAGCGGTAGGCCACGTCCAGGAAACCCCGCACCTGGCTCTCCGTCGTCTCTTCCTCCCCCATCTCGCGGTCCAGGACCTCCGGGCCCCGCCCCTGCTCCACCATCCCCCGGGCCCACCGCGCCAGCCCGACCTCCCCCCCGGCGCCGCCCTCCGGTCGCACCGTCAGGTTCGGCCGCTGCCCTGTCGCCACCTCCAGCATCAGTATTCCGAAGCTGTAGACGTCTGCCATGGGCGTGACCGCTGTTGCCCCCTCCCGATTCTCCGGCGCCATGTACCCCATCGTCCCCGCCGCCTGCGTCGAGACGTGGGTCCGCGGCGCCTCGACCACCCGCGCCAGCCCGAAGTCGGCGATCCGCGCCTCGAAGTCCTCGTCGAGCAGCACGTTGCTGGCCTTGATGTCGCGGTGGATCACCGCCGGCCGGCAGCCGTCGTGCAGGAACGCCAACCCCGCCGCCACACCTCGCATGATCCTCACCCGAGCCGACCATGGCAGCCGCCGCGGGCGCCCCTCGGCGTCCGGCTCGTGCAGCCACTGGTCCAGGCTGCCGTTCTCCAGGTACTCGTAGATGAGCACGTGGTCGCGGCCGGCGACGCAGAACCCCAGCATGCGCGCCAGGTTCGGGTGCCGGATCCGCCCCAGGGTGTCCATCTCCGCTCGGAACTCCCGCACGCCGTGAACGGCGTCGGCGGACAGCCGCTTCACCGCGACCGTGGCGCCCGACGACAGCTGGGCCTTGTAGACGAACCCGAAGCTGCCGTCCCCGATGATGCCGTCGGGCGCGAAGTTCCTCGTCGCGGCGATCAGCTCGGACATGGAGATCCGGTCCAGGGACGGGTCGTACGACGCGCTGCTCTCGTCCCCGGCGCCGGAGTGGGACGACGAGGAGCGCAGGCGGTCCAGCGAGCGGAAGTCGGGCGCCGCCTCGACGTCGGAGGCGATCTGGGAGCCGAAAGGTCGCGGCTTGGCCCGGCCGCGGCAGAGGAGGAGCAGGCTCGCGATGAGAAGGGCGACGAAGAGGAAGCTGGCGACGGCGGCGATCAGCACCTGGAGACCCGTCTCCATGGCCGCGGTCGATGGCAATCGGGAGGTCGAGGCTAGGGTTCGGTGGGTGTCGATTGCTTGAAAGATACGTAAGAGGAGGAAGAAAGTTTGACTGCGAGGAGGGAAGGCGACGAACGCTCCATTCGGAAGGCGACTCGCTTTCTATTGTTTAAGCTATTCGGTCTTCCATCGGAGTCAACTGCTGTGGTTTTTATTTGTTTCTGCGGTCTTCGCAAGCGCCTCAAAAAGGCAGAAGAAGCTTCAGGCAGATGCCGTGCGGGTGGGAGAAAGATGCAGACTTGTCCATGGCTTGGCTTTCTATCCAAGTCGGTCTAAGATGAAGAAAAGGTCGCATTGCCATAACTCGATTTGTTGACCCGACTAGATTTTTATTATGGTTTGTTGTCGCATCTGAAATAGATCTTCCACGATCAAATCCAATCACTGTGGTGTGGATACTGTTTGCAACCACTGTCAGATATGATATCGTCAGTTTATCCTTTCAGGTTTTGACGTTGTTGTATGCATGATCGAAAGTGTGAGAACTCGTTTGCTGGTTGTAAGAATAGGTGTGTGTTTCTGCAGTCAGCAGGAGAGGAGAGGTGAGATATATGTTATTTTCATTGCAGAGCTCGTCTATCCTGTCGGCTACAGAGCATTAAAGGCATTGGACGACTAAGTCAAAGTATGTCCTAACCACGGTAATAGAAAGTATGACATTATTCTACATCACACGTTGAGTGGGACTTTGCCCGCTTGTCATATCACCTTGATGAGATTCTAGACTTCTCTTATATTTGGAGTCACACGGTTGGAAGGCTCTTCGATCAGGCGGTGAGGATGAAACATCAAATGATGCACCCGGTGGGATATTTGGGCCGTGGATCCGTGTGCAAACGTCGTGATTTTATGAGGGGTAAGCGGCCGTCGGCAGCGGTTTTTAGATTATTTTGTTTTTATCTAATTTGATAAAATATATTATAAATTTAATTAGTATCTAATAATATTTATCAAAATTTTCTTTTTTCGAGATCACATATTTTCTGTTATCTCTTAAAAGACAAGTCTAATTATCTTCGACATCACTGTGGTTTTTATATTTGAGGACGGTGTTCCTATAGATTATATAAATATTTTTTTTAGATAATATATAAATATATTCATCATAAATTTAATTTATTATTATTTAATTTTAATATTTCTAGCATTAAAATTTGTATATAACAGTAGTATATTATAGCTTTTTATATGGAGAAAATAAAATAAAGAAAATCGAGAGTCTCGACAAACCACATGAGAAAACCTTAAAGTGAGGGTGTTGCACGTAATTAATCTTTACCGACCGAATGGGAAGACGAGGGCTTCGGGCTCTTTTAATCACGCAGCAACAACAAATGAGAGCGATGAGTCTTTGCCAATAATCCTCGATGACTATGGAAGACAAAATCCAAGTCTTAACCGGAGTAACTTGGTCATAAGCACGAGAGGGACGCTCGATTGAAGCCTAAAAAGTGAAAGACGAGCTAGCCATACTGATGATATAAAGAATATTGAGGATGTTTTCTCCTCTCCTCATTCCTCCTAGTTTACGTTAGACCTTAGCCGGTATTGTAGAGAGACCTTAGAAGAAGGCACGTTACGGATTATCTTACTAAGCTAAGAAGTCAAATATAAGCCTCATGTCATTGTGTTGTAGTAGGAAACACATTTGTCTCAAGTCCTTGGCATAGAAGGCAGCATCATCCTGCTTTTGGCGAGGTTGGAGGAGTGTTGCTTAGCCGACCACGGGTTCTTTGTTGGCCGAGCTTTTCATTCATCAATTTTCGGAAAATAAATCTTGGTTAATGTCTGTTATTTATGCAAGTAATCGTGTTTTAGTTTGCAATTCTCTTTGGAATGATCCAATTTCTTTTGATTTCTCTGGTACTCTTTGATTATTTTGGGTAGTGTTAGGGTAAACAACTTTATGCCGTGACCTCGGGGCCGACGCGGCTTGGTTCGGATCCGAATGGCGGGGATCTTGCTCGCGGTCCCTCGGGGGTCGTCAACGCGGCCGGTCGTCAGGATCGGTCGCACAGGGGGCTTGTCGGGGCGTCCCGCGAGGAAGGGCTCTCCTCCGCAACGTTGGGAAGAAACAGCTCCATCTTCATACCTGCACACAGGTCAGGTCGGAAGCTCGGCCTGACCCCTCCGACGATCAAGTCAATGAGCGGAGTGGAGTGGTGTTCTCCTTTTTTCCTCCTCCCTCCTTTTCTTTCTAGCGCGGGGAGTTTTTATAGGGCAGCTTACTATTCCTGATGTGCCTGTTTGCAGGGGGTGGGTCGTACCTCTGATGGTGTCCGACACCATTGCTGGTGTTGCGTGAAGAACCGGGCTGCCGCAAGGCATGGGCGTGCCTCGGTCGTCGTTCTGGCCTGCCTTGGCCAAGCGTGTCAGGGCAAAACGATGAAGTCATCGTCTAAGAGTGAGTGACGTCAGCGCACATCGCATCGTTATTATTGCCCTCCTTAGGCGAAGTGTTATATAGGCGTGGCTGACGTCGCTTCGCGTCATGTCACCATTATTACCCTCATCATATCCCCCCCCCCCGAAAGAAGCTATGCGTCGGTTGTTGCAAAGTGGAGTCCGAGGCATGGCTTCAACTTTCAATACCTGCTCTTGCCGGGCAGCTGCTGGTGAGTTACCTGTTCTAGGCTTCGACTGGGGTGTGATTTGGGTTTAGCAAACAAGGATGGTTGGGCGCGCAGTGGTGGTCTTGGGTAACATATAGCTGAGGAGCATGTCTCCGGCGGGCAGGTTGCGCAGAGGAGGTGGTCTCGGGCGGGCAGGCCACGCAGAGGAGGTGGTCTCAGGCAACATAAGGCCGAGGAGCATGTCTCGGGCGGGCAGGCCGCACAGAGGAGGTGGTCTCGGGCGACATGAGGCCGAGGAGCACGTCTCGGGCGGGCAGGCCGTGCAGAGGAGGTGGTCTCGGGCGACCTGAGGCCGAGGAGCACGTCTCGGGTGAGCAGGTCGCGCAGAGGAGGTCTTGGGCGATATGAGGTCGAGGAGCACGTCTCGGGCATACAGGCCGCGCAGATGAGGTGGTCTCGGATGACATGAGGCCGAGGAGCACATCTCGGGCGGGCAGGCCGTGCAGAGGAGGGGGTCTCGGGCGGCATGAGGCTAAGGAGCACGTCTCGGGCGGGCAGGCCGCGCAGAGGAGGGGGTCTCGGGCGGCATGAGGCTAAGGAGCACGTCTCGGGCGGGCAGGCCGCGCAGAGGAGGGGGTCTCGGGCGGCATGAGGCTAAGGAGCACGTCTCGGGCGGGCAGGCCGCGCAGAGGAGGGGGTCTCGGGCGGCATGAGGCTAAGGAGCACGTCTCGGGCGGGCATGCAGCGTAGAGGAGGTGGTCTCGGGTGACATGAGGCCGAGGAGCACGTCTTCGGCAGGCAGGCCGCGGAGCACGTCTCGAGCAGGCAGGCCGCGCAGAGGAGGTGGTCTCGGACGGCATGAGGCTAAGGAGCACGTCTCGGGCGGGCAGGCCGCACAGAGGAGGTGGTCTCGGACGACATGAGGCTGAGGACCACGTCTCGGGCGGGCAGGCCGCGCAGAGGAGGTGGTCTCGGGCGACATGATGCCGAGGAGCACGTTTCGGGTGGGCAGGCCGCGCAGAGGAGGTGGTCTCGGGCGGCATGAGGCCGAGGAGCACGTCTCGGGCGGGCAGGCCACGCAGAGGAGATGGTCTTGGGCGACATGAGGCCGAGGAGCACGTCTCGGGCGGGCAGGCCGCGCAGAGGTCTCGGGCGATATGAGGCCGAGGAGCATGTCTCGGGCAGGCAGGCCGCGCAAATGAGGTAGTCTCGGATGACATGAGGCCGAGGAGGTACTTAGTTTGGACCATCAAAGAAGCGATGTTTGGATGTGGGCGGGGGGGGTCTTTTTCCCGCCCGCGCAGGAGTCGAGGAGATAGTCACCTTTGGGGGTCGCCGGTTTTCGAGAATGGGAGGACCAGGGTTTCCGCACTCGCACCGCGCGCCCCACGTCCGCCACATCAGGTCGTATTTATGGCCGAGTGACGTTCGGCCTGCCTGATGTGATGTGTTCCAAGAGAGGAAGGGTCATTTTTGGTGAGACCTTGCCTACAAATAGCATATAGTTGGCTTTCTACGCGTCTCTCTACTTGCATTCGCTCAGTTGCTTCTTCGGACCATATTGCTTTGTCCGAATCGGCTGTCCTCCTACTCCTTCCCAAGTTCGGTAAGGATGGCTTCCCCTTCTTCTTCATCCTTGCCTTCTTCCACTTCCTTCTTCAGCAATCTTGGCAAGAAAGCATTGCCGTCGAGCCCCGACTCGTCATCCGACGAGAAAGCGGCTCGGGCCCTCGAAGCCTTAATGTGGCCACACGACATCGACTCCACTGTGAACGAGTCGTCGCTCGACTACCTCCGGGGTCGTTACGGTATCCCGGAGGAATTTGTACTTGTTGCCCCCGAGCCAAGGCAGCGGGCGTATAACCCTATCCCAAAGGGTTTTGCCCTAACCCTAGACGCCCTTGAGGCTGGGCTACGCCTTCCCCTACACCCTGTCATCAGTTCTTGTATCGCATGGTGGCGCATTTCCCCGTCACAGATGGCGCCGAACTCCTAGCGTTATCTGGTGGCGTTCCTAGGGGAGTGCCACTACGCCAATATTACCCCGACCCGATTCCTCTTCCTCTCCTACTTCCGTCTTTCCAAGGGTTCGGGGGGTTACTATTTGTCTGCCCGAGTGGGCTTTCGGGTTAGCGGGACTCCTTCTAGCAACAAGGGATGGAAGGGGCGGTTCTTTTACGTTTGTCGTTCGGAGGACTAGGGGTTCGGGCTCCGGTGGGCGGCGCGAGTAATTGACAACACCGCCCCGGTCCTAAACGACGAGGAGCGCAGGGATCTTCGATGGCTTAAGGAGATTCTTCCAGCCTCCCAAGTCATCCGGAAGATGACCGAGGCATAGCTGGTTGAGGCGGGTCTTAGCCCGACGCCACGAGGTATGATGGTAGTGGGTAGTGCTAGGGTTTTCTGAAAGGTTGTGTTTTCGTTGTTCTAACCAACGTCGGTGTTTTCTTGTAGAGATGGTGAACCTCGCCGCTGTGCATGGGGGGCGTTCTTCATCAGCCGCATCTTCGCGCCCCCCGACCGAGCCGAGGGTCGGCTCGGAAGCAACGCCGGTAGAAGTTGAGACTGCTCGTCCTCGGAAAAAGGCTAAGACCATCGTCTATAAGAAGCCAGATCCGCCGGCGACTCGGCCCGGAGAGGTCATTGTTGAATCGGGAGCGCGCGATCGGCGGCGGATCCTTGGTCGGGGCGAGGCCGGCCCGAGTAATGAGAGGGCCGGGAAGGCGCCTCGGGAGCCATCCATCCGCGACCTGTGTCGCCTTCCTGCGGGTGCGCCAGACGAGCATTACCAAGCTCAGGTGATGGGCAAACTCCCAATGGGCCAACTGTCCGATCTGCTGGCGGCTCGGTGGGCAGGCCTAACCCACGGGACCCGGGTATGGGCTGACGGGGAGGCTGCAGCCTCCTTTGCCCGTGGCGGGCTTCATCCCGACATGGCTAGGGATATGTACACCATGCCCTCAGAGGTTTTGGTTGACAAGTCTGCCAAGTCGTTGCTATGGGTAAGTGTCTCACCTTCGAGCTCCTACTCCTACCCGAACGGCACCTGTTCT
The DNA here is from genome assembly GCA_001649415.1 of Musa itinerans. Taxonomy (NCBI): domain Eukaryota; kingdom Viridiplantae; phylum Streptophyta; class Magnoliopsida; order Zingiberales; family Musaceae; genus Musa; species Musa itinerans. The sequence goes on from LVTN01000354.1 coordinate 125,965, forward strand.
GACCTTTCTTCTCACAGGGCCAGCATTATACTGTGGCGCTGATGGACCGCGTGCACGATGTGGGTCGGGCCCTTGGCATTCTGAGCAACCACAATGCCGAGCTGCGCAGGCTGATCGAGGAGGTTCGTGCGGGGGCGACTCCGGAGGCGGTCGCAGCGGCCGAGTAGCGCGCCTCAAAGCTGGAGGCGGAGGTGTCATGCCTTAAATCTGAGGCGTCGGCAGCCGAGTAGCGTACCTCGACGCTGGAGGCAGAGGCCCGGTGCCTCAAATCCGAGGCGAAGGCGGCCGAGGAACAAAACAACGAGCTGCAGAAGCTCCTAAGGGTGACCTGAACCGAGGCGTGCCTAGCCCGGAACGAGGCGGTCACCCTTACTAAAAAGCTGGAGAGGGCGATTGCCGAGGCAAAGGGGGCCACCGAAGCCCTGGCCGCCGAGACGGAGCAGCGACCAGAAAAAGATAAGAAGCTGATTGAGGACTACAAACAGTCCTCAGGGTTCCAGCTCGGCCTCGTGCTGTTGGGGCAGGTTACATATGAATATGGGTACCGCATTGCCCTGACCCGATTCAAGGCGCGCGGATCCTAACAACGCCGATCACCCGATAAGGTCCTTCCCAGTTGGGAGCTAGCTTCCCCCTGGCTCAGGTCAGGTCGCTGATGTCGGCCTTGCGTAGGACCCAGTTGCCTAACTTAATGGGCCGGAGTCGGACCTTCCGGTTGTAGATCCTTGCGACAGCTCTTTTGTAGGAGAGGGCTTTTAAGTGCGCGTCAGCACGTCGCTCCTCAAGCATGTCGAGGCTGGCCCGAAGTCCCTCGATTGTTATCACTTCCTCGTAGTTTCTCGTCCGGAGGGTGGGAAACCTACTTCGGCCAGCAAGACAACCTCGGTCCCGAATGCGAGGCTGTAGGGGGACTCTCCAGTCGTGGTTTTGGGGGTGGTGTGCAAGGACCATAGGACGCTCGGGAGTTCATCTGTTCAAGCCGAGCGGGCCGCGGACACTCTCCTTTTGAGCCCGTTCAGAATGGATCGATTAGTTACCTCTGCCAGTCCATTCGTCTGGGGGTGGGCCATCGAACTGAATCTCAACTGGATCCCGTAGCTCGCGTAAAACTCCTGGAAACGCGCGCTGGCGAACTGGGGTCCGTTGTCTGTGATGATGGTCCTCGGCAAGCCAAACCGAGTCACTATGCTCCTCCACACGAATTTCTCCACTTGTTGCTCCGTGATCGTCGCCAGTGGTTCAGCTTCAACCCACTTGGTGAAGTAATCTACTCCCACGACGATGTATTTTCGCTACCCTGAAGCGGGCGGAAAAGGTCCGAGCAGGTCCAACCCCCACTAGGCAAACGACCATGCACAGTCAATGGGGGCCAGCGGGACCGCGGGTTGCCGGGGCGTGCGGGCGTGCTTCTAGCACGAATCACACCGTTGTACATAGGCCTTCGCGTCTCGGCACATGGTCGGCCAGTAGTACCCTTGGCGAAGGATCTTATGCGCCAGGGTTTGCCCACCGACGTGTTCTCTACAAATCCTTTTGTGGACCTCGGCCGGAACCGACCGAGCTTCCTCGGGCTCCAAGCACCGTAGGAGAGGGTGTGAGAAAGACCACTTATAGAGTCGTCCGCCCATCTCGGAGTATCACGCCTGCGTACGGCGCAAGCGCCAAGTTGTAGCCTCATTGGGAGGAAGAATCCCGTCCCGCTTGAAGCGTAGTATCTCTTGCACCCATGTGAACTGCGCATCGCCCGAGGTCGCAGCAGTGACTTCGATCGCTCGGGAAGGCAGCTCCTCGACCTCGGGCCGGTCTTCGGGAGCCGACCTCGACGCCAACTTAGCCAGTGCATCGGTTCACTCGTTCTCGCCCCTCGGGACATTAGACAATGTAAAGTGAGAGAACTTGGCGGTCATGTGCTTTACCTGTGCCAGTTACTTCGCCATGATTGGGTCGCGGGCCTCGTACCCGCCGCTGAGGTGTTCGGCTACAAGCTGCGAGTCGGTGAGGACGTGTATGGCGCCCACCTGCATCTCGAGGGCCAGCCTGAGTCCCGCTAGGAGCGCCTCATACTTTGCCTCGTTGTTGGTGGCTTGGAACTCGAAGCGAAGGGAGCGCTCGAACGATCGTCCGTCGGGGGCTAACAACACCAGCCCCGTGCCAGTGCCCTTTGAGTTGGCCGATCCATCCACGTGCAGGACCCATCATTCGGAAGGTTGCTCAGGACCCTCGTTCTCGCTCTGAGTTAGCTCCGAGATGAAGTCAATTACGGATTGGGCTTTGATAGTGGTTCTCGGCACGTATCGTATGTCAAATTCGCCGAGCTCCACCGCCCATTTGAGAAGGCGACATGCAACATCGAACTTAGATAAAACCAGCTGGAGCGGTTGGTCGGTGATTACCTCCACCGAGTGAGCCTGGAAGTAGGGGCATAGCTTCCGGGCTGACAACACAAGTGCTAGCGCCAGTTTCTCAATTGGCAGGTATCGCTCATCAGGTCCGTTCAAGACATGACTGATGTAGTAGACCGGTAGCTGTTCTCCGAAGGCTTCTTTGGTCAGGACGAAACTGACCGCGTGCCGGGAGGTGGCTAGGTATAGGCTGAGCTTCTCCCCAGAAGAGACCGAGGCAAGTCGGGGAAGGTTGACCAGGTGTTGCTTCACTTGCCCAAAGGCTTCCTCGCACTCCGCCGTCCATTGAAAGTTCTTTGGGTTCTTCAGCACCCGGAAGAAGGGGAGGCAGCGATCACCTGATCGGGAAAGAAACCGGGATAAAGCGGCAAGCCTCCCATTGAGCCGTTGCCTATCCTTGATCGTTTGAGGCGACTGCATGTTGATGACTGCCTGGATCTTCTCCGGGTTGGCATCGATTCCCCTTTCATGTATGATGAATCCGAGGAACCTTCCCGAGCTGATGCCAAAGGCACACTTTGCGGGGTTGAGTCGCATGTCGTACCTACGCAGCGTGGCGAATGTTTCGACCAAATCGGCGAGGTGGGCTGCTGCCGCTCGACCTTTTACGATCATGTCATCGACGTAAACCTCCATGTTCTGCCTGATCTGGTGGGTGAACATCTTGTTTACTATTCTCTGGTATGTAGCACCATCGTTCTTTAGCCCGAACGACATGACCTTATAAAAGTATACCCCCTGGTCGGTGAGAAAGGTCGTGTGCTCTTGGTCTTCGGGTGCCATTCTGATATGGTTGTAGCTAGAGAAGGCGTCCATAAATGAAAGGCGAGCATGCCCGGCCGTTGCATCGACCAACTGGTCGATCTTTGGGAGGGGGTAGCAGTCCTTCGGGCATGCTATGTTGAGACTAGTGTAGTCAACACACATCCTCCAGCTTCCATTGGATTTCTTTACGAGGACTACATTGGATAGCCACCGTGGGTATTTGACTTCTTCTATGAAGCCTGCTGACAGAAGTCGCTGCACCTCATCGCGGACAGCTAGTTGTCGATCAGGGGCTTGCCTTCGGGGCTTCTGCCTCACCGGGCGAACATCGGGCGAGATGTTGAGGTGGTGTTGCGTGACCTTCGGGTCGACGCCCGTCATGTCAGAGGGCGACCAAGAGAAGACGTCGACATTCTCTTGCAGGAAGTCGACGAGTTGCTCCCGTTCCTGCTCGGGCAGTTCTGACCCGACCTCTCCTTTATTAACGATATGTTGCAAGTAGGCGCCGTCGGCTCAGGATGTGGGGTCGGCTTCTTCACTTCCCTGGGGTCCCCTAGGGGTTGCTCGGTCCTCGCCCTTTTGTGTAGCGAGACCGCCGTCAGGTAGCAACATCGGGATTCTCGGGGACTTCCCCAGGCTTCCCCGACCCCTCCATGGGTTGGGAACTTTACGGTTTGGTGGTAGGTGGAAACGACGGCTCTGATCTTGTTGAGGGTGGGGCGACCAAGGATGGCGTTGTACGCCATGGGGAGGTCGACCATCAAGAAGGTGGACATCACCGTTTTTGATCTTGGCAGGACTCCCAGGGTTAAAGGCAAGGTGATCGCCCCTAGTGGTGAGATTGAGTCGCCGGTGAACCCGGTGAGCGCCGAGCACATCGGATCCATAGTCTTTATAGACAAACCGAGCTTCTGGAAAGCATCGAAGTAGAGCACATCGGCCGAGCTCCCGGTGTCGATCATGATCCTTCTTACTTGCGTGTTGGCTATCCTGGCCGATATCATGAGCGCATCGTCGTGCTCGGATCGCTCGGGGGCTTCGGCCGAGAATGCGACTTCGGGCTCGGGTCCCAGCCCGGGAGCTTCGACAGAGGCGGCCCGGGCGTACGCCTTTCTTCCGGACATGGTGTTCCCTCCGGATGTAGGGCCGCCCGTTATCACATCGATGTGTCGCTCGACGGGTCCCTCCGGGCGTGGCGAAAGCTCCTTATCCTACCGAAGGTACTGGCCGAGGTGCCCTCTATGAATGAGCTCCTCGATCTGTCTCTTCAACTCCCGACACTGCTCGGTGTCATGCCCATTCTGCCGGTGGAAGCAGCAGTACTTCGACCGGTCTGCTAGTTCCCGTGAGCTTCTCATCGGGTGGGGATTTTTGAGTAGCCCCTTCTCCCTTATATGGAGGAAGATCTCCGTCCGGGACGTGCCCAAGGCGGGAAGTGGGGGCCTTGATGCCGGCGGGTCGGGCCGGTCCAACCTGCGCCTTGGTGTGGTAGATTATTGCTGCCGGGGTGTCTCCGGTCCAACCCTCTTGGGCTCCTCATGCCTCCCGGCCATCCATGCTTCGGCGGTGATGAACTAGTTTGCCCGCTGGAGCATCTCGGGTACTGCGGTGGGGGGTCGCTTTACAAGAGACCAGAAAAATCTCGAAGGTCGCAGGCCTATCATAAACTCCTGCATTAATAGAGAGGGGTGAGCATTCGACAGCCCTCGAATTTGTGTAGTAAAGCGATTCATAAAATGGGAGAGGGGCTCGCCCTCCCTCTGGTTGAGTCCGAGGAGTAGAGCAACGGACGGCTTCGGCCGGGCATAGGCCAGGAAGTTAAGCTCAAAGTCCCTGGTGAGCTGATCAAAGGAGGTGATCGTCCCGGTCTTCAGGCCGCTATACCATGCACGGGCTGACCCCCTCAAAGTCGTAGGAAACGCCCTGCACATCAAGGCGTCATAGGTTCCATATAGCGCCATTTGGGCGCGAAAAGTAGCTACGTGGTCCGTGGGGTCGGTGGCGCCATCATATGCGTCCAGAGAGGGGAGCCGGAAGTTGGGGGGAACTATTTGGTCTTGTATTTGGGGTGCGAATGGGGATCCCTGGTGTACGTCCGCCCCGAGCTCTCCCTTCGACTTGCGAACCTCCTGCTGCACCTCGTCGAGTAGTTGACTGATAAGGCGTAGCTGGGCTTGCAGGGAGTCTGTCAAGTCTGGAGGTAGCACCTCGGGCTCCGGGCGGCCTCCCGGGTTTGCCGCCTCCTGGTTCCTGAGTAGCGCTGATCGATCCCGAGGCGAGGTAGGGAGCTCGGGACGTGATGTATGAACCCGGGTGGGGGGCTCCCGCTGCTGCAATGGCTGGGTCGTAGGCGGGTGTGTCGGATGAGAGACGAGCAGGATAATAGTTTGCACCGCGCCCGTCAGAGCTCGGACTTGATGAGCGAGGTCATGAAAGGCTTCGGACGATACAGGTGATAGGCCGGCGGGGGCACCTTCAGGTGGTGACAAACTCGGGTCGTTGAACAACCGCCAATAGCGCTCTATTGTTGTGGCGAGGCGTTCGTCTCGGGGTTCATCACGCAGAGGATGTTCTTCCGGGGTGCTGATCGGGCGCAACCCCTCGACTACGGGTTCATTTGAGCGGATCTGCTGATCGCTCGACATTCGAGCCCTCCTTCTAGCGCCAAAAATGTTAGGGTAAACAACTTTATGCTGTGACCTCGGGGCTGACGCGGCTTGGTTCGGGTCCGAATGGTGGGGATCTTGCTCGCGGTCCCTCAGGGGTCGTCAACGGGGCCGGTCGTCGGGATCGGTCGCGCAAGGGGCTCATCAGGGCGTCCCGCGAGGAAGGGCTCCCCTCCGCAGCGTTGGGAAAAAATAGCTCCATCTTCGTACCTACACACAGGTTGGGTCGGAAGCTCGGCCCGGCCCCTCTAACGATCAAGTCAGTGAGCGGAGTGGAGTGGTGTTCTCCTTTTTTCCTCGTCCCTCCTTTTCTTTCTAGCGCGGGGAGTTTTTATAGGGCAGCTTACTGTTCCTGATATGCCTGTTTGCAGGAGGTGGGTCGTACCTCTGATGGCGTTCGACACCGTTGCTGGTGTTGCGTGAAGAACCGGGCTATCACAGGGCATGGGCGTGCCTCGGTCGTCGTTCTGGCCTGCCTCGACCAAGCGTGTCATGGCAGAAGTCGTCGTATAAGAGTGAGTTGTTGAATCTCGGATTTTGATGATGAAGTCAATTGTCATTTGTTATCTAATCCATATGTTGAGATAAGTGTGCAGGATTAACTACGATGAAAGTAAGACATGCAGTAGGAGTT
>LVTN01000354.1:133821-163072 GCA_001649415.1 Musa itinerans
TTTGCGCTTACATTCTGATTTCTATCATAACTGCAAACTGCCTTCATAGATTTACTTTAACATCATCTCGCTTAATCTTAAGTTAAAGTAATCTTAGAATCGGCTTTTACATCGAAATCATCTTTATCGTACAAACGAAGTTTTAATCGTCGAAAGATTTCCGCTGCACTAATTCACCCCCCCCCCCTCTTAGTGCTCTTGATCCTAACATGAGTGACGTCAGCGCATATCGCATCGTTATTATTGCCCTCCTTAGGCGAAGTGTTATCCAGGCGCGGCTGACGTCGCTTCGCGTCATGTCACCATTATTACCCTCATTAGGCAGTTTTAACTATATTTTAGGTTTCAATGATTAAAATTTTACTTGGTGTAGCAATCGATTTGGACGTTTAGATCATATTTTTGTAATGTAAATTAGGATGAGAGCAATAAAATATTTTTGTGATAATAGAGAAACACAAAAAAGAGGAATAGAAGATAATAATCGAAAGATATTAAAAAATAAATGAATAATTATCATATTCGCTCTGACTCAGAGGAGAACACTCTCAGGATTAATGCCTTTAATTTTGTATGTTAGAATTTAATTTTGTATGTTAGAATCATGTTATCATAAATGGTCTCACATTGGTCTTGCATCACTAATACTCGGGGTGATAAAATATATGATAAAATATAAAATATATTATAATATCCTACTTACCTTTTTTTATAGACTAAATACAAGAAAAGAAAAAATAAAGTAAAAAATAAAATAAAATGAATCAAATCAAATATATGATTTATTAGCAAAATCTTCCATCAGGATTTTAAATATTTAATCACAATTATGATTTTTCTTAAATTATTTCTATATTTTCTTCTTCCTTAATAAACTAAGAAACGTGATTAAAATTATTTAGTATGTTATCTATCCTATGGCAACTTATGATATGTAAATTAATCAAATTTATTTAAAAATAAATAAATAATATTGGTTCCGCATCATATGTTTTCATAATTAAGATATGAATAAATCTTGATATAGAATATTTTGGTTAAACTTAGGAGGAAGAAGTTTCATATTCATATCCGAAAGTGCTCAAAGGAAACGTAGTTCTTGTAACTTAATTATACCTTCAAGTTAGTTTGAACACTCTCTCGAGTGATATAATATTTTTTTGATAATAGAGAAATATGAATAGAAAATAGTATCTAAAAGATAATAAGAAAATCTTAATTTTTGTGATGCTCGTAGTAATCATAAACACATACTTAAATCTTAAAATTTCAAAAAGTCTTTATAATCATTGATCCATCATGTTTAATGTTTGTGATGGTCATAGTAATCAAAAACACATATTTAAATTTTAAAATTTTTGGATTGATTATTGTGAGCTATTTAATGTTATTAAGTCTTGTTGGAGTCCTCCTTGGATGTCTTCAAAATTTCAAAATTAGAGATGACTGATTTCAAAAAGATCTTTGATCATTGATAACAAGGCAAAACGTGAAAGAAAGAAAAGAGCATTCGAATCCAACTTTTAATTACATAACAAATGAATCATGTGGTCATTTAACCTCCAAAGTCCACTTAGGGATCTATCTAATTGCGTGTCAATATACTTGCAAGCAAACAATCCACTTGCAAGAAACCAAACACCCGTTTGACTTTGACCATCCTCGACATTTCATAACACTTTGAACATGTTTATAGTCACAAACATTACATCCTTTTGAATTAGCCTTAGGTATCATCATCTGTTCATTTACTGACATTATATCAAAGTAAAAATTAGCTAATAGGTTAACTAGTTTGTTTAAGCAAAGATCGATAATAATATACTCAAATAACTTTTATAAATCAATCTTAATCTTATTCATTTTCGATGTAGATCTAATTAAACTCAAACACTTTCAAAATATAAAGAACGGAGCAATTAAGAACATGATCAGGAAAGCAAGAGGAAAGAGCTCAAGACAATATACCTACGTGTCTACCATCATAGAAAGAGATTAAAGCCAGCCATACTATTGTCTAAGTGGGATGTTCATGCATGTTGGGCTTTCAAGATAGTCAACCCCGAAACAGACCAGTATAAAAGATGATGAAAATGAAATCTATATACTATGTTTCAACAGTAATCATGAAAACCAAAAACCAAAAGCCGTCGACATGAAAAGGGCTCACTAAATTTGCCAGCCAACCATAAAGGAGCCTTGACAAGTCATTGCGGTCAAAACTAATGCCTTCTGAGTCCTTTGTTCCTCAACCAATTGCTGAATACTTCCATCCTTGCAAGTGGTTCCAAAGTCGTAGAGGGAGAAGAAATCGATATGCGCACCAGCTTCGACCACACAACATATACATATCTATCTATGACTATGATCGAGTGCAATGGACACCAACCCATCATAGCCGGTACAAACTCAACAGTTGACTATGGGGGTGATAGAGGATAATAATGGCGACAAGACCCGGGCTGACGTCAGCTGCCCCAGATGACGCCTCACGCCTCGATCAACTCAGCAGCACCCGGTCAAACGAACCGGAACGCCGGTTGAGGTGCATTAACGTTCTGCTCATGCCCAATCCTTCACGCCACGCCAACATCGTTGTCAGACGTGGTGGGGAGTACGATCCTGCTCCCTGCAAAATAGGCACATCAGACACAGTAAGTCACCATATAAAAACCCCGCTCCTGAGGGGAGATAGGGGGGAGACCCGATTGAACACACACAAAAAAAAGTCCTCTTCACTCCATCTGACTTGATAGTCGGAGGGGTCAGGCCGAGCTCCGACCCGACCTGTGTGCAGGTACAAAGATGGAGCTACTTTCCCCCAACGCCGAGGAGAGAGACCCTTCCCTGCAGGACCTCCCGACGAGCCCCGACGTGATCCGATCCGCGCGGCCGCCCACATTAGCAACCCTGAGAGACCCCGAGCGAGATCCCCGTCATTCGGGTTCGAAACAAACTGTATCGGCCCCAAGGCCATGGTATAAAGTTGTTTACACCAACAACAACAATGGGGCTTTGGGAGATCGAGTACAAGAGAATGTGTTCGGCGTAGCCACCGAGGAAGCGGCTTATGGTTGCAGCATTATCGTTCATCCATTCGATTCGATGGTGTTGCATTCCCTGCACTTGTTATCATCACCACCAACACGAAGTACTACTGTAGACAACCTGTTCGGAGCTCGCCATCGTCGTGAGCGTTGACGTTGGCGTTCACGAGGCCTCGTTGCATGCATACGTACATTTGATAGTAAGGGAATGGATTTCCACTGCTCATGTTCTGTCTCTGCTAATGCGAGCATCATGTCATGTGGAGAACTTCATTGATGCTAGCTATCCTACTTTAGTCAACTGTTCTGTGCTAATAACATACAAATCGGATGGGTCGGTGGTCATGATGTATGTGTTGGTCTCCATTGTCCTCGATCCTAGTCATTGAATCAACCCAACATGAGATGATCCAAAGCACCGCCATTGAATGAAACATATACAAGCAACAACCCATCACACGCTTCCAATTCGTCGGCTCTTTGTGTACAGTTGGCACGTATGTGGGGTTGACCAGATCGTGTTTGACTTGGTTTACAAAAGCCCGGGGTTCGCGGAGCTTCGTAGGTAAAGGACGACCTTCAAAGAGCTCCAACAATGTTAATTGACAGATTAAAGACGCACTGTAGATAGCGGTTCAACTCGAATGAACATCGAATTTGACCACAATAGCATACACCATTGGAAGAGGATGATGACTTTTATCAGATGCCCTATGAAGACCACCTGCCCCCCATGGTATCTGTAAGGAAGTATAATTGGATCCAATCGGATTGAGATCTTATTGGATACTCGTCCTTCCGACAAGGCAACTCGAGAATCCTATTCCCGTGGTGGAAAGAAGAACAAGTTGGAGAAGGCTGGAAAGCTAATGGAGAGGCGTCGCTGTGTCCCATTCCGAGCTTTCAACCCGACATTTTGACTTCCAACTTATTGATGCATTAATAGTCATCTCAAAGGTTTTCAACACACTACAATCTCAACGGAGAGACCATTTGAATCACAACTAAAGAAAATAACATTTTTTTTTTATATATAAAACACCTGAATTTTTTTAATATCCTTTATAACATTCGAAAACATTTCTTGTGTTTACCCAAGGAACATATGCTATAACTGAAAATACAAAGATCCAAAACAAAATTATCAATTAAAAATATGTTATTTTTGTTTAAAACGAGGAATATTTCTTTATAATTCTGATGTTTGAAATAGAAAATACAAGTGCCCGTGAATCTCTATGTCAGAATTATATATATATATATCGAGGAATATTTCTTTATAATTCTGATGTTTGAAATAGAAAATACAAGTGCCCGTGAATCTCTATGTCAGAATTATATATATATATATATATGTATATATATTAGTATATATATATATGTATATGTATATTTATTGAGGAATAGAAAGGGATAAAAATTTCTCTTCCTTCTCTCTCATCCTCAGCCACGCTTTCCTTCTTATACTTAATACATGCGGCGGCACCGACGTTGCCAACGCCCAACCACACGCTGCGCCGACTCGGTGGTCAAAACCCGTATGAACCCGCTCCACTCCATTTCGTCGACACTTTTACGCTCACAAAACGCCTCATGATTGACTTTTTACCCAATAGCATGGCTGGGTGAGAAATATGTGTCTGCCGACTTTGCAGCGTGTTTTAGTCTATGGAAGAGACGTGGATTCTTGGTAGGCAACGGCCCAAATGATAGTTTGTCGCTGCGGCTTACCACGTTCCGACGGCCTCATCATTTTCCTTCATATATATATATATGGTTTCGTCATCCAAGGTTGGAACGGTTGGAGGCTTTCGACCGTCGCTGAGGATCCAACAAGCTCAAAGCTTGCATGTGTTTCAAGGTGGCTAGCGGTACAGGAGCGGGCGACGGCGGCGAAGGGAGCGACGGTGAAGCGCACGTGCCGTCGACGGGAAGACTGACTTCCTCGTTCATGGAGTACGAGAGGTCGGTGATGGTGTCGGCGCTGGTGCACGTGGTCGCGGGAGACCGCGGCACGGAGGCGCCGCCGGGTGGTGGCAGTGGGCAGACGAGGTGGAACGAGGGCTTCGTGCATGAGGCCGCGTCCGAGTTGTATGCTAGCTTTGGGGACGTTAGGAGGTCGTCGTCGGCGGCGGCTTCGGCAGGTGGTTGGAGGAGCGAAGGCGTTCATTTCTGATCTTCCGCATTCTTGTCTGTAAGATTAGTGACCTGGTTACATGTGATTGCAGCAACAGAGCAAACTGCAGCTCCTGCAGCGGAAGCGGCGGCCGCCATGGCAGGAACAGAGCAAAGAGAGAGAATAAGGTACAGGGGCGTTCGGCGACGCCCCTGGGGCAAATGGGCCGCCGAGATACGTGACCCCCACAAGGCCGCCCGCGTCTGGCTCGGCACCTTCGACACCGCCGAGGCGGCCGCCCGGGCCTACGACGAGGCCGCCCTCCGGTTCCGAGGAAACAGAGCCAAGCTCAACTTCCCCGAGGAAGCCCGGCTTCGGAAAGCGCCGGCGGCCACTCCGGAGGCTCACCTGGAGTCCCAGCCGTTCGGCAGACACGAAGCCTCCGGCTCCACCGCTGCCGTTGCTGCGAGAGACTACATGGAGTACTCGAGGCTGCTGCGGGGAGAAGGGGAGTACCAGAGGATGCCTCCGACTGCACTGTTGGATCAAATGATGTATTCCGGAGCTTCTGCAGCTTCTCCTTTCACGGATGCTTCCTTGGCTTCTTCTTCCTTTGCTTCTGCTCCCTTTCCTCCCTCTTCTCCGCTCATCTATCCTCCAGAATCAGAGCAACAGATGGATTATCTTCAACCTCCACCTTGGAGTGGATGCAGCCATTATCCTCCATCTTCTTCGTCGCATTGACACTATACTCCCGGAGCTTCAGAGCGCATTTCTTGGATCTAAAACACAGGCTCTAGTTTGGCACTGAAAGGTTTTTGTCGTCGTGGCGCTGTTGTTAGTATCTTGATTGATGTGTTTGACTCGGGAATTGGATGTTGGATGGTCTTCTTTGCAGAGTTGATCAAATCCCCATTCTTTTTTATTTGCTTTAGTCAATCAAAACACGTGAAAAAGAAAAGCAAATGCGGTGAATGCCTAACTTGTTTGCGTTCTCTTCTAAGATTTATTGGTCAAAATCAACACTTACCTTCTTTGCTTTGTATAATATATGATTTGCCGAGGTTGCTTCAGGTGACCGTATACGTTTGGGACGCGGCTTCCCGACTTCGAAACGAATCAATCAAACAAGAGGAAAAGTTCAGCGAGATAGTTAGGATAGGCACAGATGAAATAAAAGAAACAAAGAATATGCGAATAGCTACAGTGCCTCACGTGCTTCACTTGAATATGTGCTGAGGATGGGGCAGAACCAAACTTACTCCCTTCCCCTAAGATTATGTTAGTCCAGAATTGCCGAATGCGTGCATGGATTGAGCAGCCCAAACGAAACGGATGTCAGTGTTGCTCTACCTTGGAAAATGTGGTAACTCGATTGAAGATGCTGTGATGACGAGCAATTTGTCTTGCAGTCCAGGAGGGTAGAACCTCAGTATATGCTGGTGGTGGCAGCAGCTGATGAGTCCAATTCACAATGCGCCATGCCGCGGTACGCATGAATCCTTTACTGGTTTGAGAATTGTATAACCTGATAAGACACCAAGTAACAAAGCCTCAATATTTCTTCAAAGAACCATGGCTCACAGTCAAGTGTTTCTGCTCAAATCAATTTAGTCTCCATCTATGTGAAGAAAACCAAAAATAAAAGAATAATAAAGAGAACTATCAAGAATGTTATCATCATGATTTGGCCCTTGGCGCCCGCCTTCTTCATCACAATAGCAACTTTTTTCTGCACAGAAAAAGATTCTCTTTCGGTATGGTTTTGGAGATATTTATGAAAGCCCAGACCAATCTTCAAATAAACCAGGAGCTCATGGGAAAAGGAAAGCAAGACATATCACGAATAAAATCGATCTTAGTTGAATCAAAACTTAAATTGGAACAACGTACATAATGAATAAAACAATCCTGTTCCTAAGGTTACACTAATAAGCTGAACAACAATTTTGCTTTTGAAAAAAACAATAATAAAAAGAGGGGGAGGAGCGGAAACTAACCTGGACGAAGTCAAGCCTGTTTGAAGTAGTCTCCATTTCCATCATGCCTAATTCATCCAATAATTTTCCCTGCAGCAGCAGAAAGTCTTAAACACTGAATATGAAATTTAACTCTTCACTAAGGAGCTCTGTTATGTCTTGTAAACCAGAGACTAGTTTGCATGGTTATGAAGATGACAGGATATTTGACCCCAATGGAAGTATCTTAATAGAGAGGAATTCACATGGCCATGCTGTTAATAAATCTAAAGGATCCAGCAATGACCAAAAAACATCTTACTGAATACTATTGAACATTAAACACCACGAAGGATGTGTATGTATTGAACATTATACACCAAGATAATGTATAACAAAGTTCTCAAGACCAGAGCCAACCATAATCATTTACAAGTCAGAAGACATAATGTTTTCCATTTTCCACAATATTGGAGCAGAACTTTTTAGGAAAAGAGAACTTATTGTTCATTACATAGAGGAAGGCAAAATAACTCCTGATTCTCTATTATGCAAGAACACTACACTCAAAAAGTGCAACACCATTGGATCTTGTTAGTTTGACAGGAGTCTTTTTTCCTATCAGTCAACTAATCATTGCAGGACATTTTTAGGCATTTTGTTGTTGAACATACCTGCCCAACAAGTTCATCATGTATAGTAAGTCCTACATCTCCAATCCTCCAAACACTAGCACTAAGCTCATCCAGCTCCTCATCTTGTTTCCTGAAGTAAGATTTAGGAAATAAAAGAGGTGTCAACAAAATGCAATCTTTTATGTAACTTAATCTACACTTATTGTACCAATTTTTTTTTTAATAATAAACTTGATTAAGGAGGTTCTTTGTTATAGAGAAGGATTTTTCCTTCACAGTTCGTGGTGTCAATAAATATCACAGCTCCAGTAAGAAACTAGAGTTTGTATCCAAGGACCAAAGACTCGTGGAAGCTTTAAAAGGATACAAACTTCATATAATTTATAAAACAATGGTCCTACTACTTACACTGCCCCTCTCATATCCTAGAAAGCATTGATAAAACCAACAAAATAGAGCATGGCCAATGAGTGCCAGAACAAGAAATTTAAAGTTATCAACTTGTTTGACCAACACCAACTATGAACTGACCAATAGGAAAATTGATCGCAGATCCCAAATCTGCTGCAGAAGATGCATCCTAAACTTTTATACCTCATTCACCACTATAACAAAAAACAGAAAATGAAAAAAGACAAAGAATTACTTTATCAGGAGCAGCTGCTGATCTGATTCTGAAGAGATAAAATCATCATTATCTTGGTTAATGTAATTGTTTGATCTGCCTGCCCGAGAAGCATGATCATTCGGAAGCCCCATCAGCTCTTTACGCACACTATTTGTACCTAAGCTGAATAAATTCTGCTTCTCCTTTCCTGCTTCTACAGTTTTCCTAATATTACCCACCTAGATTACTACTGAAATGATTAGAAATTATGAAGAAAATGGAAACGAATAAAAATATGTAATGGTTGTGCTTCTGAATATGCATGTCTCCACAATAGCTCAAGCACAAGATAAGGTGTTACCTATGTTATAAGCAAAAAAATTTAAACCAATCCAAGACATAAAAAAAATGATAATAAAGAAATAGTTCCAAACTTTACTTTAGGCTTTACCTGATAATCAGCAGTGCTAGTCCATCTCCTGCGTTTTTCAAGTTCAATGTCCTCAAGCCCATACCATGCAGGATCTCTCACAGCAACTGCAATTGCCTTGTCCAATTCATCCACCTTTCCATTAAGAGAATGATCAAGTTCAACAAAAGAGTTCAACCAGTAGCGACAACTAGGAAAGCAAGTTTTGATAGATTTGATAGATTCCAGAAGCATCCGACTTCCATCAACATTAGAGAAAGCTAAAAAAATCTATCAAATTTCTTAACATGAAAGCATAGACACACAAGCAGCAAAATCTTTCAATTTTTTACAGCCCTCCACTTTAGTTGATTATATGAAAGTTATACAGATCTCTTAAGTTGTACTTATTGGTCCTTAGGTTAAATCTGAAGGAATATTGCAAGTATATTCCACCAACAGTTTTAGATCATTAACACACATATAACAGAAAAATTTTACCCTTCATTTTTTTTTGCTTCCTTTGTACTCCATATAAGTTTTCCCTTAATGATATCTTTTGCTAAGTCATAAGCCAACTTTTGTTAGCGGTTGGGCTAAAAAGGCCTTCATTTTGATCATAGTTTGAGAAAAGTGGATGGAAGGGAATAACTTGCAGAATGGAAGAAAAAACTTAGCGACTTTCATATAAATAATGAGAATAAGGGACCCATATGTGAAATTAAAGCATTAGGGAGACTATTATGCTGAAATTACCTTCATTACAAGGTATCTTTCAGTTCAGTGCACTTGCTTCTCTACTCTCACAACATTTTGAGATGATGGAGATTTCTTAAAACATAACAAGAAACACATAACATGAATCACTTGTATTTGCTTAAAGTAATACCTGCCACTCTATGCTCTCACAGCTGACAACAAGCAGTTTTGTAAGGTGTACACTCTCTCCGGTGTTTGAAGGGGTTTGTTCCCATTGATGAAAAGTAACTTGCAGTTTGTTAATCTGCAACCAGAAAAAAAGAAAAAAACATAGCAGATGAAATCATAAACAGATATGAATGCCTTTAGAATATGAGAAATCCGCTAGACAGAGTTCTCGTTTGATTTTGAACATAATAAAGTTAAGCCCTCTTGCATAGGAACTTCAAACAAACTGTCCCATGTCTCAGAATGCACAGGTTTTGGACAAATGCCTTCATCGATCATCAAATTGCTTGCTCAAGAAAAATGACCAATTCTCTCGGTCACCAATTCGCAAATGATCAGGGGACACGACTTACGGACTCGAGTCTCCTCTTTAACAACATAGAATGGATCCTGAGCAGGTGTCATCTCAGCGCATTCCTCGAGAGAGATCGATCGGCGCCTCTGTTCAGAGACAAACTACTGCAGCCAAAGAGCAAACAAAGATCGACGGCATCATAATTAACAGTATAAAACGAACAAGAAACCAACCAAACCCAGATCCATGGTCTACGAGAAAGGGCACAAGACACGAGGCTCCGGCAACGAGATAGCGGTTGGGGACGGCTGGATCGAAGTGAACAAAGACGCGGATGGCACGGAATAGGGGAAGGACGACGGAGATCAAGATCGGAGGAAGGAAGAGAAATGCCGGGCGAAGGAGTACCTGAAGCGACACCAAAAGGAAAGGTGGTTGCCGGGAGGAGAATTGGTTGGTCGAGGAAGAGCAAAGAGAATAGAGGATCGTCGGGTCGTGTCGAACTGGTTTAGGTATACAGATCGTGACATCAAACAGAAGATAGAGTGCCATGTCATTATTATTATTATTATTATTTTGCCCTTTAGGCAAAAAAAAAAAAGCGATGCAAATAAAACAATTGAGTTCATTCAATTGTCATATTTATTAATATAGCTATTAAAACATGATTATTAGCTTAGCCATCAGAGCACCAATCCGATTAAAGTATGACATGGACAGCCACGGTAGAATTATGATTGAGCCATTAGCATTAATGATAGATAATGTTCGTCAATTGATATTTTAGCAATAGTGAACGAGCATACTTATTCTTTCAAAGGGATAAAAAAAACTAAAGAATTGAGCCCAAAATCAAATCATAGCACCAGGTAATGAAGTGATTGAGATACTTTTTTAAGGCTGAAAGTGGACTACTGAAACAATTCATTTATAAAGATATGGATAAATTTGGGAAGACAATGCAAGCTGCATGCTTACCAATCACGAATATTAACCTTACGAGAGTCTCACAAAGGATGGCAAAACATTTCAACTAATTAGATGTTACACTAACAGAACTCGTTTTGTTGCATTAACCCCAACATCATATCAAAAATTGTGCAGGTCGGAAAGGTCGGTCTCGCCGCTCCATAAGCGTCTGCTCTCGAGGTACATACCATGGGATGATGCTTGATGTGAAGGGCATGCAGGAAAACCAAGGGAGCTTGAGCTTTTATACATGTGCCTTTTGTCTCTCACCCAATTCCTCATCCTGCTCAACCTGTGTAATCCAAAAGTATTATCAGTATGTTAGCTATCATGTTACACTGAACTATCCTAATAACATTTTTCACATAAAATTGTCCAAGCATGCATATGAACAGAAGTATTAAATTTCAACATCATTTTCTAGATCAGTTGCTTGTATCCGACAGCATAAAAGTTTACAGTTTGCTTTATGGAAATGATGAAAAGCTCCAACCATCTGGATCAAATTAGCAGCTTAAAATCATTAATATCTTGACTTATGAGAAAAATCATCTGAAGTAACAGGAAAAAGAAATGGGAGCATAAATTTCGGCCTGTCTCCCTCCAACCAGGCCATTCAAAGGTAATTCCACCATGAACATGTCAAATACAAAGCATTAGCTCCTACAATAACGAGACCAGAAGTAAAAGCTTCTAGGCATTTGATAATAAGTTAATTTTAAATAAGAGGTAAAGATACAGCACTGTTGATGCTCACCGGTGAAATAATACTGAAGTTAAAGGCAGAAACACACACAGCCTAGTAAAGTGGACTATTTTAAAAGTATGTAGGAACAAATAATGAGAAACCAAAATACATCTCCAACGTTAAATTACAGCAGTTGAAATTCTCATCAGTTATAATGTTCTTCGAAAAGATAGAAAAGGCAAAAGGAGGTGAAAGAAAAAAAAAAAAATACAGAGGGAGGAAGGAAATGACGGAAAGGGATTGAGTGCTGCAAATTACATATTTTAGAAAGAAAAAAAATCTCAATAGATCTATTGTTGTTGTAATGAGACACTATTCTACTTGCAAAAGGGAGGAGAAGGATTTTAATCGGTTACAGAGAATAAGGCACAGTACCTCAATGATTACCCTCCCCTTTCTTTTTGACTTTTTCCCAGAATCACCAACTTCTATCTTTCTAGCTTCAGATGCAGATGCTTTTCGTATTTTCTTGGCAGGGTGTTGATCTAATGGTTCTATTTCTTCATTTTCTTCATCCATTTCATCTGCACCAAAATTAGCATATTTAGCGGAAACTTCACATCCCAAGATGATTAGATCGACTAACTGGGATCCACTTAAGTTCAGAGCCAGACATTATTGAAATTTTTAATGGAACCACTAGTATAGTGTTGTCACTATTGTACCGAACTCTATGGTTATTGCATTAATCAGACAACAACAAAAAGGAGATGTAAAGAATAAATGCCTTAGGTCAAAAATATATACCATAATCATCATCCATCAAAGATTCGTCTTTCATGAAACCACCAAAATCTTCCATGTCCTCTTCTTCCTCGAGTCCATCATAACCTTCAACATATTCTACTTCTGGCTCCTGGTAAAATGAGAACAAGTACAAGTTACTAGAAACAGCCGAAGAAACAGACTATCAGCCAGAAATTGACTCTAAATCATACTTCTTCATCTTCTTCCTCAACACTTGGTTGTAGGCCTTCCATTTCCAGGACATTGTTATATGCCTGAACAGGATAGTTATATATATCACCATAAACACCTTTCTTGAGACGCTCCAGCAGCTCATTCTCGATACTCTGCATAACACTTACAACAAGTCATACTAGCTGATGATGACAAACAGGACTATAAAATAATTAACAAAAGAAGCACTGGAACAAACCTTATCAAGAATTGCAGCTTTTTCAGCTTTTTCCTCCCTCCTTGCCTCTCTTTTTTTATCTTTTCTAGGCACAGTCACTATCTTCTCCCTGTATTAAACAAAAGCTTCCCAGTTTTTAAAGATTGTTTGCTGGTTCCCATTTTTATAAAGACCAAATATTGTTGAAAAAAGAGACATCCCTTCCCTCCAACACAGAGGACAAAAATAAGATGAGGATTCAAAATATGTTTGTTGCCCAAACCATGGAATTATAAAAAAATTGTCTAATACCCTACACCTACACTGTCGTTCTTTATTGACACATGCTTTACCTCTATGAGGACAAGACAAGGAGAGTTTGATATTATCGAGTCTCCAGCTACCCTAAAAGGATACTCGATCCATGAGGCTCCCACCGTAGCAAGGTCTAGGGAGGATCAACATATGCAGCCTTGATTTTAAATACAGAGATGCTATTTCCGTGTCTGAAACCCTGATCTCCAGCTACTCTACATGTAACATATTGAAACCATGGAATGACTGAAATAAATATGTACCTCACTTTCAGTTCTAGCTTCCTCATGCGTATTCGATACTGAGTCATTTTGGTTAAGCGCTGCTTGATTTTGTGCACAAGTAATTTAGGCCAGTACTCCTGCCAAAACCAAAAGGATGATGCATCTAGTGCTTCCAAAAGTTAAAAGTCAGGTTAGCTTGTCATTAAGAATATCAAGTACCAGATGCTTGCCAATAGTTTCTAGTGCCTTCTCATAATTTCTAGGAAGTTTAACTCTTTCCCACAATTCATTTGGTTTATGAGCCCTTTCAATTGTTTTCATATACAAGTAAAACACTCCTGCACAAGACAGCAAGTCAGGATATAAAGTACCAAAGCATTTTCAGGAGTAGTACTAGAAAAATATATAAAATTATTAAGGAACAAGAAATAAGTGATATCAGTTCTATTAAAGCTAGACTATAAAACTAGAACTGATACATTCTAAACCCCATTCAAGCTAGCTCAGATGCACATCAACAAGGTCAACTTCAGAAAGGGGCGTGGGAGATGGGGAACTTATCTGGTTTCATTTCAGAAAGTGCATGAAGGTAAAATACGTCAACCCTCAAATATAAATTCACTAACTGTATGGAAATTTTAAAAGAAGACAAATGCTTCAGTACACTAATTTCTTTACAACCACCCAATTAAACTAATCCAATTATTAGCAATCCAGATAATACTTATTGAAGACCACAATGACCTAGTTCCATAAGTAAGCTTAAACATATAAATTATAAAAAAAACTATTATCTTTCAACAGTAATTTCCGTTATGGATTTGACTCTTATCTTCTTCATCGATGTCTACCTTTGCCAGTTAAATCGCATGCCAGTTTATGTTGCAAATTTCAATTATGCATATAAGAAGCAAGTTTATGTTAAAATTCATCATAACAAAACGCTGCCCCAAACATATGATCTTGAGATATCAAATCCTTCTGTGAAACAAATTCTTTATTTCTT
Organism: Musa itinerans; assembly: GCA_001649415.1. Classification (NCBI taxonomy): domain Eukaryota; kingdom Viridiplantae; phylum Streptophyta; class Magnoliopsida; order Zingiberales; family Musaceae; genus Musa; species Musa itinerans. The sequence goes on from LVTN01000354.1 coordinate 148,195, forward strand.
CCTTGATTCAAGAGCAGCCTCTAAATAACAAACAAAAAATAAAAAAAAAGTAGGCAATAACAATGTCAATGTCCTCATTCTGTAATCAAATTTTAGACCAGAATGAAAACTTACAACTCCAGCATATAGATCATAGTCTTCAAAAACTTTACATAGTTTATCACACGTCCATCTTCTTCGATTAATAGATGTTAGACAGACGAAAAATAAGTGTGAAGCAGAAACCAATCAACGCCACACATAAATTTCCTACCAGCAATCCAAATGGCAAGACATTTTAGGGGCTAAATTCGAAACAAGGTACCGTCATGATCACGAATCGTGGCGTATCGACTATTGGCGAGCGGGCAAGAGCTGCGGTTGCAGATTCCGGTAACATTGTACGGGTTTCTACAGAAAATCCCCGTGGTGATTCTACACAACACCAACCAACAAGTATTAGAGACCCATTAAAAATCACTCAGATTGATGGTCTCCGAAGAGCGAGAGGAGCGAAGGGCTTGAGAAGTACTTCGCCATGTAGCTGCAATGGTTGTGCCTGATGACCTGCCATATCACGTCGTCGTGCTGCATCGCTGACGAGGGAGTTCGTCGAGGTTTTTGATCGAGATCGACGTAATAATGGACTTGCGGCGGGTTTTCGATCCTCTTGCCGGCCCCTTTCTGGTGTTAGGGTTTCAGGGGAGTTTAAAGACTTAAGGGACGGCGGAGGACAGGGAAGCGCGAACCGCGTTTATGTGCATGTTTACAAATAGCTCCTTCATAAAATATGTAATTTCGGAAATATTTTCCCACACGCGCGGCACGAATGTATAAGACTAATACGCAGAAAAGCCCTTTAATTTCATGAAAACTCGAATTCCTCCATCATCGGTCATCAAAATTTCCACTGCCTTAAAATTCCGCTTGACTCCTCCTTTCCGCCCCTTTTGCCGTGCCTTCCTTTCGCTCGGCAGCTTTGCTTTCCTTTTAATTCACCTGGCAATTAATCGAACACTTCCCCTCTTCTTCTCTTCTCCCTCCGTCTCTTCCCTTCGTCCATCGCGGGAGGCCTCAGGAGGAGAAGCCCGGGGCGGCCACCAGCACCCCTCGCCGGCGATGCCGAGAGCCAATGAGGGTCTCGGCCTCGCGGCGATCTCGTACGTGGCGGTCGATTACCTGCGCTATGTCTCGCCCTCGTGGCACGGGCGGCTCCAGCCGGCGCTGTGGGCGGTGCTGGCCCTCGCTGCGGCCTGTCGCGCCCCCTTCTACCGGCACTGGCCGTTAGAGCTACGGGCCGCGATCCCCTTCCTCGCTTCGCTGGTCTTCATGCTCTCCGCCCTGCTCTGCGAAGCCCTCTCCGTCCGATTCGTAACTGCTGTCCTCGGCCTCGATTGGCATACGTAAGTACCACCTCTGCGGATCCAATGCTGCAAACTCAGTTTAGAAGAAGTCATTTTGTCGGTTTCGAGCATGTTCCTGGTGATTTTTGGCCTGAAGTAGGTCAATGTAGTTAAATTATTTCGTGAAAAATTTCAGTTATACATCGATTTTCTCCACATATGCTACTCTTTATCATGTCTGAGAAATTTCATGTCAAAAACTGGAATTACATCCCGGAAAAAGGAAGGCATTTTGATGTGATATAGTTGCAACATTTCGCCACCTGCCTTTTGGGACCCGGCCATAATTAATTTAACCAACTAGAAGAAAATTACATACAGTCTTATGATCAGAAAAAGAAGAATTGCTCATGATATCAGTTAATTTGGGGTAACACGGTGCTTGTGTTTGCAAAAAAAAACAAAAAGATGATTCATTTAGATTGTCATGTCGATCCCATGCATGCTTCAGGTCATCAATATAACACTTCTTCACTACCAATGCTTTTAAATCTAGGGTGTATGTGAAGAGTAACGAATATGTCTTAGGCAGGTGGGAGAGGTGAGTAATATGTACAATTGAAACAGTGTAAATCAGGATATTGTAATATCTGCAGTGAAAAATGAAGCAGTGATGCATATATTTAACCAAATTGCTTATAGTTTACCAATTCACCTCTATTATATTTGAAGCGTATGTAGAGGTCATTGCTCTTGTGCACAATTAGAAGCTAATGTTCTGACTATCTTCTAGCTTGTTCAATTTTCCATGTCAAAGAAATAAAAAGTGTCATATGCTCTGTCACAATAATTACAAAAGTCCTTGTTCAATAACATTGTTATATTCTTAGAATGACACTTCTAAGAAATCATAGGATTTTTCTTTCCTTTGGTTTCTTAAGTAGATATTCACCAGAAACATATCTGTTCATGTGGTTGTTTTTCTTATAGTATATCCTTTAAGCAACAATTTTTCTTACTGTCTATGTTAGTGAGGCCACTATGCACATCATTTTTAAGCTTTCTGCAGAATGAAAAGAAAGCCTTTTAGGTTTCGTGGTACATCTATTGTATCATCAAGCAAGAACTTTTCCTTGGAAATGTCATAAAACTTTTCTTCATGGCACTGTCAGAAGCTGTTGTTTTTAGACAATTCTATATACAAAATAATTTTCAGTGTTTGCCCATAATTATTTATACATCTCAAAAGATTAGCATGCATTCTAATATTGATTATTTATTATGGTTTTCAACTTTGCTGATTCAAGAAATTCTCAATTGGCAGATCTTCACCCCCACTTCCTGATAGTGGTCAGTGGTTGCTTTTGTTCCTGAATGAGAAGCTTCCACAGGTTGTGGTTGACATGCTAAGAGCACATATAATTGGGCTACATCATTTCTTAATGCTGTTTGTGATGTTGGCTTTCTCTGTGGTTTTTAACTCTGTTAAAGCCCCTGGTCTTGGACTTGCCGCGAGGTATATGTTTACCATGGCTATAGGGCGTCTTCTTCGAGCTGTAACATTTGTTTCTACAATTCTTCCATCGGTACGACCTTGGTGTGCTGAAGTTCGATTTCCAGTACCCTATCATCCTCATCCTTGGGTACAGAAATATTATATGCCATATGCTTCTAACTCTGATGCCATTCGCAAGCTAATACAAACAGATATGCCCTATGGTTAGTTTAGTTAGGATTGGTCAAGATCTAACTTATTTATTAGTTTAACATTCTAAATCTATAAGCTGCTAATTGAAAGCTTTTTTTTTTTTTCTCCTGCTTGTCTTTTAGCCACAATTGGAGAATATCCTGGTGAATATCGGCCTAATTGGGGCCGGATGAACTTTCTGATAGATATATTGAGGCCCACTGTTTCAGAGGGATCTTCATGGTATCAATTGTTGAAGAAAGCTGGTGGCGGTTGTAATGACTTGCTATACAGTGGTCATATGCTTGTTGCTGTACTGACTGCTATGGCATGGACGGTATGCTTAATTCTTTTTGCATGTGTTTTATTTTTTTAAACAGCATAATTTAATTATAGATGATAATGGATAAATTTGCTTGAGGCATTTGGTGGTGTATGGACAATGTTTGTGACTGTTGGGACATTTTCGGCTTATTGTTGCTTGTTATAATATGAACCATGTATTTTACTATAGCTTCACCATCTTTTAATATTAGCCACATTCTGATACATAAATCACCTTTTGCTCCTTGTTATTATCTTGACATTTTTATCCGACTAATTGTGGTTGATATCAATTAATTGCATCTAATCTATCATTTTGTTTCTCATATCCTCTTTTCTGAATTTCTTTTTATCCTATATTTATAGTTTGCAAGAATATCAAAATCACAAGTACTGTGGAAGGAAACAAATGATGTCTCAGTTTATTGTTGAAACAAAATCACATCCTCTAATTGCATTGTCTTAAGCTTCATAGATATCCAATTGCCTCTGAAACTTATGCTGTTGGTTTTATTATTCTCTGTCATGTGTTAGATGCAAAGGGAGCTCATAAATGGAAGTAAAACAATGGAATGAGAAGCAGAAAAACCCATCCACTGTATTATTGTGATCAGGAAATTTTCATAAATTCAGAGCAGTGACTTCATAATCATAGGTTCTAGGAGAACAAATGTTGCATGAGCACCTCAGTTTAATGTTGAAAGTCATATCTAAACAATTTATAGTTTTAAGTTTCATATTCTTGATTTAACAGACAATGAATTTAGAGTGGTAAGGTGGCATACCTGCAGTTCTCAATTTTTTATTTTATTTCTGAGCTGCATATTGGAATTCTTGGTAGTACTGCTAAAATATACTTTAATTGTTTCTGACCTCAGGAAGCATATGGTGGCTGGACATCAGCTCTGACATGGGTTCTAGTGCTGCACAGTGCCCAGAGAGAGATTCGAGAACGCCACCATTACACCGTAGACTGTATAGTGGCAATCTATGTCGGCATCCTTCTGTGGAGAATGACTGGCTTCATTTGGTCTGCTAAAGATGCAACCAAAACCAAAAGACTCGCCAAACTTGATGAGGTCCAGAGCAGACTGATTCATGCGGCTAAGGATTCGGACATCGATGAGATTAGGGATCTCTTGAAGGAGGTGGAGAGGGCTGGTCAAGAGAGGCGGGGCTCCTCTCAATGGGCTATATGGTTATTTGCTGGCACAACCATTACTGTCTCCCTCATTATGGTGCTCCTTGCCTTTACGCTGACCAGCGACGGGTAATTAGTTGTGAAATTATCACCAGCTTCTGTATCTGATGGTTGTAACCTCTGTTGTACTCTTTTAAAGTATCTGTATTGTACTTTATATGTGGTTTTATGGGTCTTTTCTGTAAACTTATTCTGTTGTTTGGACATTATTTGGAACAATGACATGATCCTGCTGTCTTGACTAGTTTCTTTCTCCATTAAACACTGCACAAACACACACAAACAAGTATATAGTCTGGCTTTTTTGAAAATATCATTTAGATATATGAAAGAGAAGCTCATTATTGGATCACATAAGTTGGAGAATCTGCCTGCTGTTCATTGCTTCACTTAAGGTAGACATGGAGAACGTCTGTTTCATGGTTTTGTATCGTTGTCATCTGATACATTTACAAGGCATATTGAGTTTGTTGTCATCCAAACGCAGTCAACATGTGGTGTCAATCAAGCGAACACTGATCTCGCTCAGTCATCTTCTCCATCTCAGCCTTCATCTCCATCAGGAGCGTGCATCAAGCCAGTATATGGCGGAGAGGAGTCACTTGGGACGAACAGAACCATAATGCTATGCGTCTACAATGGCAGGCCGAGGTACTCCAACAGATTGATCGTGGAAGAGGACATCTACAAGAGATGGTTCAGGTCGAACGTGATCCATGACGTGGGTGCAAGGATGGTCGAGGTTTTCGTGGATGTCGTGCAAGATAGCATGCAGCTCCTGCCGCATGGAATCTCGTTGGAGGGGTATCGGGGTCTTCAACTCATCTGGAAGAGGAGGTAGAGCTTTGGATCGACGTTGTTCGACTCCTGGGGATGATGAAACGAGGTGGCCTTCCATGGGCTTTAAACTCTCCTTGGCTCACCGCTAGCGGATGGAAATCCTGCAGAGAATGATGTTCTTGGCAATGAATTCTTCTCCTTTTTTATTTGTCGATAAAGATTCCACGCCATGTTCAAAGGCATCCATCCCTTTTGAAGACCTTATGCTCTGTTTTTAGCAAGAGCATTGGTTGCACAAATGATTTATGTGGATCAAAACCCATCAATTTCACAGATAACATTCACACAAAGATATACTTTCAATTTGTGAAAGATCTAACAATTATAACTTGAAGCTCTTGTTGTCATGGCAACAAACAACGCATAATGAGGGAAGGAAACACACGAGCAACAACAATGGCGGAATGGTCGTCACCCTCTGTGTTAACTCTTGTGTGCCGGCTGCCTTTGTCGAGGACGACATGAAACGAGGCGTTATCTCAACTTCTGGGACGTGAGCGCAGCTTTTTGATCGCCTCCTACGTAGAATCTGACAGTGAATCTCAATGGTTAACAGTATATAAACAGAGTAGAAAGAAGCTCACCACCACCGGCCGTTCCCTCTACCCTACTGTTCATGTCCTCCTCCGGCTCGCGATGGACGAAGAAGGAGTGCCATCGAAGAGCTCATCGATCAGATTCTCGAGGTCCTCCGGCCCGAACTTGATGTACTTCTCCGTCTGCCTCCCGGGGTCGAGGTACTGCGAGAACCTCCCCAGGAAGGACCGGTAGGCCGGCACCACCACCGCCGACACTGACACCCTCAGCTCCGACTGCAGCTGCTCGTCGCTCACCACCCACGAGCTCTGCGCCTTGTGGATCTCATCGAACATGGCGTTGAAGCTCTTGAACCGCTCCTTGAGCACCGGCTTCGCGACGCTCCCCCTCACCTGGAGCCCGTCGTCCCTCAGGCATGCCAGCAGCTTCGACCACGTCTCCCGCTGGTAGTTCTTGTGGTACTGCCTCAGGTCCGACGACCGCTTTCGGTACCACGTCTCCCCCAGCAGCTGATGGATCTCCGGCGACCCCTTCACCTTCTTCGCGATGTACCTCCCGTTGTTCATCAAGAAAATGTTGCTCAAGGCCAGATCCTTGTAGAGCTTCGATTTCGACTCCAGATTGGAGTGCAGCAAGTCCATTACCTCGATTAGTTGAGCTGCGAACGGATTGTAATTGTCATTGCCGCTACTGTTGCTGTTGCGGTCGCCGTCTCCTCCACCGCCTGTCTGAGAATTTTCGCGGTCCTCCTCGAAGGATGATGGCTTCTCGGCATGCTTGTGCTCCTTGAAGACCTGCTCTAATGTGCTCTTGTACTCGCAGGCGTACTTGAGGTAGTTCATGACGTAGCGGGTGAGAGGGTGGACTGCGCCGCCCGGTACAGGGGTCTTGCTGTTGTCGGCCTTGATCGAGCTCTCCAGATCGCAGAAGATTGCGACGGCTGCCTCTCCAAGGCGATACCGCAATGACGATATCTCCGTCTTGGGATCCGCAAAGACGGAGGGTTCGTCCCTCTCGCCATCGTCGGGGAGCAGGGCTACGACCGTCGGCAGCACGTCGCGCATGGCCTCGTAGACGTCGAGCACCTTGAACAGCTTCTCGGCGGAGCGTTTGGTCATCGTGACGGCCTCCGCGAAGGTGAGGAGCTGGATGATGGCGCCGTTGGCGAAGCCGAGAAAGAGGCGGTCGGAGATGGCGCGGTGGCTGGCGAACACAGCCTCGCACAGCTCGCGCTCGGCGGTGAAGGAGGCCGTGATGGTGTGGCGAAAGGCCTTTACCCACGTAGCGATCTCAGATTCCAAGTTCTCCCACGCCATCTTGATCACGTCTTCGATGCCAACCTTCTCGAACCCGAGGCTCGGCAGTCCTGCCTCGAATGCATTGCGTCGAGCGATGGAGAACACCTGGCAGCACTCTGTAACGTAGCCGGCAGAGATCATGGCGTCGGCGATCCTGTGCAGCCTCTCGGTGTTCTCCGGTATGTATGCCTGGGAAGACTCGCAGGGACTGGATTCCGACGAGGGTGACACGCTGCGTTCCGGCTCGTGAAAGCGGTAGATTAGTGACGGCAGCTGCTTGGTCCTCGAACTGCTGCTGGCTGCTTCCTGCTTTGTTCTGGAGTCCTGAAGCAACGAGTGGAATTCGTCTTCGAGGAAGCACATGGCGTGGTGGAGGACGCTGCCGGAATGGTTCATCGCCTCGTTGTACTTGAGCTCCGACGAGAATTTCGCCACCGCCGATGTCAGTTTCGAGACCCTGTCGATGGCATCGAGGAGCGAGAGCTCGTCGTCGCCCGAGGGCCATTTCTCCTCGCCGGTCTCGTATTTGGCGATCTCCTCCTCCACCAAAATGACAAACTTCTCGACGGTGGATTCGGGGATCTCCGGCGGCTCGTGGCTCCCATCTTGGTCATCTTCGACGGCGAGGAGCAAGCGGAGGAATCTATCAATGTCCTCGGAGATGGTGAGCAAAGTAGCTTCAGGCTCCTCGGCATTGCTTGCTTCTTTCTCCTCCTCTTCCTGCTCCTTTGTGGCCTTCTCCTCCTCCCGCTCCTCCTCTATTGTCTCCTGGTCGTGTCTCTCCTTCTTCTCATAGCTCTGTTCGAGCTTGATGGAGCCTAAGGAGAGGTTGCGGTTGATCTCGCGGTGCTTCTCGTCGCGGCTGGAGGAGAAGCTGCTGGATTTCTTGGGAAGATGAGGCTGGTTGCTCTCCATCGGTGTCCTCCTTCCCCTGTTGTGTTCTTCTTTCCACAAAACTAGTAAGAAGGCAAAGCCGACGAAGAATGGTTACGCATAGTGAGAGAAAAAGAGAGGAGAGAAGGGGAAGGGAGGGTGTCCAGCACAGATAGAGAGAGAGAGAGAGAGAGAGAGAGAGAGAGAGAGATGGACGTGTGAGGAAATCAGGGGGTTTGGGCTGTTTCCACTTGTACATATGTCAATATAGGGATGGGAGATGCTATTTTTGGTCCTGCAAAATAGCTCGGTTGGACCAAGTCAATTGTGCATTGGGTGAACGGGGAAGGCATAGCAGGGGACGCATGCATGGTTGGCTCCACGTACCAAAGTTGGAGCCACGTAAAAGTCGTCGTTGGCAAGAGGATACTAAATAATTGCATTAAGGATCATTTTAAAATACGCCCGTTATTTTCTCAGAAACTTAAAAAAATATTTTGATTTTTTTTATATCTAATAAAAAATGACTTGGATCAATCATTTGAGACAGACGACGACTAAAGTTGATCTGGTTCGATTTGCTTGTATGAAATACATAATTGATTTTACTGAGTGCTACAATAGATTTTTTAAATATTCCTTCCCTAAAGACTTTTTTATAGTATCAAAACTGTAATAGTAAATTTTTTTTACAAAAAATGTTTCAAATTCGAATAGTCAGAAAAATATTATTGATTTTAATAAAAAAAATTTATGTTGAGACGACCAATCTGCAAGCAACATTGCTGAGTTTTTATATCTACGTGGCTTTCAATTTTATGGGTCGATTTATTTCTCTACATCAATGTGAGTATGCATAATCTGTGAATTAATTTGAATTATTACTCTTTTATACTGATCTGGGGGAATTAATTCCCCAAAGATAGATCTGCTAGCATGAGTTGGGGGAATTAATTCCCCATCAATTTTTATACTGATCCTGCTGTTCTTTGTTCTTCCCTGGCAATGGAATGAGGTTGTGATCTTTTCATAAAAAAATATTCCAATCAAACCTTCGACAAACAATCCATTTCATATAGAAGAAACTTTGTGGTATGCCATACAGAACTCCATACACTTCCTGTTTCCACCATGAACACTAATTTATGCAAACAAATCCAAGAATACACTGTTTTATGTCCAAGCATCTGATAACAACTTGTATCTGAATTAAAAGAAACAACTTGACAAGCATGCTTCCATTGCCACACAATTTTTTGTTGCAGAATGGGGATGAGCAAAGTCAACGGGCAGGCTTCTCATGGCCCTTGATGGTTCTTCTTGTTCCAAGTGGTCCGCATTCAAAAGTCAACCATTGCAAAACGACAAGGCTCTTGGATCACTCATCAACAAGTCAATCAAGCAAGGATTCTAGAAAGCCTCTGGCACACATTTCTGCACCATGTCAGATATGTTATCCATGCTAGACACCAAACAACACAGCCACAAGCATCATTTTGGTATGTAATCAGCTTAACATTAGGGAAACAAAAATATTAAACAACAAATAAACACTGCAAGTTCATTTCTTCCTCGTGATCCGTAGATGTATGAACATCTGCTCGACCAATTACATCTTAACACCAAAGAGAATCAAGCTGGTAAAGATAAGAGGAATAAACAAGATACTGCATTCTACATGACAACAAACAATTTCAAGAATTTAGTAATCAGCCTGTTGCAGCAACCTATGATCGATCAATTTTAGCAACTCTTGGAGTTGCTACTAGATTCCTACCAAAGAGATGTTGTAAAGATGTAGACATGTTTCTTGACATTGTTCTTTGTAACTTTTCTCTGAGCACAACAGACGATGACCACATCTCCATACATGGTACATGGCGACAGTCCCAAGATGTTTATCAAATTAGTAGATCTCTAGATTTAGGTTCCTGCCATCCTGAACCACGATCTAAAATCCAGAAATAATTAAACCAAGGTAAATCATTTCCAAGAAAAATTACTAACAAAATCGTTGTTCATAAGAAAGAGCAGTGATATCCAGCAGTAGCAAACTAACAATCTATCACAGTATATACAGAAAGAATCTAAATTCAGAAAAGCAAGAAATGGTACCTCTTTGAGATCATGGTGTTCTGAACAGGAAAGAAATGGATAGGAAAAACGTAAAGAAGTAAGCCCTCGGAACTGAATTGGCAGGGGAAGCTGAGACAAGTCTGGAAAAATGCATTTCCTTTGATAAGGCCTGAATCAGGACTAAAACAAGTATATAACAAGATGCATATTGTCATCAAGTCAAATAAGATGATGAAACACATCTCTCTCTCTCTCTCTCTCTCTCTCTCTCTCTCCTCTCGAGTATAGAGGTACCACTTGAGAAGTGTTTGATCAGTGGAGGAAGTCCTTTCTAAAAGGAAATAAATCTTGATGAGAATATCGCTGTACAGAACCAAAACTGCTAACTTCGTGTTATTGGGTAGAGATGTGCACTCATAACTAAACAATCCAAGAAGTAGACCAAACTGCGATGCTCGGTAGGCCACCCTGTTTAGAAGACTCTCCAAGCAAAACCGTTTTCGGAATATGATTATTTACAGATCATGAAATCGTAACGACAATTATTGATCCAATACTCCACACATGAATAAATAGATTACCCAGTGTTCATGCTCGGGCAATGGGAATGCATCAATGATTGTTTGAAAAACTAGGTAGATTCGAATAACGAAGACATGTACACCAAAGACACTAAAACATGACACAGAGAATCACAAAATTCAATCCAATCCCTTCTTTTTACAAATGTGTTTTGGTAAATACAAGAGCACATTACCTGCTTAGATTATTTGTGGAAGAAAACATTTCATCCATCTCTTTGATTCCTTCCATTTGCAGGATCTTCCATCCATCCCTAGCCTGCCACCACATGCAGCTTGGAAACCCAAGGAAAGCAAGATGATATTATTATGACACAAATTTTGCACACTCAATTCCATTTCAAGAACACCTCAATGTGATTTCTTCATTCAGCACCATTCAAGCAATTCAACCCCTCAGTGCGGCTTCGTACAATCCGAAGGAAAACTTCCCTGACCTGACGCTCCAATGGATCAAGACCTTCCTTCATAGCTTCGTAGACTTGGGCCAGCTCCTGCAGACCCTGCCTCACCTCCATCTCCTTGTCGTCTGCCATCGGAAACTGGGCGGCATCCATCAGGTCCGTCAGGTGGTGCACGCACTTCTCAATCTGGTGGATTTCCTTCAACAGTCCAATCGAGTTCTTTCTGTCCTTCTTCTTGGACTCCTCCACGATCCTCTCGTGGAGGGACATGATCGGACCCGACCAGAGGTAGCTCCGAGGGACGGAGAAGTGGATCTGGAGACCGCGGTCTTGGCAGGGGATCGCCGCCACGAGGGCCCACATCACGAAGAGGAGCAACGAGTTCATCGTGTACACAGGCACCGCGAGCCCCGCCGTCTCCACGACCTCGTGGCCACGAGGTGCGGTTATGTTGCTCCCGATGGCCTGAAGCTGCCGCGCTGCGGACCAGGATCGGGAGACGCTCCAGGAGAGGGAACGGAAGTGCGAACGACGTCCGCTGCTTGATGAGGAGGATCCGCTATTCCGGCCAAAGGAACGGTTGCGGTGGGACATGACGGAGCCTGTGTCCTTCTCGTCGAGCATAAGGATGGCGAGGTCGCCGAGCGCCTTCTTGGCCCGGCGGAGCTGGCCCTCGCTGAGTTCCCGGTGACCGGGACCGAGGGTCACGAGCACGATCTCGAGGTGCTTCCGCCACTGCCGCACCTGATCGACGCCATCGCGCACGGCGTTGCAGACGTCGAGCGCCTTCACGGCGCGCTCAAAGAAGTCGGACACGAGGCGGTCGATCAGGGTCGGGGGGCGGCGGTGGCCGAAAAGGATCACCCGGAACTCCTCCTGGCACATCAGGAAGGTGTCGAGGAGCCGACGGATCCAGGAGATGGAGAGAATCTCATCGCCGCCGCCGGCGAGGTCGTTGAAGAGGTCGGCAACCTGGCGCTGGAAGGCGTCGAACTCCCGCTGCTCGCCAGCGTCGATGTGGTGGCGGTGGTGTGCGTCCATCGGGTGGGCCGCGTGGTCGCGCCGGAGGCTCAGGAACGAGCGGCCGGTGGACGCGAAAGGGGCCGACAAGCCCTGGAAGTCCGCAGCGGGCATTGTCACACCGCCGAATCCCCCAAACCGAAGACCAGGGGCATCAGCGGAATCCCGAGTGCGGTCGAAATTGAAAGAGAGGTGGGGAGATAGGAGGAGGGGAAGCAGGGAATTCGATCGATGGCGGAGGTCGTCGATGCCGGACGCCCGAAACCCTAGTGGTCCTCTTTTATCGCCATTGGAAAGGGTCTCGCCCTTCCTTTGGGCGGGGCCCATAAATTATTCCTTTCTTGGCGGTAAAAAGGACCAGAGACAGAGAGGAGGGGAGAGGGTCTTTGTTTTAACCGCGTAGCGATAGAGCAGACGCTCACCCGTGCCACGTGGCGACCGGACCGGTTCGCATTCACGTCGACTGAAGGCGTACCCCGGTGTGTCCAACCGACGTGTGCGCCCTACCGCATCGGGCGGATGCTTTTCCTCCGGAGGGCCGTGCTTGATCTCCGCTCGGTGGAGATGGACCGGGTCCAGGTCATCGTCATGCGATTTCGGTTTGACCAAAATAAACCGGATGACTGGGGCCCAACGCAACGAGAGGCCATAGGCTAGTCCACGTCCCCAGAGGAATCGAAGCGATAATTAATACTTCCATTCCACCGCCCACCCCGCTTTCACACCGTCCAAGTAGTCATGACCCGTTCCGCGGGGCCCACATCAGCCACCAATAAATATCGTTCGGTTCGGCGAATAACCCACCGGCGAAGTAAAATTCACGTGGGGATTTACTCGGGGAGAGGATAACTAAAGTATAGAAAGGGTGCACCGGATTCGTCAGCCATCGACCGTCCGATGAAGCGTCGGTCACGGACGGACGGGCTTGATGCGGAGGACATGGAATCGGTCAACGATGTTGACAAGTGATCGCAGCAAGGTGACGTCCGATGAGGACAGCCTCAAGTAATATATCATATACGTATTTAACGTGGGTTGACGCTATAGATGGATCCGAACAAGTCAACAGAGGAGTGAAGTCAAACCAAAAAAATATCTACAACACATCAGAACATATCACATGACTACATTCAAACCCTGCAATGGCTATGTCAGGGCCGGTCTGCCGTGGGATCTAAAAGTATGATATATATTAAGCATTCCGGCATTCTATTTTGTGTATGGTTAGGATAATATTAGATAAAATATCAAAACAAAAGAGAGAAGAAATTCGACATATTGCACGTGCCAAGAAAGTCTAGAAGAGCAATGCACGTGAAAGCCATATGTTCTCATGAATGAAGAGCTATCATTTACCCACAGTGGCCTAACACCTGTCATGGTTTGACCAGTACTGGCAATTGATAGATGTCTTCCAGAAAGAATGTCACATATATTAATGGATTTGGCAGGTCAAAATGTACAACAGAAGAGGTCAGAGTTGAAGTGGCTGACAAGTCTCAATATGTATCAAGACAAGGAGGAATGGGATCATTATTGGCATCACAAAAGGACACAGGAGATGGAACAGTGGAAGCCAACAGATAGAAGCCAAGTAGCTCCAATAATCATTAAGGATTAGCTTTTATATAGTACATTGATATACATATTATGTAAGGATTATATAATATAGAAATTGTACCATAAACAATGATTTCAATGTTTTTGTTTGACAGGAGCCTATTTAACATCCCCAACACAAACTCAGCTCTACTAAATCATATATTTAATTACTTACTCAGTTGATTTTATTATCAATATATATATATATGTAATTCATTTTATAAAAAAATAAAATAGGATATAATTCATTTTTATCTTAATATATCTGTCATCTCTGGTGGATGATTTGCCTGTTGGGTAAAGACTTTATGACTGATGGCACAATGTTTCTAGAGAATGTAGTATCCATGGAATGTGAGAAGAAATACCAACCAACCATGCATTTCAATGACGGCCACCTTCATTAGATTATTGTGTTTGATTGGATTGATGTTGATGTTGCACCAACAATAGCCAGCCAGCATCAACATCAGGATCAGATGCAATGGTCCATTTAGTGAACTTAAAGATTATTCAACATGACTGGGTAAAAACCACATGTAGGGATCTGGGGAGGTCACAAGAACCACAAGGAACATTAGAAAAGGCATCAGCATCATCCCTGGTCAGTACAGTCTCTTACTAGTGGAGAGTTTGGAGGTTGATTCCCATGTGTGAATCATATGTGATTATTGAATGATCTAAGATGATCATCTTGTGACCTTATGAGTCATGTAAGATTAAGATTGATGCGACGTCTTACATAACTTGACTGCTCAAGATATCATAAACAACTAAAAGGAAAACCATTCATGGCCAATCCACTATTTGGAATTTTTGTTCAGTCAAGTCTCAAGCACATCATCCTCTCCTCTGATGATAAAAGAAGCTACCTCCAAAATTAAAAAATAACATAAATTTCAAATGATCATTGGGAGTTCATAATAGATAAGAGGGTAGACTAATCAAAACGAGAAGGTGAATTTGGTGCAATAATAAGACAAGATTATTTCTTTGTGACATGAGTAACATCATAGTATTAACGGAAGCCTTTTGTTTGACTCTCCTCTCCTCTCAATCTCAATCCTTATATATATATATATATATATATATATATATATATATATAGAGAGA